>JAJIBD010000767.1:0-180265 GCA_021461705.1 Cryptotis parvus | reverse complement strand
GACTTAGAGATGACTACAAGAGTATGCTACCTGCACGGCAGAGCCTGGCAAGCTACTCGTGTTGTATTTGATATGCCAAATACCAGTAACAATTATAGACCTCATTCGGGAATGGATTGAGGCTCTTTATGTTCCTGGAGCAAGCAGATGCCCTTGGGCTCTACTAGCATGAGGCAGGACATATGGAGCTGTTACTGGGGCCCGCTTGAGCAAATCGATGATGAACGGGAAGACAGTGATACAGTGAGACAGTGATTATACCATGATGAGATATACAATTACAAAGATCGGGTTTTGGCCATACGGTGTTCAAGCACCCATCCCTCCACCTGTGCCCATCTCCCACCACCAATGTCCTCGGTTCCCTCCCCCTCCCCAGCCCTCCTCCATGGCAGGTTCTTTATTTCTTTTCTTTCTCTCTATCTCTTTCTCTTTGGGGAACAATTCTGAATTGGGAAATCAGAGCACTTCCTATTGAGAGTTATTGAAAGAAAGGGAGGATATGGGCTTGGTCCTGAAGAATCTACTTATTGAAAACATAGTAGTACAAAAGTTATAGGAACTTTTACCAAATCTACAAAGGAACCCAATAAAATATAAGAGTATATACAAAGAATAATAATGAAAGATATCAAAACATTATATATGTAGTGATATATACAATCAAAATAGCTATAATTAGGAATGGAAATATAACACAATAAGAGAATATCCAAAGAGTTATAATGGGAATTAGGAAAAAGTAAATAAGAATTATATGTTCACTCTGTAAAATGAAATATTTAATAGGAAAAAATGTCTTGAGATACACTATGATGAAACTGAAATGACCCTATGTATTGAACAACTGAGAAAACAAAGGCAGAAATGACAGCAATGCCAAGGAAAAAAGGCACAGCGAAGCTCATTACAGCAATATGAGAGGTCAATGGTGAGTGAAACAAAATTCTTATACTATGGGTCTAAGTATACAAACATCTTATCTAGATGACACTCCAGAGAACTAGTGCTCAGTGTGATATAGGACAAATAAAGAATAAATTAAACCTTGGCATATTTGTGCTAAATTCTAGCAGAATTTTTCAAGACTAAGTTTTGAAATCTAAATAATCTGGTTTTTTGTTTACTTGTTTATTTGTGTGGGGAAAGATTTGAGTGACTTCAGGCAAATGCTCAGAGGTTTCTACAGACTTTATACTCCACAATTACTTTTGGTATTCAGGGTATGGAATGCAGGGAATTGAAAGTCAGCCATATGTAAGTCTAATACACTGAATATACCCCTATTCACTTTATTATTTCTCTCACTCTTGAATATTCCATTTTTGTAAAAACTATGCCTACCTATATATATATATGACATATACACACATTTGTACATATATGCATATATATGCAAGTATAGTATATACTGTGTATACACATATATTATATACTATGCAGTACATATCATTCATTGAAATATTTTCAGCCACCTGTTGATTTTTTTCTTTTTTGTGTCACATCCGGGGATACTCGGGTTATTCCTGGCTCTTTGCTAGGAATTACTCCTGGCCATGCACCAGGGACCATATGGGATGCTGGGGATTAAACCTGGTCAGCCACATGCAAGGCAAATGCTCTACCCACTATGTTATCACTACAGCCCCGCCACCTGTTGATTTTTGAAAGTCACAACATGTGACTTTTTGGATACATAGGATTTAAGTTTATTGCTCCTGATTTCAGTTATTTTATGTTATATATTTAATTTTTAGAGACTCACAGACATGGGGCAGAGCTTCTACTGGCTCTCCCTGTGCCCAGCTGCACACGAGGTGCCCAGGAGGGGATGGCTGGTTCTAGCCCTGGCCTGCCACCCCAGTAGAGTCTTGCAACAAGCCAGACAAACCCCCACTCCATGAGGGCCTCCATTTTCCACATAAGGACTTCCTCTCGTCAGAACTCCACCCAGCAGACCAGCCTATCACAGACTGGCTCACGCCACGGTTCATCAGTAAATGCTGGATTTTGAGATGACTACAAGAGTATGCTACCCGCAAGGCAGAGCCTGGCAAGCTACCCAGGTCGTATTTGATATGCCAAATACCAGTAACAATTTTAGACCTCATTCCCATGACCTGATGGAATGGTTTGAGGCTGTTTATGTTCCTGGAGCAAGCAGGTGCCCTTGGGCCTACTAGCATGATACAGGACATTTGGAGATGCTACTGGTGCCCGCTCTAGCCAATCAATGATAAACCAGAAGACAGTGATACAGTGATATTTAATTTTATTGGTGTATAATCAAAATGCATATTTTTGAGTTTGGAATAAATTTATGTAGCAGACTATACATTCAAATTAAGACAAAGAGCAGTTTCATTATCCAAGAAAATGTATACAAATTGTATTAAATCTCTTCCCTTATTCTCTGAACCTACTAATGTGATGGCTTTTGCACTATCATATATGCAAAATAAAAGTATGTGTGTGGTATATTATATATTAGCATCATACAACATTTATATAAGTTCATGCACAACATTTATATAAGTTCATGCACTTATGTATTTATACATAGTAAACAGCTATAGACACATTTTAACTGATACCAGTAAGCCTGGCAAGAAGCCAGAGCAAACCACACATCATGCAGTTAGTCATTCTCAACATCCAGACTCCATAGTTCCTCAGAGCTCCATCCAAGAGAAAACCTGATCTTCCCTTTTTAAGTTTCATCAGTAAATACTCGGGTTGAGAGCCTTCTACTGAGACTATACCATCTACACGGTAAAGCCTGGCAAGCTACCGTGTTTTATTTACGTTTTATGCCAAAGACTACTAACTATTATGGACCTCAGTTCCATAATCTGAAGAATGGTTTCGGGCTCCTCCTGTCCCTGTAGCAAGTAGATGCCCTTGGGTTACATTTGGTTGTGACAGGACTAATGGAGATGTTACTAGTGCCCACCTGAGCAAATCAATGAAAATTGGAAGACAGTGATACAGTGATACATGCACTTATATATTGTTACATGTATTATTTTTCACTTATATAGATGCACCACAGTACATGCTTTCATTAAATAATTGAAGAACATTGTGAAGTTTGATTTGATTGAAAATAAAACAACCATAAACACATTCACATATGTATGGCCTAGGTTTTCATTTAATTTGAATAAATACTAGACATAGGATGTCTACATCATATAGTTATTATACATCAGATGTGATTTTGTTTTAATATTTATTTTGTCTTGCTGGTCATTATAACCAATGTATAGTGATGTCTCGGTGTTATTTAATATGTCTCGGTGTTATTTAATATTTGTTCTCTATATACAAATGATACTCAGCATTTATGCTATTTGTATATTGCCTTTGATGAACAGCCTGCTCAAAAAATGCTGCCCATTAAGTTGTATTGCATTGCTTCTCTTCTTGTTATTTAGTGTGAATATCCTTAATAAATTCTGAATAGAATTCCTCTAGTAGACATATATTTGGAAAGCATGTAAACTTCCTAATCAATAACTTGCAATTTTATCTTCCTAGCATGTGCTTTAGAAGAAAAAAATTCATATTTTTTAACATTTTTCAATGAAGCACACTATATTATGCTTTTAATATGAAAACTAAACACATTGTATCTAACCCATATCTAAAACTATTTTTTCTTCTAAATATATTTTTCATTAGAATTTTTGATGCATTTTGAGTCATTTGTCAATATGTGTATCAAGATATAATGAGTATCACGGTTGATTAGAACAGGAATGCCAGGTGGTGCTCACAACTTACTCCTGGCTCTATGCTCAAGGATCTCTCATGGCAGTGCTCAGGGTACCATATGGAATTACTAGAGAGTGAACCCAAGTTGGCCTTGTGTAAAGCATCCTGCTTGTTGTACTATACACCATTGTCATAATGAATTGTATTCGAACATTTCTCAAGACAGTTTGAATACATATAAACATAAACATTTGATGTATATATCAAATATATATATGTTATATATTATAAATATATTTGATATATACATCAAATGTTTATGTTTGTATGTATTCAAAACATTTGATGTATATATCAAATATATATAATAAACATTTGATGTATGTATCAAATATATATATATATATATATATATATATTTGATACATACATCAAATGTTTATGTTTATATGTATTCAAACTGTCTTGAGAAAATGTTTGAATACAATTCATTATGACAATGATGTATAGTACAACAAGCAGGATGCTTATATATATATATATCCATTTGTCCTTTTGTGTCGTTTTGATGTGCCAAGAACCAGTAACAATTATAGAACTCATTCCCATGACCTGAAAGAATGGTTTGAGGCTCTTCATGTTCCTGGAGCGAGCAGTTGCCCTTGGGCTACACTAGCATGTGACAGGATGTATGGAGATGTTACTGGTGTCTGCTTGAGGAAATCAATGAACAACAGGAAGACAAGTGATACAAGTGATAAGTGATATATTTGGGATATATATACATCTATACATAAGTTGATAAATACTATGTCATTGATTTATCACTAAAATCACTCTGTTATTACTATAGCTTCATAGAAAATATTGAAATCAGATAGTGTAATTCCTTCATTTTTTTTCTTTTCCAAAGCAGTTTCAGATATAGGTACTGATTTCATTTTAGAATTTGTTCATCAATTTGTCCACTGTGAACTACTGGAATTTTGATTAGTATTACATCAATTTTCATATATTGCACCAATATTAAATAATGGCATAAACCCCATTTTGTCACTGTGTTTTCTTTAACATTATTAACTTTTATTTTTATTTGTGTTTTGGTGAGCAATGTTAGTCTGCATTTTATTTTCTTACAGTTTTTAAAATGTTTATATTGGCATGATGAGGGCGTTGTTATCAAAAACTGACTATGTAAGTAATGTCTCCATTCTCTAACACAAACATGTTTTTATTTCCTAGAAAATGTTGCCTCAAAACAATTAATTTTATATGTATATATAATGGACATATATTATCATCCATAATTCTTTAAAAAGACTTTTCCAAACAATAAAAATAAAAACTATTAAACCAACTATTTCAAAATATAGAATGTCAAATGCTAACTATATAAATGAACATATGAATTTCTCTCATTGTTGTGTAATACTATTTCATGTTGCACACAAATAGTAAAAGAGAAAACATAAAAATTAGTATCCACATATATGCAGTAACCCAGGAATGCTAAGGGACATATTACTTATTTCTACGTAAAATAGTTGTAAGGTGATATATATGTATATATTATGCTACTATACTCTCACATATATATACAGCACATATACTATATATCAGTATATATATATATATATCAGACATGGGGCAGAGCTGCTACTTGCTTTCCCTGGGCCCAACTGCTCGTCAGTCGCCCAGGAGGCATGGCAGGTTCTAGCCCTGGCCTGCCACCTCAGCTGAGCCTCACAACAAGCCAGACCACCCCTCCACTACTCCATGGGGCCCGCCATTTTCCACATCCGGACTTCCCTCTCATCACAACTCCACCCAGCAGACCAGATTATCACAGCCCGTCTCGAGTGGCCGCTAGTGGCGGCGCGGTTCATCAATAAATGCTTTATTTAGAGGTGACTACAACAGTATGCCACCCGCACCGCAAGCCTGGCAAGCTGCTTGTGTAGTATTTGATATGCCAAATACCAGTAACATTTATATTAGGTCATTCCCATGACCGAATATAATTGTTTGAGGCTCTTTATGTTCCTGGAGCAAGCGGATGCCTTTGGGTTCTACTAGCATGAGACAGGACATGTGGAGATATCTGGTGCCCACTCTAGCAAATAGATGATTAACGGGAAGATAGTGATAGATAGTGATATATATATACATATATAACTATATATATGCATGTATATGTGTATATATACATATATAAGTATATATATATCAATACATATATAGTATATGTTTATATAACTTGTCATTTGTATCATTGTCTTCCCGCTCATTGATTTGCTCAAGCAGGTGCTAGTAAGGTCTTCATTCATTGGGAATGAGGTCCATTATTATTACTGTTTTGGGCATGTCGAATATACCATGGGTAGATTGTCAACGTCTGCTGTGGATATGTGTGCATATGTATATATGTATATATGTATGTATATATGTGTTCGTATGTGTCTATATATACATGTATATGTGTTATATATATTTATATATATACATTTGTATATGTGTATATCACTTGTATCACTTGTTTTCCCATTCATCATTGATTTGCTCGGCGGGCACCAGTAATATCTCCATATGTCCTGTCACATGGGCTTGCTCCAGGAACATAAAGAGCCTCAAACCATTCCATCAGGTCACGGGAATGAGGTCTATAATTGTTACTGGTATTTTGGATATCAAATATGACACAGGTTGCTTGCCAGACTCTGCCACGCTGGAATGGATACTCTTGTAGTCACCTCTGATCTACAGCATTTATTGATGAACCACTGTGGCTGCGTGAGCCGGGTTGTGATCAGCTCTTCTGCTGGGTGGAGTTCTGACGAGAGGGGAGTCTGGATGTGGAAAATGGCGGCTCTCATGGAGTGGGGGGGCTCCTCTGGCTTCTTGCAAGGCTCTGCTGGGGTGGCGGGCAGGGCTAGAACCCTCCCATCCCTCCCAGGCACTTCGTGACAGCTGGGCACAGGGAGAGACAGTAGCAGCTCTGCCCCATGTATGTGAGTCTCTGGATCCACATACCTGGGCTGGGCTTGAAAAAGACTGCTGCAGGGTGAGTCTCGATGAGCTGGGCTGTGATCAGCTCTCCTGCTGGGTGGAGTTCTAATGAGAGGGGAGTCTGGATGTGGAAAATGGCGGCCCTCGGGGAGTGGGGGGTCCTCTGGCTTCTTTTGTTTGTATATGTGTACAAATTGAACACATATACAAACATATATATGTGTGTATCTCAATCACATATAAATTGGTATTAGGGTAACTGAGCTCTGCAGAGTGTTAGATATTGACATTTTCATTTGCATATATAAATATCTGGTACCTGTCAGAGACAGAGGACACATTTCAAATAATAAAACCAACAAACATGATGAATAATAAAAACAGAAAACATTAAGCTGTTTTTATTACCCTAAATGCTATGTCGTTCCTCAATTATAGTATGGATTATTATATCAGAAGCATTACCTGAGTTTGTGGTTTCCTTTTTTTTCCCAGGGGCCCACACGCTGTGGGCTACTCCCCAGCAGTGCTAGAGGAGCCAGCAGAAGGGTCTTGGTATCAGCTCATGCTTTGTTGTGCTCTATAGCTTGAACTTTCTCCCCAGTCTGGAGAGAAGTTCTAATGATGGTTATTCGTTACAGAATATTTTCACCCAATGATTCATTTCACTTGTTTTATTTCGTGGTCATTCCTTATATTGATTCTTTAGTTGATTAAGTTGGGTTTAGCCTGTTATAAGTGTAGCTGTTAAAAGGACAAATGGATAAAATAAAGGAAGTGATAAAATGTAAGTAAATAAAATAGGATTCTTAATTAGAATAAAAGCTTCACTGAGAATTAAATATTTATAGGTTTGATAAAATGAGTAAAATAAATATCAGTTTTTCTTTTACCTGGATATACAGTATAAAATGACACTAATAAAGACCATAATACATATCTTAAAAAAGCAAACTTAATAGTACATATCTCAATAATACATATCTTAAAACAGAGCTGTACATATTTTGGGCCTAACCGCACACCTATCAGGTAATTTAAGTGTATTCAATACAGTTATTTCTATATCCTTGTATATGGCTCAGTGATGGACTCCTTGCCTTGCATGAGGATTTGATCCCTGGTACTATAAAAAAAGTGATTTTTTTTCTTGAAAGACATAGATGATGATATTAAAGAAACAAAACATTGAGTCTGCTAAGTATATATCCCATTACCCCCAGAACAGCAGTTTATATGTAAACTATAATTATTGAAGACCATGGCTACATACTGAGTAAACCAGTTTTTAACCCATTCATTTTATATGCCCAAGGTTGTTATTGTTCTTTTATTTTTGTGGGTATTGCATTCTACTACTTGCTAATTTTATTCTTTATTTTCTAAATCTGATTAATATATTTCCATTTTTATTGGGTCTAATAGATAGCTGATCTAATTTGGAGCTTATAAATTATACAGTTTTATATGAATTGATTATAGCACATAATTCTAATAGACTGGCAATCTTTTCAGAGATTAGAAGTGCTGCTTAGGCCCCTTTCTATGGATGATTAATTTTCAGTGGTTATCAACTCTCAAACTGAAAATTAAGCAATACATATTTGCTTTGTGGATGACCAGTTTTATTAAAGTAGTAGAGTTGATGCAATTAATTATCAATACCCTGTGAAGAGAACCAAAATCACAATGACTTAAAACAAGTTGGCAAAATATCTATTGTCAAGGGTAAATTTGAGCTACTATTGTAAAGAAACAGTAATAAACAGCTCATGATTTATACAATAAACCTAGAAATCTACACATACCAGTTTTCCAGTTCTCGCTTTTACACATATTTAAAAGGAAACATTTTATTTCAATGATCATTTCAGGTAGAGTGACTCAAAGATGATCAATGCTTTATCTCAAGAGAAATCTTTGCCTTTCCATGGATGCTCAGAAGCTTCCACTCTCTTTAACACTGAACGTCACTTGGAATAAGATAATTCACTCATTTAGAGCTCTTAGGCTTGCGTAAATATTATTTCTCAACCAAATAATGCAATTAGTGCTCTGAGCACTGAGTGAATACTTGGCCTTTTATCCTTGGTCCATGAAATTCTGGGAAGCAGAGATTCTGTGACAGTGTCCCCATTAGGGGAACCACATCACAGTGCAGGCTTAATATTTCAACTGCTGACTTCCCAGTACAGTGGTAAAATTGGACAACTATATCATCTCTAAAAATTTCCCTTTGAAGAAGACACTTTGCTCTCACATTATTATTATCATTGAGTAAAAATATGAATAAAATATAATCCTTGAGAAGATATGTATATATGATACTAATAGTGTAAAGCAAAATATTACGTTGAATATCCATTTAATAACTATTGAGTGCATAGACTTGGATAATTTTTAAACAGCAAGGTTCTAATAAATAAAAAATCAGTTGAGATGATTTGATTCAGTAGGTGGAGTTGAAGAAACCTGAAATAAGAGGCTGACTGGATATTAGGACATCCAGAAGCTTTAAAAAATGATAATGACAAAGAAAATTAATAATAAATCTATAATTTTAGTATTCATTCCTGACTATAATAAACATAAACATACTCGTAATCTTTACAGTGACTTAAAAAACCTATCTACATTTCTCAAACAGATAAGCTTTAGTTACTAAATATGCCTCATTTCAGTTTCATCATTATATTAGCTAAGTAATCTCCAAAAAGCAAAGGCAAATAATGGTATTTATTCTTTCTCCTCCTCCTCCTCCTTATAATGCTATTTTCACTGGAAACATAAATAGTCTAATGAGCAAATATACAAAGAAGACATGTTTTATGCAATCTGGGACCTACTTGAAACCAGCCTCTATTTGAAGCTACAGCCTACACCCAGCGCTCCTGCCACTTTGGATAACTTACACTATTTTAAGCTTTTATTATCTCTTGGCAAATGTAATTTCAAGAGCTTTTAACCTCATCTGCTTGGTAAAGTCCTATTTTTCCCCAAAGTAAATGTTAAATTTCTGTGACTATTTCTATACTTTCCCAGAGAGGCACTAGTCCAGCTGATAGTTACTAGACCTCTAAAGGCCTACTGAGATCATACTCTCAGATGACTGAAAAAGAAAAAAGACATTCTTTGGGTATGCTATAATAGAAGAATTTAAATAAGATTATCAAAATAATGGATTAGGGGACAAGAATGATAATAGAGCATGTATACACGTGCCTTGCATGGAGCAGATATGTGCTCAATCCCTGGCACCCTATAAGGCCCCCTGAATCCCTGAGTACTGCAAGGTCTGGCCCAGAAACAAACAAAAAATCAAATTATTTAATTACAAAAAATTTTTTTGCTTTTTGGGTCATACCCAGTGATTCTTAAGGGTTACTCCTGGCTCTGCACTGAGTAATTACTCCTGGCAGTGCTTGGTGGTCCAAGGATTGAACTGGGCTCTGCCACATGCAAAAAAAAAACCTACTTGCTGTACTATCATTCTGGCTCCAAGAATCAGTTACTTTTATAATTCCATTTTGTCAGGTCAGAAGACACACTCTCTTCAGCAGCACTGTAGGGTATGGGGAGGCAGGGAGATACCTGGGGAGGAGACAGACACTCTGGGGGAGGTGCAGTGCTAGAATGTGTGCAACAAACCCCACTATTACCAGAACTGTCAATCAGGGTGCCTCAAATTAATAAAAAAGAATTTTAAGTACACATATTGCACAACTGTCTAAGAATTTTGCCTGTGGTCAAATGTTATAAGTATTTATCCAGGTCATTAAACATATCTTTCCTTCATATGTTCTGAGAAAAACATATAATCTAAAGTTAATCAATAGAGATCTGCAAAAAAGAATAGGATACTTGAGTAATCCTAGATATTAAAGAAAAGATGCTAGGAAAAAAATTAAGCAGTCATTAGGCATTGGAAAATAAATCCAAACAGCAGAAAGAAAGAGAAAACATTCTAACAGTCAACACAGTGGTTATATCCTTCAATAGAATCAAAAGTCACCAAATGTGCATTTCAGAATCCTCAGTATTTTCTTATAATTTTGTGTACATTTCCCAACATAGGAAATATAGTTAACCTCTAATGAATGCTAATATTAATCAGGCACTGTCCTATGTTCTATATATTTTCTTGATCACTTGATCACTTAACATCCCGTTATTCGCCGTTTTGCTCAAGCGGGCACCAGTAATATTTCCATTTGACCCTATCACGTGCCAATGTTGCCCAATGGCATCTGGTTGCTTCAGGAATACCAAGAGCCTCAAACTGTTCATTCAGGGTCTTGACGAAGAAGTCTGACCATCTTGTAGGTGGGCGGCCACATGATCTTTTGATATCCCATGGGATCCAGTCGGTAATGGCTCTAGTCCACGAAAAATGAACTAGTTCCAGAGACCCCATTCATTCACAATGGAACAAACATCTCTGAATGCAACAGTGTACCTAGGTCAAGAAGTCAACATGATGAACGACCTAAAACCTGAGTTGCACAGGAGGAAGAGAGCGGCATGATATGCCTTCAAAAAACATCAAAGAAATAGCTAAAAAAGACAAAGAACCTCCGGCTCCAGGCACATCTCTTCAACTCCACCATTCTCCCTGCATTAAGATATGCCTCAGAGACCTGGGCCCTACGAAAGCAGGATGAGAATGATATTCGGGTCTCCCAAAGAGGAATCAAAAGAGCTATGCTTGGAATATCACGCCTCACTCAAGCGAAAGAAGGTATACGTAGCTCCGAACCTCTGTCACTGTTCCAGAGTAGGGATGCTGTCTCCTTTGCCAAGGCATCGAAAATCAGATGGGCTGGATATGTAATGTGATTTGGAGATGACCGCTGGACTATATATCTTATCAATTTTTATTTATAAGCACACTATAAGGTAGATGTTATTAACACACTTCTATTAAAGAAATCAGATATAAAAAATTAGCAAATAAATATTAGAGTAAGCATATAAATTCAGTTTGGTTACAGAGCATAATTTTAATTACCTATGCTGTAACTGGATTATATATCATAAATATTTATCTTCATATACAACCTGCAACAGTGCAAATAAAGCATATTTTATAACAGTGCATCACTGTATTACTGTCTTCCCGTTGTTCATCGACTTGCTCCAGCGGGCACCAGTAACATCTCCATACATCCTGTCAAAAGCAAGTGTACCCCAAGGGTATCTGCTTGCTCCAGTGACAGGAAGAGCCTCAAACCATTCTTCAGGTCATGGAATTGAGACCCATAATTGTTACTAGTTTTTGGCATATCAAATAAACCATGGGTAGCTTGCCAGGCTCTGCTGTGTAGGCGGTATACTCTTGGTAGAAGGCTCTCATCCCGAGCATTTACTCATAAAACTTAAAGGGACTATTTAAGAATACTATCTAAATACTATCTAAGAATGTTGCGGGGCCACAGAGCAGCCACTCTCTAACAGAGCTATGGGTCTGGCGAGGGTCTCTCTTCCCTGGTAGCTGCCGTGGAGGTGGAGGAAAGGGCGGAGGAGATCAAATCTCAGCTCCAAGTCCGCCCAGCGTGACCCCTCTCCCGCATGTATGAGCAAACTCTTGGAGCAATGTTAGACTTGACCAGGGGCTGGCCGAGTCCCGTTTCATAACAAACTTTTTAAATTTGCAGCTATAGGATATTTATTTTATCGAGGATCAGGCACCTTGACTACATGGGGGAAAAAGGCAATCTCCAGGTGTGAGATGTGAAGGAGGTACAGGTTTGTAGAGGTGTATATGTGTGTGGAGACAGAGCATGTACTACGATGCTCTGAAACAGACCCAAGTTAATTCATCTAGTTCTGTTTTAAAATGTAATTTATCCCATAATCTAAAATTTTAAAACGTGAACATACTGTAACTCAGTCACAGCCTATACTGAACTTCACTGACTCTCAACACTCTTTTAAATATACTTTTGTTTCATGAAGCAGCTAACTTTGCATTTTTCCTGTTTAGATAATAAACACAAATTCCACAGGGGCAAGTGTATGAATCAAAGGATCACAGACAATTTAAAATAAGTTCACCCTAATTGCTCAGCCTCTGTGCAAACATCAACTCCAGGATCAAGGACAGTGGTTAACCTAGCCCCAAATTAATTTAAAACAAAGGAAAATCTTAAATTCTGCATTGTGAATGCTAATTTGAAAATTAGCAATAAAGACCATTACTAAAATCTGGTTTAACTGAACAAACTAAGCTTAGAACTAGGGAACATCAATAATTTTTCCCTAAAGGATATGATAGACATTTGGATTTTGTGGCAATAATGCAGAGCTGTGTATAATCCATAGAAAGGCAGAGTACCAAGTGTCAGGAAACCTGAGTGTGAAATAACCTGGGGCAATTGAGAAGATAATGTGGATGCTAGGAAGACCTCTATTATATTCTGAATAAAATAAAGGAAAAAAGATATTATACACACTGACTCTATATAAAATATAGTATAATAATATACTATAATATTCAAGTAATTAAAATTATTTGATTTCAGTATGATGGTCTCCCTTTCATTATCTCTGACTGTGAACATATATATATATATATATACATATATTTATATAAATATAGTCAGTATATATAGATCTTTCTTTCTATACATCTTACATCTTTCTTTTTTATCACTACCACTATCACTGTCCTCACATTGATCACCTATTTGCTAGAGCAGGCACCAGTAATATCTCAATATGTCCTGTCTCATGCCAGTAGAGCTCAAGGGCATCTATCCGCTCCAGGAACATAAAGAGCCTCAAACCATTATATTAAGTCATGGGAATGAACTAATATAATTGTTACTGGTATTTGGCATATCAAATAAAACAGGGCAACTTGCCATGCTTGCCATGCAGGTGGCATGCCCTTGTAGTCACCTCTAAATATAGCATTTATAGATGAACCGAGTGGCCGCGATCAGCCAGGCTGTGATAGGCTGTCACTGGGTGGAGTTCTGACCAGAGGGAAGTCCAGATGTGGAAAATGGCAGCCCGATGGAGTGGGGGGTCAACTGGCTTGTTGTGCTGCTCGGCTGGGGTGGCGGGTCAGGGCTAGGGGCCAGAGCGATAGCCCAGCGGGTAGGGCATTTGCCTTGCACGCGCCAGCCTGTGCAGGCCTGGGTTCGATCCCCGGCATCCCATATGGTCCCCTGAGCATCTTCTGGAGTAATTCCTGAGTGCGGAGCCAGGAATAGTCCCTGGGCATCCCATATGGTCCCCTGAGCACCTCCTGGAGTAATTCCTGAGTGCAGAGCCAGGAATAGCCCCTGAGCATTGCCGGTGTGGCCCAAAAAAAAGCAAAAAAAAAATTTCTTTTTTATATATAATTTTATAATAAACTCTCTTTGGGAAGGACTTCCCAAAGCAATGCTCAGGAGCCTGAAGTCTACTCCAGGGATTCCCATCAACAGGGACAGCAGTTCATACCAGGAACCATGAAAGTTGTGCTTCTCTGATCTCATACTGCTGGGAATTTCCTAGGCTGCCCTGATGGTGCTAGGAGACCTCCAGGGACATACATGGTGATGCATAAGGATCATTTAATACTAGGTCCTGAACCACGATCCCACATATGGAAGACATGTGCCCTAACCTCATTTGGTATTGGTGTGTGTGTGTGTGTGCATGCACACACACACACACACACACACAAGCATACACACACGCACACACATGCCACGTCTTGAATCTCTGGGGAAGAAAACAAGTATAAGAAGCAAACAATATGAAAGCCTGTGAGTAGTGCTCTAGACTACATGTGTGAAAGGGCTATTATGGAGGAAGTAGATCTAGCCCTCGGCCTGTTATGCCATTTCCATTCTGATAACCGCTATCCACCTTCTGCTCAGTCTCAGATTTCAGGAAAGATGTTTGTCGATCAGTTGTATTTCTCAATTAAACTTTAATCAGGTAGACCAGATATAAGTTCTTCCATTTTCATGGAGAGATATATTCCAAGACCCCCAGTAAAGGCTCCAAACAATGAGCAGTGTCATATGACACACATAAGGACACAGCATATTGGAGTCTTTCCTTGCAAACACCGACACAAGTTTGATGGTAGACTCACATCTATTCCCCAAGTATGCCAGAAATGATCCCTGAGCTCAGTGTATGAGTAATCTGAACACCACTGCATGTAGCCCAAAAGCACCCCTCCAATTTTTTAAATAGCAAAAGTATATATGTACATATCTGTTGCTTTATATATATATATATATATATATATATACACATAAGTTTATATATATACATATATACAAAGAAGCACTGTATAGTTCAATTTGTAAATCAGGCAATATAAGAGGTTAACAATAATAATTATTAACAATACAGAAGCATTAAATAATATACTATAATATTCTAGTAATTGAAATTATTTTATTTCAGTGTGATGGTCTCCCTTTCTCTCATTAACTCTGACTGTAAATATCTGAACCCAAAGTAAACAAAGCTAGGTAAGGGGGAACAGTGCATTTTCAACCTTAATTAAAAAGAATGATAAACATAGCAACACAAATTTTAGGAAAGTCCTACAAGAATCTTTGAGAATCTTAATTCCATAAGCATACACAACTTATTAATAAAATAGCAAGTCCACATAAAATTAATGAAGAACTAATTAATGCTAATCAAGGTTTAGCTATAAAATGTGTCCTTTATTTCTGTACTATAACACAAACTGTTTTAATCAAGACAGTGCTATGTAATCAGATCATGGATGGCTTGAATGTGATGTTTGGTCTTTTTCTTTAAAAGTGCCTTCCTTTTAAAATATAAATTCCCAGGCCAATGATCTATTAAATTTACCTTTAATTAACTGTACAGTTCTAGAGACTACTTACATATAGAGAGCTTTTAACCAGTAGGTGCACTGCACAAAAGTTATTAAAAGTTTTAACTGTTGCACAGCATGGGAGTTTCGAGTACCTGTTGTAATCAAAATACTCTAGGGAAAGAGTACGGAACAAAGGAGTCATGATGCAGCACCTTAGATTTTTGACCACACAGTAACCAGGCTCATTGAGGTTTGTAGGGAGTACAAGATGCCGCTCTGTCTCACGTTCATTGATTTACAGAAAGCCTTTGATTCTGTGGAGACTGAAGCAGTCTTCGAAGCCCTAGCCAAACAAGGTGTTCGAACCCAATACATCAAGATCCTTCGTGAGCTGTATTACGGATTCACCACCAGGATCTCACCATTCTACAAAGAAGTAATCATTGATGTCAAAAGAGGGGTTTGACAGGGTGATACCATTTCACCAAAACTCTTCAGTGCCACCCTCGAGAACATCATGAGACAATTAGAACGGGAAGGAATGGGAGTGAAGATAGATGGTCGGCAACTACACCACCTCCGCTTCGCTGATGACATTGTTCTAATAACACCAAACATTAGCCAAGCGGCACAAATGCTGGCTGACTTTGACCGGGAATGTGGAAAGATAGGTCTACAGCTGAATCTCAACAAAACTATGTTCATGAAAAATGAACTAGTTCCTGAGGCCCCATTCACTCTCAATGGAACAGACATCTCTGAATGCAGCAGTTATGTGTACCTAGGTCGAGAAGTCAACATGATGAACGACCTAAAACCTGAGCTGCGCAGGAGGAAGAGAGCAGCATGGAATGCCTTCAAAGGCATCAAAGAAATAGCTAAAAGGACAAAGAACCTCCGTCTCCAGGCACATTTCTTTGACTCCACCATTCTCCCTGCATTAACATATGCCTCAGAGACCTAGGCCCTACAGAAAGCAGGATGAGAATGCTATTCGGTCTCCCAGAGAGGAATTGAAAGAGCTATGCTTGGAATATCACGCCTCACTCAACTGAGAGAAGGAATCCGGAGTTCTGACCTCCGTCGCTATTCCAGAATCAGGGATGCTGTCTCGTTTGCCAAGGCATGGAAAATCAGATGGGCTGGACATGTAATGCGATTTGGAGACAACCGCTGGACTAGAGCCATTACCGACTGGATCCCACGGGGATGTCAAAAGATCACGTGGCCGCCCACCTACAAGATGGTCAAACTTCCTTGTCAAGACCCTGAAGGAACGATTTGAGGCTCTTCATATTCCTGAATCAACCAGATGCCATTGGGCTACATTGGCACGTGATAGGGTCCAATGGAAATGTTACTGACACCCGCTTGAGCAAATCGATGAATAACGGATTAAATAAGTGATTCAAGTGATTCAAGTACACAATGGAGCAAAATTGACCCTGTTATTCAAAATCATCTGGTCACTTTTCCTAAAAAGAAATGAGGAAAGACATAAACCAGAGTCTTCCAGAAGGAAACGCTAACATTCTATATCTCTTTTTCTCAAAAATTGTGATGTGTCTGCAATGTTATTCTATTCCAAGCTATCAAGTCATTTTGCCACTGCTTCATGAGTGATGAGTGAATACACACACTTTAGGGTCAGAATTGGAAGATTGTGTTTTACTCTGAGTTACAGTAGCAGGTAGACCATCAACACTTGTGTTGCTAAACTCCCTATTTCTGAGGCAATACCAAAAAGCTAAATGAAACTTGCACTGTGTGCATTGTGGTATAAGGTTGGTATCACTATCACTATCCTCCCATTGATCATCTATTTGCTCGAGCGGGCACCAGTAATATCTCCATAAGCCCTGTCTCATGCTAGTAGAGCCCTAGGGCATCTTCTCGCTCCAGGAACATAGAGTCTCAAGCCCTTATATTAGGTCATGGGAATGAACTAATATAATTGTTACTGGTATTTGGCATATCAAATACAACACGGGCAGCTTGTCAGGCTTGCCGTGCAGGTGGCATACCCTTTAGTCACCTCTAAAGTTGGTATAAAGGAGTAAAATCTTTTTTCCATAAGCAGGAAGGATGGCAATTTCTCCCCTTCACTATGAAGGGAAAAAGCACTATCTCCATGTCTGAGTTTTTTTCACTATAAAATTATTAAATTTTTTAAAATTATTTTTATCAGTTCACTTACATTTATTTTTGCTTTTTTTTGTTCACACCCTGTGATACTCAGGGGTTACTCCTGAACTTTGCACTCAGGACTTACTCATAGAAATATAAACTCAATAACATCCACTCGAACACAGCTGGGTACTCTGAACAATCCAGATGAATGATCTTGGATCTCAGTCCTTCAAACTGACTCAAGCAACAATGAGTTGTGCAACTATCAAGAGGGCTTTGGGCACCAGAATGAGGTTGCTCTGAAATGTTGCCCACCGCAAGGTCCTGCCAGGGTTCAAAACCCATAAATAATATCTACAGCACCACTTGAATGTGCCCTCCTCACAAGGATTCTTAGAAAACAAATTTGCTCTCTGACTAGTAAATTAACTGAAAGTACTCATGTTCACTTCTCAACAAAAAAGAGAAACATTAAATGGCATTCAGTACAAATGCCACCTTTTACAGTTAAGAAAGATAAAACCCTAACAAAAGATGTATTATATGTTCAAGGTCATAAAGCAAAAGTATGAAGCCACATCTCTGAGTCCCCTATCTGCTTTACGATAAAAATAAATGTCCATTGGAGAGCAAAGTAGTGTTTCCTGGCATACTGCTCTAACACCATGTGTGGGATCCCAGAAAACAGGCAAATGTATCTCATCACCATTAGCACACTGTTTAGAACTAACATGCAAGTGCCTGTGTAATTCAGAAAGAGAATGATTAAATTCCATTAAATGGATAAAGAAGTGAAGACATAGAGAAACACAAAAGACTGTCAAGGAAAGAAATATACCTATATGCATACTACACTCATTAACCCATCATAGTGCTGGCTAAGTAACATGTTGGCAAGAAGATACTAAAGGAGAGAAGGAGGAAAGACTTCTCTTTTTGGGCAAGAAAGCAAAGCCAGCTATAGGAGAGAACACTGGGGAGATCTTGAAGTCAGAAAAGCAGTTACTGAAAGGATACGTGTGCATATACGTGTGTGACATACAATATTCCATGTGTGTGCAGTCTCTAACTAGCAATCTACTACTTTATATCTCTAGACAAGCAACTGTCCTGCATACTACCCCACAGAGCAATAATAATAAACAAAGCTCTAGATCAGTGGTTTTCAACCTTGTTAAACCTAGAGATTAAACCTATGAACTGGCACTGGTTTGTGAGCTGGTGCTTGAAGACTACTACTACTCCTAGTCAAATGGGACAAATGGGCTATAAGTCAATGCAAAATACATACATTTCAAACATTCATTAATTAGGATTACTGCTTTGGATTGTTTTGTGTGGTAGGGCACATCTGGCTGTACTGAGTGATACTCTTGGCTCTTAGCTCAGTAACCTCTCCAGGTGGGTTTGGGGGTCATATGAGAACAGGGTTTGAGCAAATTTCAATAGCCTGTAAGGCAGGTGCCCTGCTTGCTATACTATCTCTCAAGTCCCAGATTTTCTCGTTAAATTTCTGCTATAGGGGCAGGACCAATAATCCAGTGCGTAGGGCATTTGCCTTGAATGCGGCTGACCTGGGTTTGATCCCTGGTATCCCAAATGATTCCCAGATCACCGCCAGGAGTAATTCCTAAGTGCAGAGCCAGGAGTAACCCGTGAGCATTGCTGGGTGTGACCCAAAAAAGAATAAATAAATAAATAAATGATTGAATGAATGAATGAATGAATTTCTGCAATAATTTCTCAGACTTGGAAATTCAACTCTTTAATAACTCATAACTGATGCACTTGAAATGCTTATTACTATAGTTAAGCAGTAAAAGACACTGAAAAAGTCAGAGATATATGAATACACATTTAGGATTGTGTGTACATATCATTATGTGTGTGCATAGGTGTTTATAGACACATACTGACTTGACTATATATCAGGTGTCTGTCATACACAAAATAATCATACATTTCACATATACCAAATACATAATGGCCTATTTGTTTAACAACCACTGAATGATAACAAAACAATAGCAGACAAAATCCTATGGAATCATTTATATTTCAGCTGGAGTATGAAATATTTGCATATCAGTAACAGAACAATGTTAATTATTTTAATATTGTATGCATTAATATAGAGTGTATTAAACATTACATAAATTATATGTGTATGTCAACATTATACATGTGAGGGTATGCAGTATATACCTAGAGCGTCATGCTATAGGAGACAGTAAACAGAGACTCAGTATGTGAAGTAATGAGTTGATTTAGAGATTCAGACCCTACCAGCTCAACCACTTACAAATGTGACCTTGGTTTTATTTCTCAGCTACTGTATGCCTCAGTTATTTCTTTTTTTTCTTTTCTTTCCTAGTACATACCTCAGAGGTTATTTTAAAGGCTAAAATTAATTTCTAATGTAAAAATGAATATATATTTATATATAATACTTGAAGTACTCCATGGATCATTAGTAAGCATTGTAAAGGCAATATATGACCACTATATTAGGTAAGAGAAACATAAAACTAACCAGGTATGAGAATAAATCCGATTCTGCTACTTTTCTCTCCTAAAGTCTTCCTTAGATTCTACAGTGTGACTTTGAGGATAAAAACTCCAGGATCTTCATCTTTCTCTAGGTATATCTCTCTGTCTTTTTGCTGTTTCTCACTCTATCTCTCTCTCATATGTACAAACACACACTGTCTCTCTGAGGCATGCACAACATACGTATCTGTCCTTATTGCTCTGTCTCTCTGTCTTTGTCTCTATCTTTCTGTCTCTATGTCTATCTCTTTCTGTCTACCACCTCTCTTTCATTGTTTCACAGGTTATTTTCTTTCATATTTATTCATCCATGCCAAGTTTTCTATTTCACAAAACCTTCCACAGTGGAGTCAGCTGTTTAGCTTCCTTTCCATTCCCCAGGTACCCTTATTACTGGGCTTTCCCCCATGTTTCTGCCATGCTACACTTGGAAAACACATACATCTATATGTCTCCAATCCTAACTGGTTGTTAGGGCTCAGCAAGATCCACAACAGATATTAGGGTTAGGAAGTGTACCCTGGTGTGTTCAGAGTCAATGACTGTCCCTGGCCCCTGCGCACCGACCCAACTCATGTACAAAGGAACAATACCACAGGCTGCTCTAGAGTCAGTGGCTCTCCTTTCATCTCCTCCTTGTTCTATGTGGTTGGAGGTAGGCTGTGCAAGAGATGATGGACTTTGATCCTGAAACAATGAGATTCTTTCTGGGCAATCTACCATGGGACCTCCCACACTGTCACTGTATCACTGTCTTCCCGTTTATTGTCAATTTGCTCGAGCGGGCACCAGTAACATCTCCATATGACCTGTCTCATGCAAGTAGAGCCCAAGGGCACCTGCTTGCTCCAGGAACATAAAGAGCCTCAAACCATTCCATCAGGTCATGGGAATGAGGTCTATAATTGTTACTGGTATCTGGCTTATCAAATACGACACGGGTAGCTTGCCAGGCTCTGCTGTTCAGGTAGCATACTCTTGTAGTCATCTCAAAATCCAGCATTTAGTGATGAACCTTGTGGCTGCACAAGCCGGGCTGTGATTGGCTGGTCTGCTGGGTGGAGTTCTGAAGAGGGGGAAGTCCGGATATGGAAAATGGAGGTCCTCATGTAGTGGAGGGTCGTCTGGCTTGTTGTGAGGCTCTGCTGGGGTGGCGGGCCAGGGCTAGAACCTGCCATGCCTCCCGGGCACCTCATGAGCGGCTGGGCACAGTGACAGCCAGTAGCAGCTCTGCCCCATGTCAGGACCATGGAACCTCCCACACAGAGATAGAATCCAGTCTTGGGGCTATAGACCTATCCAGGAAAAAGGCAGAATCCCAGTGTGTTGGTTTTTCCTTTCCTCTCTGATAACCAATCATCTTAATAATATTTCTAGTCATTTTATATAAATACTATAAGAGATACAGAATTAATAAAGGGTGTCTTTTCCTGGGGACATCTCACTATATATTCCAGACTACAGTCTTCAGGCCAGGTTAATTTTATCCTAACCCCAACTGAGTCCAAAGTTAGTTACTTATCTTTGGGTCATGACCTTGTTCCACAACCTTGCTTTTAGCTTATTATTCTGCTTATGATACTTAGTCTATTCCATGGCGAGGCCAGGAAACTTACTCAAGGCTTGCCCAGGGTCTACCTGAATCCCACAATGGGACCTTTCTTTTGGGGTGTAAGGAACAAGAATCAATCTAAAAGTAACTGAGATTTTAAGTTAGGAAATATGATGGATACCCAGGAGTAAATATTTCAGAGGTAATTAACTCCTATATCACAAATGCCTTGACTGTGTTCCTGTGTCTATACAAAAGGACAATGATCTAACATAAAAAATGCAAAGGGTATACAGGAAAGAAAAAAACATTTCACTTACAATATGAAACAAAGAGCTATGAACAAAGGGTAATCCAACACTAGTAAAGGAGGAGTGATAAGACCTACTTCCACTGTGAGGACTAAAATATGTAAAATGCTCAGAAAGTACTGGTATATAGTAAATATCTATAGTGTTGCAGTGCTTTTATTATTACTAAAAGTATGCACATAGCAGGTAGAATTAAGCATTTTCCACTGCTTCTCTATAGAGTGTGTATTATTACTGTGAAAGAAATAAACCACACTGAATTTTCCTTTTTATTAAGCATTAAAAATAATGCTTTGAACATAAAAGAACCCAAAAAATAATTTATGCATTTCATACACTAGCATAATGGCTAATAAGGAATAGGAACCCATAAATATTTTCAGAAAAGATAATGAATTCCATACAAGATTATGATGTGAGAAAGTCCATTCATATATAATCTCTGTAATTATCATGACTTTCACGGAACAAAAATTTGAATTTCTGGAAAGTGGCAAAATATTATATCTCACTTAGCATTGTAGACAGAAAAATTGGGTTTCTTCTATGTTGAACCACTAATCCACAACATTAAGATGTGAGAAGGGAAATAGTAACCACCATCTGATTATATTGACATCTTGATTACATACTCTAAATTTCTAAAGCTTTGAGAAATAAAGCTTTATTATTTGTAAGTTCCACAGTCCATACTTTATTATAGCAGACCAAAGTGACCCAAAAAATGAGCCAAGAAATTTTTTCTAAAGGAGATAATATATAGCTATTAAGATATTTAAAAAACATATACAATAATATGTGTTTGATGGGCCTGGGGGAGTGATTGTTGTTGCTATCATTTGGGAGCAATATCCAGTGGTGCTCAGGGTTTTCTTCTGCTCTCAGCTCAGAGATCACTCTGGGAGGCTCAGGGGACCATACAGTGTACTGGGAATCAAACTTGGGTATACTGCCTACAAGGCAAGAACCATACCCACTGTACTATCACTTGGCATCTCTATTTTGTCTAGATTTGTTATTGTTTTTGTTTCAGCACATCCAGCTGCGTTCATTGTTTACTCAGAGCTGTGTCCAGGTATCATTCTTGAGGGGGTTTAAGGAAGAATATGTGGTGGAGGGATCAAACAGGAATCAGCCATTTGCAAGGCAATAGCCATAAGCCTTGCACAATGACTTTGACATAAAACAGAAAATATACTATACTTTGATAGTGTAATTCATCTCAAAAAGTTCTGAAATCAAAAAGACCAAAAATAAACATCTCAGTATCTGCATTGCAAACCATAATGCCCAATGGGAGAGAGGCAGAGAGAAAGAATCACTGTAAGACTTTATATGGAGAAAAACAAAAGCATCACAAAAATTTTCTAGCTCACAATGTTTGTAAATTAATCAAAGCATTTAAAAAATATGATTAGATAAAATATGAAACCAAAATTAAACTTAGAAAGATTTTGACATAAAAGTGGACAGCATAGCAAAATTTTGGAGCTGGGTTTCCCTAAACCTGAATCATTGTTGACCTTACAATGGAAAACTATGAGTTCCTGCAAAGAAAACTCATAAGAGAATGATTGCCTAAAAGGAATTACTAGTTATAAATAGTTCAAGAACAGTCACTTTCAAGGACCGGACTTCACAGCTCAGCAGAGCCACACCCCATGGAATAGTTGAGTTTCAAGCCTAGGTCTGTAGTACTGGGTGATTGACTTCACCAGTTTCCCTGGGGAACTGAAGCTGGGGCGCCCTCCCCCAACTCAATGCCCTCTGGCAAGGCCTGGTGGGCCTGCCCAGAATTGCAACTGGCTGGGAAACAGCAAGAGACACAGGGCTGAGCTGCTGCCTGATCGATCGGCCTGGGCCTGCGCTGGCCTGATGATGGGTCCTGGAAGGAGGGAAGTGCCCGGCTCCCCCTGCCTCCCTTTCAGACCCCCAGAGGCCTGAAAACCTCATGCATCACAACCGCAGTCACTTTCAAGGTCCAAACTTCACAGCTCAGCAGACCCACACCTAACAGAATAGTCCAGTTTCAAGCCCAGGTATGCAGGACTGGGTGGCTGAATTCTCCAGATTCCCTGGGGAGTTGAAGCTGGGGCCCCCTCCTCCAACTCAATGCCCTCTGGCAAGGTCTGGTGGGCCTGCCAGGAACTGTGACCAGCTGAGACTATACATAGGGGGTCCCATGTGCCTCCCCCACCCCCCCGTGGCACACAGACACAGAGCGCCCCTACATTATCTCAAAACCCAGTATATTCATCTAACTGGTATCTTATCACATTTTCTAGAAACAAAGTGTGTGGGCATAAGGTGTGGTCTGGGGGACCACCTCAGTAATTTCCTATACCGTGGACTCAAATGGCATAATGGAGATTTAGTATCTCCATTGACTTTTGTCTAACACCAGGTTTATCAACCGTATTTAGAGGATTAGCTCCTACAACCAATATAGAATGGATTGTTCAGTGTATGAACAGGAAAAGCTCAAATAGACATTGAGATAAATGTGAAATAAGTGTTGTCAGGAGCTATAGTGATGATGTGACTGGGACTGACAGTAGAAAACACTGTGTTCTGGAAACCCAGATAGTGAATCCAAGAGCAGAAACTGGCCAGACTCCCACACATCTGCCTAGAAAAAAAAGAGGCATGGCCTTATCATTACTGTTCCCTTATATGAGCTGTAATGGATCAACATATTGATGCTGGCTAAGTGAGCAGGCATCGGGAGGGGCGATGGAGGGAAATGCAGGTCTCTGGTGGGGGGGCACACTGGTGGTGGGATTGGTGCTGAATGATGAATCTTTCCAGCAACTGTATTGTGAAAAAGTTTGTACTTTGTAAATCATGGTGTTTAAAATAAATCATTTAAAAAATAAATATTTTAGGAAGACAGAAAACAGAAGAATCAATAACATAATCTATCTTCCAAAGTTAAATATAGCACTTCATATACAAGGAAACTAGAAATGAGAAAAGAGTATAGATAAGAAAGAAAATAACTTTATTTTGGTGATGGAAGTTACCACAAATGTGTGGGAGCAGAGGTTAGGTAAGACAGAGAAGGGAACATAATTGTCAAAAGTGCTATTACCACATAGAACTAAGTATTAAATACAGGCAAAAAGATACACATGATAAGCTCTAAGTAATATGTATATATACATATATAATACAATACACAATAAGTAGGAGAAGGAAGAGAGAAAGAGAGAGAGGGAGAGAAAGAGTAAGAGAGAAAAGAGATGAAGAGCCTGCCATAGAGGCAGGCTAGGGAGGGCGGAGGGAATCGGGGACATTGGTGGTGGGAAATGGGCACTGGCAGAGGAATGGGTGCTGGAGCTCTGTATGGCGAAACCCAAACATGAACATTTTTGTAATTGTTTATCTCATGTTGGCATATAAAATATATTTAAAAATAATAAAGTTCTTTAAATACAAAAAAAAATAAAAAGATAAAAAATGCATAAGAGTAAATCAACATAACTAAGTCAATCTCAAAAATGAAACTTATAAAGGAATATAGTGGATATTATTGCAGCTTCTTTAAATTAACAAATATAAAACTAAATAAAAATATCTAGCTCTGTAAGAACTTTGAAATTTTGGAAAGACTCAGTATTAGATGCTAATGCTCCCAAATTTTTTTTTGTTTTACTTTTAGCTCCAAGCTATTTTTTTTTTAATTTTTTTATTTTTTAAATTACAAAGATATACAATTAAAAAGTTCAAATTCAATCAAAATTTTGTAATGCTTTTTTTTTGTTTTTCTTAATGTAAAGGCATATAGTGATTTTGAAATTGATAGAATAATGCATAGGATGTAGAATAATAAAACCATAGTTAAAAATAAGAACAAAGATACACTGACTACAGTTACTGTCAAAAAGCAACTGAGTAAAAACAAGCAAGAGATGTTTAAAAACACCATTGATAGCTGACATAAAAGCATACAAAATGTTATTTTATATTATTTATGATTTAGGAAATATAAATTTAAACCATGAAAATGCCTATACCTAAATAGATACCTAAAATAGATAGATACCTAAAATAGATAGCTAAAATAATTTATCTGTGATTGAATGGACAAAAATCATAATAAATAAAACTATATTGATACCAAAAGATACAAACCATTGATATAAACTACTCTATATAGATATATTTACAAGGGACAGAGCCATAGCACAGCGCGTAGGGCTTTTGCATTGCATGCAACCAACCCAGGTTCAATTCACCAACATCCTATTTGGTCCCCTGAGCACTGCAGGAATAAATCCTGAGTACAGAGCCAGGAGTAACCCCTGAGCATTGCTGGGTTATGAGTTTAGACCAAAAAGAAACTCAGAAAAAAACTAATATTGTACTCTCCAACTTAAGTGATTTTTTTTCATGGGCCTCAACAGTGCTCTTGGAAATCCAATGGTACAGTGCAACTAAATCCCATGGTTCTTGGGTTCTTGGGATATCATGTAATGTCGCGACAGGTCAAGCACATGTACTTCCTCACTGAAGTTATCTTTTCGCCTTCCTATGTCAAGAACTTGAGCAAGCAATTGTAACATGAAAATAAAAATAATGACTTAGAAGTAATTCCTCCTTCTATGCTAGACTTGTGGTGTTAAATTTATTGGATTATAGATTACTTTTCTCTTAAATGAGTTGATGGATACATGGGCATATGTTTTGCAAAACTCACTAAGCAGCTAAAATGTAGTCTAATAGATTAAACAGATTTTACCTTAAAAGTAGCTGCATTATAAGCAACACACAGACAAAACAATAAAATTTGAGATGAACACACTTTAAGAAAAATATATCAGTTTATTCTAGGAGAATAATGATTATACTGTCGTCAAAATAAAATGTCATTAAAATCTTTTCCATAAACATTATCTAGTTCCCTGAAACTTTACAGCTGAATTAGTTCAAATATTTAAAGGAACTTAGCACAATAATAAGATGTAAATGCCTCTAGAGAAAATAAATAGAATGAACAATTTCTAATCTAATGCTATGGGACCTTCATAACCTTGCTAAAAATTTTGCAAGGACATTGCAATAAATAACCATAAGGGATTAATCCAATTTATTAATATAGATAAAAATCATAAAAATATAGGAGATAATCCAATCACAGAATAATAAAACATCACAACCACTTGCGTGTACTCTAAGAATGCAGGTATGTCTCTTATTATCTGAAAGTTCCTAATATTCACTTCAATATCAGCAAGAAACTGGTAGAGAAAAGAAAATTCTTAAACATTGTGGATGAGAAAATCAATTGGCTCAGTTATTACAAAAAATGTATAGAAACTCTTAAAAAGTATACCTATGGGTCCCCAAGTACTACTGGCCCCAAGCAGCACCACATCGCTCAGCTGCAACATTGAATTTATTGGCTCTGTTGATTGAGCATTACTGGACCTAGTAACACTAGGTCTCCTGATTATGAGCTGCCTCCCAAATTATCACATAAAACTGTTGTTTTTCTCTATAACAAAACAACTAAAAAGAAATAAAGAATTTCAAATGTCATCATTTGCAAAGAAACTTCTTTTAAAATGACACAAAAAGCACTAATGCATTAAAGACAGAATTTGAGAGCACTCAAAAACAAATTTTTCTTAAGAGAAATAAACTACAGATTGAGTAAAGCTTGTTTTCCAGTTAGGACCTAAAAAATATAAGAATTTCTGCAAACCAATAAAAGACACAAGCACACACAAAAATATACACACAATTATAGCAGGTCCAGTAAACTATTTTTTTAAAATGTGGTAGATTCAAAAAACCAAACAGTATGCAGTATAATAAGTATTCAACAATGTCACAGTGATTACCAGCTCAATCACTGGTAATTTTAGGGTCCTAGTGATTAGCATGTAAAGATAGCACACCCATGCTGAAAATCCTTCGTATTTTCCTTATTTAATAGTTAAGGCAGGTAAATTTCTACCTTGTAGGCAGCTCCCAGAATGTCCACACCTCACAATATCCAAGGTATCAATGATATCTAGAGTCCATAATGGCCGTATCCAGTGATGCCCAAATGTCACATAGATGTAGGGATTCAAGATATCCACACCCTATGATTTCCATTTATCCTGCTCTCTAGACCACATGCCTGACGCTCTCAATGATCCATTATTCTGTCACCAGAATAATCTGTCTCTCACTGTTGATGCTCTGCATGTTTCACTGGTTTCTTTCTTCTGCATCCATGTACATGTATGAGAGCTATTACCTCACACTGATATCGTTCTGGATACTCTGAGTGTGAAACCAACAAGAAAACTTCCTGGGCTGGAGTAATAGTATAGTGAGTAGGGCACGGGTCTTACAGGGTCTACCCATGTTCAATCCCAAATATCCCATATGTTCCCTGAACCTCCAATGGGTGATCCCTAGTGCACCACCTGATGTGACCCAAAAAACAAAATAAGAAAGAAAGGGAAATTTCCTATCCAAATGCTTACTTTTTATGCCTCTGCTCCTCTTCCTTAGCTCTTTCCACTGTCCAACAGATAACTAGATTATGTGGCATGCCTCTCCCCACCACCACTATCATTTTCAAAGTAAAACAAAGGAAAAATTTTAAAATCATAATGTTTACAGCGAGAAAGAAGTTCCAAAATAGAATATGCTTCCAAAATGGGAGTGATCCCACTTCTATAAATTTCCAGCAATTTCAGTTCACATAGTATTTAACTTTGGAATAGTATGACCAGAACATAATACATGGAAGACTCTCAGGTCGCTGCAAATAATCTTTCTTTAAAAAATGGTTGTGGTTACATGATTAAGTTCACTATTTTGAAAAGTCTCTGAGGCAGGCAGAGAGATAGCTCAATGGGCTGATCACGTGCTAATCATGTGGAAAGCCTGTTTGATCCATAGCACCACAGGTGCAATATGTATAAATTTTTGTCATTTTATTTATTTTTACGAAGTTGTTTATGATGATGCGTTACAGACATTCAATATTCCAACATCAATCCCACTACCATTGCACCTTCCCACCACTATTATTTCCAATTTTCCAAAAATACCCCTTAAGATTTCCCATATAGTAGACAATAATTTATTTTATATTGCTTATTAAAATATTTTGCTAAAAATGATCAAAAATTTCTTAGAAGAAAGTTAGTAAAGATTGTTGTATTTCACCATAGAGCCATAAGCCCTTATATAAGTGATTGCTAACATGTTATTACAAGATAAGCCTGTGCATTTATATTTTGTTAATCAAGATTGGCTACCTTCCTTCCACTTTACATTCCATCCAGTGTAGTTTGCTACTCCTGGTTTATCAGTGTGGTAGAGTTGGGGATGTCTTGTGTCTGCAAATGTGACCACGAGTTCCAGAAGCTCCAACACTTTCAATAGAGCGATATATCTGGAGTTAAATTTTTAACTGGATGGTGTCTTTGAAGCATGAGTCAACTGCCAGGACTTCTGGAAGGACAGGGAGATGGAGTAGGTAGTGCATGCTGGCTCTCTGAAAGCCTGAAGACTTTAGTCACAAAACTCACGTACCTCAGTTTTTCAACAGACTAATTTCTGGATTAAATTCATCTATGGCAGTGGAGCCTGGCATCAAGCATGGCAGTGGTTGTGGAGTGTGGAGGGTTTTAGCTGCTGGGGCTTCCTTTGGTGGGTGGTGTGCTGACCTGCCCCCTCGAGGGTGTCCCGAACAACTCAGCCTGGTGCCAGGTCCAAAAGCATCTCTGCAACTTGTTGATCTCTTTTGAGATTTATTGATGGGTCTCTGAATAAATGGCCAGTGAATGAGATTGCATGGCACCAGTAGTGGTTCTCTCCGTGAATAAATTTAGAATGTCCTAAAAGCAGAGTCAGTACTAGTCCCTAAGCACCAGTGGGTATAATCCAACCCACACTCAATGTCTTTGAGATATATAAGTAGATTTATTATAGATGTACTATTATTAGGAATATTATTCCTAATAATAGGAATAGTGGGTGTACTATTATTAGGAATATTATTTTGCCAATGAACTGTTTTAACTACAAGTGTGCCTACTTACATTTATATAGAGGAGAGTGAGCAAGGAGGATTATGTGACCTAGCTACCTTGAAACAGGGAAGCAGGTTTTAAAATGTAGCAGTGAAAGAAGGATAATTTACCAGCATGGCATGTCACTCTTTCAGAGAATGCAATGCACTGTGTCTGAAAGAGTTCATAATTAAAGTGATTCTAGAATTATATAGAGATTGTTGTGAAGTCTGAAGTCACTGTCAGAACTATAAGACCTTTTTTATTAAACAGCTGTGGAAATATTTTGGGATTAGTTATTAAATAACTCATAGATATAAACATGTAGAATCTAAGTTTGCTTTAAAAAGATAAAGTCTAGTTTTAATAATAAACACTATCCTATCTCAAATAGATATAAAACTCGGTTGGAAGTAATGTTTTTTTCACAGTCCAATCAGGCATGCAAGCACGCATTTGCAGACACACACACACACACACACACACACACACACACACACCCCTACCTCTTCCCTTCCTGCAAAAGAATCACAGAGTACAGAAAAGCAGTAAAATAAAAGAATGAGATTATTTACAACTCAAGCAGGTTGTGATTGGGATCAATGAGAAAGCATGGGATATGTTCATGCAGTCAGAGCGCCAGGGTCAAGTGTCCGGTCTCCAAACTCGGATTCAGATACCAACGCTTAGAGATGACTGATATAACAAATATATTTAGTTAAGTAAAATGATATGAAGGGATATAGCACACACAGTGTTTTTTCTTTAAAAAGAAAAAACTCTTATGTATGTCCGAATTTTCCCACTGTGTGGTGTGTGTGTGTGTGTGTGTTGACTATGCCTAAATATAAATATGAGGAAATGCTTGCATCTTGAAAGAGAGAGAGGACAGCTTCAATTTGATGACAGTGGTAATGACATGCAAGAGCTGATGGATCCACTTCCAATGTGAGATTCTACAGAGACAGTTGAGGAACCAAGCATGCAAGCAGGTGACCTTATCTTGGAACAATAAGATCAGGACACAATAATTCTGAGCACTCATATCAGTTTTCCAGACTTCCACGGAGCTCTGTCCTCTTGATTAATATAGTTTCCTAAAGACATAATCACAACTTTCTCAAGCCTGTTTAGAATTTATGAGTCTTTATTTTGTTTTTTAAAAATGGGGGTCTAAGAGAGAGAGATAGAGAAAGAGAGGAAACTGGGGTACCTGCTATTAAGGCGGCCTGGGGCGGAGGGGGAGGGGTACATTGGTGGTGGAAATGGGGCACTGGTGGAGGGATGGGTGCTGGAATACTGTATTACCAAGAACCAATTATGAACACCTTTGTAATTGTATGTTTCACGGTGGTATAATAAAAAAATTAAAAAAAAACGGGGGGTCTAAATCCACCTCTAAGGTCCTGAGGTTCCAATGGGGGCCATTTAAATCTAATTCTATATGAACTAAAATCAGGTCTCTAACAGAAAGAAATGCAATGCAGAGGAAATAATGTACAAATTAACATTTTATTAATATAAAATGTTGTGTTACTGTTATTATTAATTATATCAATTATAATTAATATAATATTAATATATTATATTAATATTATTATCCACATCCGACTTCCCTCTCATCAGAACTCCACCCAGCAGCAGAGCCTATTACAGCCCGGCTCATTAATAAATGCTGGATTTAGAGGTGACTACAAGAGTATGCCACCTGCATGGCAGAGCCTGGCAAGCCTCCCGTGTCGTATTTGATATGCCAAATACCAGTAACAATTATAGACCTCATTCCCATGAGCTGATGGAATGGTTTGAGGCTCTTTTTGTTCCTGGAGCAAGCAGGTGCCCTTGGGCTCTACTGCATGAGACAGGACATATGGGGATGTTACTGGTGCCCACTCGAGCAAATCGATGATGACCTGGAAGACAGTGATACAGTGATACAGTGTTACCACATAAGTGTCTTAAGGGATGATTATTAGGCTTTATGTAAAATAATGCACAGTCACATCTAATAAAAGTGGCCTCATAGCAGCAGATAAATATTTCATACTTGCTTCGATTGGACCTTTTCTATAGTCATCAAAACAGTATGGCAGGCATTAGAATAAAAATAGACCAGATCAGTGAAACAGAATTGAGAGAGTAGAATTAAATATATATGTGTATACAATATATGTGTATACACATATATGTATATACACATCACTATATCACTGTACCATTGTCTTCATGTTGTTCATCGATTTGCTCGAGTGGGCACGAGTAACATCTTCATACATCCTGTTGCAAGCAAGTATAGCCCAAGGGCATCTGCTAGCTCCAGGGACAGGAAGAGCCTCAAACCATTCTTCAGTCATGGAATTGAGGTCCATAATTGTTACTGGTTTTTGGTATATCAAATAAAACATGGGTAGCTTGCCAGGCTCTGCAGTGTAGGTGGTATACTCTCAGTAGAAGGCTCTCATCTAGAGCATTTACTGATGAAACTTAAAGGGGAAAGATCAGGTTTTCTCTTGGGTGGAGCTCTTAGGAACTATGGAGTCTGGATGTTGAGAATGACTGATCTTATGATGTGTGAGTTGCTCCGGTTTCTTGCTAGGCTTACTTGGATGATGGGTATCTGTTGGGAAAGCCACTGGGGTCCCTGACAGTATCGGGACAGAAGTTCTCTTCTACCTCTGAGGCCGCCAGGAACAGATGAAACTCACTAGTCTGGCGCAGTTCCAAAAAAAGCTTTTAATAGTACAAAAGCTCTACCACCACAATCCAACACAATGAAAAAACTCTAGCTCTGGTCAGAACTTAGACCGCATAAAAGAGCCCAAGTATCCACCAAAGAGAGGATCTCACCAGAGTGAAGTCCTACCCAAAAGAAGGACCATAAAAAAGGGCGCAGGGGCTTCATGAATTATATATATAATATATATATATAATATATATAAATATTATTATATTATATATAATATATATTATATAATTATATATATATATCTACAAATACATATTTGTAAATTTTCTATATATCATACAAATAGGCTAATCATGCACAGAACAACTGATAAATACAAAAAGCAGCATACTTTAAATAAGTAATTAGACAACTGTTGACTTGTTCAGGCTATATATCTGCAAGGAAGTTAAAGACCTTTCTTGGTTTCATATAGACAGATATCACCCACTTTTTTTTTGGCTCTGAGCTCACTTGTTACTTCTGATGGTGTTCAGGGGCTCCTTACAGCTATGTGCAAAGGCAAGTGCTGTGCCCTCCTGTACTGTCTCTGTGACCCTCATGAAATTCTACCTATGGTAGGATATGGAACCAAGAGCAAATAAGCAGATAATGAAGGAATGATACAGACAATGAAATCTACACAGCTGACAAATGATAAAATCATGCAATTTGTTTCAACTTGGATGGAACTATTAATCAAAGTGTGTGTGTATATATATATATATGTATGTATATATACATACATATATATATGATCAGCTAATGTAGGACAAAGGTTAGAAGAATTTTTCTCCAGGAATCGATGCTGGGAGAGCTACATAGCCACAAGCAAAAAAATGAAATGGTATTACTCACTTACCGAGGCACAAAAGTAATTCAAGTGGGTTAAACACTTCGATGTCAGACCTAGAATCATAAAAAATAGAGAAGAAAACATAACAAATACGCTCTGATATTGACTCTTATGTGTTTTCAGGCTTTCAGCTCAACAATGAGGAAAACAAAAGCCAAAGTAAACAAAAGTAATTACATCAAACTAAAAAGCTTCTGCAACGAAAACAACTATCATTAAAGTAAACAGACAAAAAACAATCTTACCGAGTAGAGAAAAATACAACACATCTGACTTGGGGCTAATATCCAAAAATATAAGAAACTCACAAAACAACAAAAGTATAACTAATCCCGTCTAATAATGGTGAATAGAGCTGAAAACTGAACTAAACTCAAAGAGACACACAGATGGTTAAAAGAATTAACAGAAAAATGCTCATCATCAGGAAAATGCAAATAAAATATCCACACTATGGGCCAAGGATATGGCTCAGTGATAGAGCATAGTCCTTGCATATGTGAATCCTTAGATTCAACACCTCAATTATACAACGATTGAAATATCATCTCATCCAACTAGAATAGACCATATGACAAAGATAAAATAACAATTACTTGCTGATGTATTGAGCAAACACAAATTCTTCCAACTTTGTAGAAAATAGTATTGATATCCCAGAAGTGAAACCAAGGGCCAGGAGGAATGTCCATGGTTGCAATCTTGCAACATGTAGTGGTAGAGAGAGGGACCATAGCCAAATAGTTGGGAATGACCATTCTGGACAAGAACAGAGTCCTGAAAGTAGGTAGAGTGAGAAATATGATAACTTTTCAGTACCTGTATTGCAAATCATACTGCCCAAAAGGGGAGAGAGAGACACAGCGAGAGAGAGGAGAGAGAAATTAAAAGAGAAAAAGAGAGAGAGGGAGTGCCACCATTGAGATAGGTTGAGGGTAGGGGCAGGAGGGAAAGAGGTAACGCTGGTAGTGCAACAGGTGATGGAACATTGTATGACTGAAACCATGCCATGAACAACTTTGTAATTAATCTCAAACAATTAATTTTGTAACTGTGTATCATATCTGTATTTTTCCCTTGACCACATATCTTATTTGTCTCAGCTATTAGAAAGTGGAAGTACTGATTTTTGAGACAACATGGCAGGAACTGAAGGGAGGCATGCTAAGTGAAATGACTCAGAAGAAGAAAGACAAATAAGGATCTAAGGAGAAAATACCTAGGGAACAAACAAAGCCAACAAAACCAAACCTATAGACTCTGACCACAGGCCCAATATTATTAATTAAGAATTTGATAGAGGGAGAAAATTTGGTTTGTGGAAGGAAGAATACTGGTACTCCTGGCATTGATCTCTGAGAACTGGAGTGATCCCTGAGAGCAGAGCCAAGAGAAAGCCCTGAGAACCAGACGGATGGTCCCCAAATAAAAAATTAATAAATAAATAAACAGGCTCTTGCCAAAGCTAGAACAAATTAAAGCTCGTGAAATAACTTGTGCCAGCCCTACCAATGGTTTGGGGCACACTAACCAACACAGTTTACAATCCCTGTGAATTCATTAGGAGACAACAGGAATACAAAACTTAACTAAATATATAGACAGAAAACATATTTAAAATATCAATATAAAAATCATAAAATTTGCAGAATAATATAAGTGATAACTGTATTATTCTTCCAGACAAAATTAGCAAATCAGTCAAATTATAATGTGCCTAATGTTAAGTATTTGAACATTTATATAATTCATAGTGAGAGATTGTTTGACATAACCCAGTGGACACTTTATACATTTTACATAATGTGTTATCTTGCAAGCATCACTGGGCATCTGGGAACCCCATGTAATAACTGTACACATTTCACTTGAAATCTGGCAGTGATGTTGAGCTGCGCAGTCTGATCGGCACACATCTCAAGGTGGTGCCATTTATATACAATGATAGAAATTATAAACAATGGTCACTGAATATTATGTTTTAAGATAAAATGTTTAACCTGGATTAGATACATATCTAAACTATATAAATAACTCAAAAATTTAATAACAATTTAAGCAACCCCCTAAAAAAATACCTGGGTAAAAGACCTGTAAGGACAATTCCCCAAATCCGACACACCGATGGATTACTAACCACAGGGGAAAAATAATGATCATCTATTAGTTTTAGGCAAAAGCATAGTGAGATAGGGCCACAGCAATACTACAGCAGGTCGAATACTTGCCTTGTATGGAGCCATCTGGGTTCAATCCCTGGCACCCATTACGTCCCCAAGCCCTGTAAGCAGTGACCCAGAACTAGGAAAAATCCCAGCAGAGCCAGGTGTGGCCTCAAAACAAAACAGAAACAAAACACCGAACAAATAAAAAAAAGAACCCCAATGAGGTATTATCTCACTGTAGTGAAAACATCTTATATCAAAAAGATCATAAACAATTTTTGTTGGTGATAATGTGCAGAAAAAGAATCCTGGTAAACTGCTAGGCATGTGGTAGAAAAAATATGTATACTCAACATGTAAATCTGCAGCTAGAACAAGAAAATATCAAGTAGTGGCCAGAGACAACGCATAAGGAAATTGCTTTGCATTTTGTCAGTCCAGGTTTGAACCCTGGCACCTCTGTCATTCCCTAAACTATCCCTGGAGTGATCCCTTTGCCAGAGACAAGAATAAAGCTTGACTACCACTGGGTGTGGCCAAAACACCAAAAAACCAAAAAATGATACATTTTAGGACAAAATAGACAGTACTGGGAAATAAGAGATAGTACAGCAGCAGGTCGCTTGCAAGTGGCAGATGTGGGTTCAATCCCAGCACCACATCACCACATATGGCTCACTAAACCCAGTCAGGAATTATCCCTAAGCACAGAGAAAGAAATAAGTACTGACCACAGCTGGGCACAACCAAAAACAAAGCAAAGCAAAGCAAAACACAGGCAGAAGTGGAGGAAATTGTCAGATAGTCCATGCATGTGTACAATATAAACAAGAAAAGCAAACTGAAAAAAGAGCAAAATTAAATGTTAATAGTTGGTTCCAGGGAGCTAGTACAGGAGGGAGGGCACTTGTCCTGCATGTGGTCAACTCAGGTTTGATTCCCACTATCCCATGTGATCCTCCAAACTCCAGCAAACTCCTCAGTGCATAATCAGAAGCCCTAAATGCTTCTGGATATTACCAAATATCAAACAAAAAATATTATTCATGAAAACCATAGTGGCTATTCTTTCTTATCTCAATATTATACTAAAACTGGTGATGGCTAGAGTGAAATTTTACACATGCATACACATGCAGAGGTATAGAGCTATACTCCTGAAATTATATATTTCATGACATGAAATCATTGCAAACCAATAAGAAATAAAAATATTTACATGTATACAAAGACCTGCAGCTTTGTGTGTTAAATTGTGGCCACTTTCACGCAAATCATAACAATTGGTACATAGCCATCAAATGAAAAGAGACGTGTATTTAAATTAAGTTTGATTATTTTTGGATTGTTTGATGCCAGTACTAGCATCACAGCGACCCACCTGGAAAACCACACACATTTGACTCCACATCACAGGGACAGAAAAGGAGAAGACAGTATCATAGGGCCTGTTTCATTTCCAGAGCTTTGCTTCCTTTAATACTTTCCTACAGAAACAACTGCTTTGTTAAATTCTGAAATGTCTTTGTTGAGCTTTCTGCCCATATTTATAACCTCTACCGCTCTATTTATATTAGTGATATGTCTTCCTAAATATTTTCTACACATTCCAATTTCACATGATTGAACAAGGCAGTGTGCTTTCAGGGCTACTTCCAGATCATTCATAAAGACATTACATTAAAAAAAAACTCTACCCTCGCTAAACACATTTTTTGTAACTTCAAATTACATGCGATCTAAAATATGAGTAATTTGAAGACATTGCCACATATTTTTCTCTGCTTAGCCTCTTGGAGCATATTTTCCATTCTTGAGGCTAAATTTTTCTGGTTTGATCTGAATCAATTTTGCCAGTAAAATCTCACTGATGTTATATCAATTACTGTAAGAGAAAAATATAAGATGAGCTCTATGCTTAATCCTCTCAATTCATCTGTGAATTTATTTATTCTAACAAGAATGTGATTTTGTTTGTGTGAGAGAGCTAAGGAGAAGGAGCGCAGGCTTGCAAGTATGTGTGAGGGAACCTCATGTAGGGGGAGGCGAGCGTTTAAAAACATACAATTCACAAAAATGGTATCACTATTCTGGGACATGACAGAATAGAGTATGAAAAAAAGAAACAGTCTGATTATTATGTGAACTGTCAGAAATAAAACCTGGGGACATTAGAATATGCACCCACCCCCTTAAGACCAACATAAGAACAGCCCGAGTTCCAGGTTGTCTCATTAAAACCTTATTTAAACTCTGGCTCATACCATTCAGGTGCCTGGAACAAGTTGAAGGTAAAGTACCAGTACCATGGTGTTGAGCCCAGGACTAGACACCCTATAGCCCAAGTCTGTTTCTCTCTTAACATCTCTACATCTCTGTATCTGCTATCCCCTTTCACCATGGTGTGGGTGGTTGACTAGATGTGCTCTAAAATTAGACTTCCGAATCATTTCAGGCCCGAAGCTTAGATCTTAGGTCCAGGAAAATGATTTTACTAGCAACTCACTCCCATCTGTAGTCTTAATATGACAACTTCATAGTGTTGTCCCACAAAGACAAACAAAGACACTGCTGGCACACTGAATGCAGAGTAGTTGTATAGACAGTGTTCTCTGGGGGCAAAGTGTTGCCAGGAAGGCCTAGTGTAGATGGTACCTTAGGGGTGTCTAACAAATTAAAGAGACTAAACTTTTTTTTTTATTATTTTTTTTTTATTTTTACAATTACAAAGATATACAATTAAAAAGTTCATATTTGGGTTTTGGTCATACAGTGTTGCAGCACCCATCCCGCCACCAGTGCCCATCTCCCACCACCAACTATCTAAACTTTTTAAAAATTTAATAAAGGGGGCCGGAGCCATAGCCCAGCGGGTAGGGCATTTGCCTTGCACGCGGCCGGCCCATGCAGGCCCGGGTTCAATCCCCGACATCCCATATGGTCCCCGAGCACCGCCAGGAGTAATTCCTGAGTGCAGAACCAGAAGAAACCCCTGAGCATTGCCGGGTGTGACCCAAAAAGCAAAAAAAAAGAAATTAATAAAGGGATATAGCCTTTGATAAACTGAGTTGGTCTTGTCTAAGAATGAACTAAAACACAGAACTGATACTTACTTGCTAAAAAAAGAAATTCTACTTAGAAGAATTAATTAAAAAAATCCCTGTCAGGAAAACCCACCTAGAGAATATTTGAAATAGGGGTAGGGTACTGGAAATAGAATCCAGGTCCTCATACACGCAATGAATGAAATTAGCCAGAGAGCACATCTCTAAGATCCAGATAACTGCTTTTAAAGCATGAAATTTTAAAAGAATCTGGCTGTGGAATGTTTGAAGGTGCAGTGCTAGTTTGAAATAATTTATATGAAGTCTTGGCACTGAATAGTAATATTAAAAGAATTATTTTAATACATAATGTTCTTTCCTTTAAAGAAATTTTATAGTTGTCACTCAGAAGACATCTAATAACAAACAACTTTAATTGTAGATATGGTTAACATCTACAGCTACTAGCTTTAAAAAAGATAATTTGGGGCCGGATATACCGGATATACCAAGGCTGGATATACCTTGCAGGTGACATGCCCAAGTTCAATCCCCAGCACCAACTGAGATCACGAGGAGTGATCCCTGAGTACAGAACTGGAATATGCCTTAAGCATTGCTGGGTGTGGCCCCAAAATACACACACACAAAAATAAATGTTCATTTCAGAGCAGATGAGTGGAGTTAGAAACTGTGGTATATCCATAAAACGGAATACTACTTGGCTAAGAGAAAAGATGAAATTATGAAAGAGGCTGTGCTCTGGATGGATTTGGAGAGTATCATACTGAGTGAAGGCAGCCAGAAAGACAGTGAGAGATACAGAATGTAGGCTATAAAGAAGTATAGTCAGGGAATAAAATAAATGGCCCATAACACAGTCTAAGAACTACTTTACAGAACAGAGCTTACCATGCCAATGGTGGTAGAGGTGGATAATGCCTGAAACAGGGGCTTGGCTGTGAGTGTGGGATCTTGAGACCATGATGGGGAAGGGTGGCAGGAAATAAACACTTTCATATGTATATAGTGTTGAAATGTTGTGCGCATAGAATACTATCAGCAATAGTAAGGTAAAACTGTAAGTCTCAGTGACTAAGATTTTAAAAATAAGTAAAGGCAGAGTGCCCTTGATAAAGTGAGTCGGTCTTATCTAAGCGATTGAATGAACTGAAACACAAAACTGAGATTTTCTCGCTAAGAAAAGAAATTCTAATTCTGGAAAGTAGCAGCAGGTTCTGTCTGAGAGGTTCCAGTCTTTAACACGCCTTAATTTAGATGTCTTGTCCCCCACAGTTATGTCAGCTAATGTCTATGTATATCTCTGCCACTTTATGTCCATATTTCTGAGCAACTTCCTAACAAGCAAACAATGAATCAACTGTCTAATGAATTTCTCTTTTCTACTGACTTTGTTCTCTAAACACTGATAGAGATGGTGCAGCTTTCACCAAAGCTCAGTTTCATTTCCTGACATGGAGCTTCCATGGGCCATTGTGCCCTCAGTTAGCCAATCAGCAGTACCCAGAGGATTTAGGACTTACTAATTTGGCCAAGTAGTATAACTTGCTCCTGGATTGAATCATATCTCTTAGTAGTATAAGGAGAGAAATGAATAAACAACACAGCAAAGAAATATGCATTCTTTTACAGAAAAAAAATCATTTGGGCATGAGTATCAGGTACCCAATGAAGAGGACTAACATACTTGTCTCCTTGTCTTATCTCAAAACTGCCAATTGTACGTGACAAGCAGATTCAAATTGAGAGAAACGTTTCCTAAATGTCTCAGAATACAAGCAACCAGAATTATACGTTTTGAGAGAAGCAAAAATTTCCTACTATGAGGTAATTCATGTATAAACTAAGTAATTGAAGTGGACTTAAATTTATCCCTTGAAATTTGTTTTACAGGCCAATGTAAAGTAATTGTGTGTTTCCTGTCCCTGCAGGACTGTGGCCATTGTCTTCCTTACGTCAGGCTGTATTACTTGATGCCTTCATTGCCATGTTAACCTTAAGCTGTCTCATATCTACAGTGTTTTCTCTTGCTCTGGAAACCATTAAGACTGACAGAAGGTAAATTAGCATTTTAGTGGTCGTCTACATTCCTTTCACAATGGAGCTGTACCTGAGCCAGAAATGAAGAATTGGGTTCAAGTGAATAATGAAATTCCCAGCATGGATTGAGACTCCATCTGGGTTTGACTTTGGCATTGATGGTACCATTGCCCTACAGGTGGTATGAACCTGTATTAAAAGGCTTTCTGGGCTTTATGCTCCAAGGGTCAGGGTTTATTTCACAGAAGGTGATAGCTAGAGCTAGAGAGAAACAAAATGTCCTGGACCTTAGGTTGAACTCTGTGCAGTGGATCTGATTGGTTATGGAAAGACTGAAATAAAGGCATTCGGGGTTAGATAATAACGATCAAATATACCACCAAGAATAGTTTTCTGCCATGTGGAATTTTAAAATGCTTTGCCTTGCTAGAAAAGGAGGTATATCTTGAATTCTATGGTGCTATGTTTACAAAGAAAGGCACTGGGCAAGATATATAGAGCTCTGGTTGTCACTCATAATACTACAAGCTGGGAAGGATGGAAAACATTTTTATCCAGGAAGGAATATGATGAAATGGACGTTTTAGAAAGAATCATGTGATGGCTCTGTTATAAAGACAGTCTCAAACCACTAAGAGCTGCGGCACACTCCAACAAATGCAGTTTGAAATAGAAACAAATAGTCATTACCTTTTCATTTGGGACTGGTGCTATTTTGCAATACTCAAAGAATCCTTTAAAAATATGGGATAATAATGGCAAAATAATGGGAAAATTGAAATATATTATGAAAGCATCAGAAACATGCACAGATTTTCTGTATAGTAATTCTGGTGCAGTTATATGTATTGATTCCTCATTCAATACAATTAAGCTTTGAAATCAACTGCATATGAAATCAGACAGCTGAAAAATGATATATATTTTAGCACTTAATAGACACCCAGACTGTCTCTGAGAAAGATAGGAAATATGGGTAAATGGATATTTTAATTTTAAATTTAGGTTAAATGAACCATTCCTAGTTTCAGTTGTCTTTAATTTGCATCATTCTTAATAGTTTTCAATGCATTTAATAGTTTATTTCTTTGTATTGTATCATTCCATTTTACAGATAAGAAAATAAAGGCACATTGATACCAACTTCATTATTCAATATAATTTCCATATAGTGAGAGAGTAAGAGCTTGGATCTAGGCACCACTGGCCCAGAACATGCTATTGGTCTAATAAATAACTAAGGACCCAAAGTGAAATAAAGCAAAGTATAGCAAAACAAAAGACAAAATAAAAAGGCAGAGAGAAAGAGAGAGAGTATAGCAGTAGAGGCTTGCCCTGCACAAAGCTGACTCTGTCTCAATCTCCAGCATTCCATAGGGTCCAATGAGCATCACAAGGTGTAATTCCTAAAGTCAGAGCCAGAATTAAGCCCCAGGTACCACTGTGTGTGACTCAAAAACAGAGAGAGAGAAACAGAGAGAGAATAAGCACCATAGCTAAAAGAGAATGAATAACTGATCTGTTTGGAAATAGACAGAAATTACTGTTCTCCCCTCCCCAATCCAGAGTGCTTTGCATGTATTTTTAACCAATATATATGGACAAGGTAAATTTCCAACTAGTAGATACAGAAAAGGTGAAGGATCTCCCCTTTGCTTTGATATTTTAGCTCTAAGCAGATTGAGATTTTACAGGCCAGTGCTATTTCCCTAAAGTGAGAAATGTGCTGTAGTCAGAGGAACCCACTGCAACACAATGGTATGTTCTCTTATTCCATTTGATTTAAGTAGCATCAGTCTAGTAGCAGATCTTGAAGGCTTCCACTTAGTGTGCAGAGTTCAAACCTTCAGAGTAAGTCCATTTATGGTATTCTTATTTCTAACCTGAGTCACCTTGCCTGATACATAACTGGATCTACTGTTTTTCTATTGCAGGTTTGATCTTAGTACAGTGTCTTGTATATGTGTGCATGAGTTCTGCTAGCAAAAGAATAGCAGCCAATCGCATGGAAAAATACATGATGCAAATCACCCAAAATGTGGATCCTTAAAAATAATCTGTTTCACTGAAGAATCTAAAAGTATATATGACAAAGTCAATATTTTTGGGTCACACCCGGTGATGCTCAGGGTTTCTCCTGGCTCTGCACTCAGGAATTACTCCTGGCAATGCTCAGGGGACCATATGGGATGCCAGAGATCGAACCCAGGCTGGCCACATGCAAGGCAATGTGCCTTAAATACAATTATTTAATTGCATTTAAGGCACAATGTACCTTAAATACAATGTGTCTTACCCTCTGTGCTATCGCTCCTGGCCCCAACAATGTCAATTTATTAACCAATGAGTATTGGATGAAGTCAATGGTTGCATAAACTTTCTTCCCAACCTGGACCAAGCTACTGAAAAACTTTGCAGGTTCTAACATTGAGTAAGCTTAGCTGATTCTTCCACTTACCTCTCGGAAATTGCCTACCTCTGTCCGTATCCAATCATCCATCTCCCTCTTTGCCTCCTTATCACCAGCTAATTCTCAGCACCATTCCTGATCACTACTCAAAGGATTGTATTTATATTGCCTCTTGTCTATGAAGCCCCTTCATTCCTTCCTGACATTCAACCTCTGTGCCCAGAATTCCTGCAAAGGAAGACCATAGTCTGTGCCCATGAGTACATTTTCGTACTCTGTGCTTTACCCCACAGGAGACAACCACCCTGGCCCAGGTTGAATATCTAAGAGCTTATTTGAGGATATCAATATTTTATAGTTGCAAATATGGAAGGATGCCATCATGGGACAAAATAAGATGGAAGGGTGAGACAGTATGTTATTTTAGATGTAAAGCTCTGAATCTGTCTAATCTAATGCTCACTCATCATCCTGCTTGTGAGGTTTGGTCATCCATGTGGGTGGCTATGAAAGGTAATTATCTGAATAGGCATATGCATAGTTAGTAGGGCTCAATAAGTGTCGCATCAGCACACCTTGCCAATTGCAATTTGCATCAACTCTTCTTCATGCAGAACAATCTAGGCTGAGAGGTAAGGAGAGACCCAGGAATATCCAGACTTAATTATCTGGTATCTGAATGGAATATGCTGTGAACCTAGGGCAAGAGGTACATGAATGGGAGTCAAGAAATCAATTGATGGGAATCAACAAGACATGTAATTAAATGAAAGATGGACTTCAGGACAGATGCTTGGGATTGCCTGACTCAATTCTAGAGAAAAGCACAAAGGCTTAGGGCCAAATTTTACGGGGCAGAAAATCAACTTGATACTCAGAACCTTGCCTTACTAGATAGATATCGGAGTTCAAGTGAAAATAATGGCAAAAAAAACTTTCGTTTATCCCATGCAGTGTTTTAAATTCTTTAAATGTTTCTATATTCATTTTTCATAAGATAGGTATTACAATTGTTACTCCAAATTTACAGATTGTGCTGGGGCCAGAGCAATAGCACAGTGGATAGGGAATTTGCCATGCACGTGGCCAACAGAGGTTCCATTCCTGACATCCCATATGGTGCCCTGAGCACCACCAGGTGTAATTCTGACTGCAAAGTGGGAGTAACACTTGAACTTCAGCAGTTGTGACCCAAAAGCAAATATACATATATAATATATATAATATGATATATATGTACATATGTAGTTTAAAATGTGAATAAGTAAATTTGTTCAAGGTCAACTTTCAAGCAAGCAAAGCTAGTATTTGGTTCCAAAGAATATGGTTTAATAGCTATGCTACACTACAATCCTAAATTGTGGAGGAATGCTTTCTTTTCCAAAAATACTGAGACATATCAGATGGGGACATCTAAGATATAGTGATATATAACAGCCCGGCTAATTGAGTTCCACCCTGCAGCAGTTTTTTTTTTCAATCTGGCCCAGGTATGCTGAACCAGAGACTTACAGACATGGGGCACAGCTGTTACTTGCTCTCCCTGTGCCCAGCTTCTCATGAGGTGCCCGGGAGGGATTGTGGGTTCTAGCCCTGGCCCGCCACCCCAGCAGAGCCACACAACAAGTCAGATGATGCCCCCACTCCATCAGGCCGCCATTTTCCCCATCTAGACTTCCCTCTGGTCAGAACTCCACCCAGTGGCAGCCTATCACAGCTGGTCTCGTAAGGCCGCTTGCAGCCGCGGTTCATCTATAAATGCTATATTTAGAGGTGGCTACAAGGGTATGCCACCTGCATGGCAAGCCTGGCAAGTTTTCCTGTTTATTTGATATGCCAAATACCAGTAACAATTATATTAGGTCATTCCTATAACCTAATATAATGGTTTGAGGCTCTTTATGTTCCTGGAGCGATAGATGCCCTTGGGCTCTACTAGCATGAGACAGGACATATGGAGATATTACTGGTGCCCGCTCTAGCAAAGAGATGATCAACAGGAGGATAGTGATAGTGATAGTGATATACATATAGATACATATTGATATATATGCCTATGTACATATATATATAGAGAGAGAGAGAGAAAAATATATTTACTAACCAGGAAATGAAATTAGAAAATTTTAGATTTAATTTTGAAAATAGCTTAATGGACATTCCTCACAGCTAAAATTTAATCTTCCATCTCTGTTCTTTTGTTTAAAGTCACACCATTGATTGCTTATCCAGGTTAAACTTTGTAATTCCTGTATTTTCTACACTATAGGTGATCCCAGAATATTACCAAGAACACCTTTCCCAATAGAGTCACATTGAGAAAAGTTCTAGCATCAGGAGTGTCTAAAACCAGTGTACAGAGTTAAAGAGAATAAAATAAGACCAAGAAGAAAAAGGGAAGCATCTTTATTAATTCTGTAGAGAATTTATAAGTTATTATTTTAATTGTATTTAAGGCACATGGACTGCAAGAGTATGCTACCTGCATGGCAGAGCCTGGCAAGCTACCCGTGTTGTATTTGATATGCCAAATACCAGTAACAATTAAATACCTCATTCCGGAATGGATTGTGGCTCTTTATGTTCCTGGAGCAAGCAGATGCCCTTGGGCTCTACTAGCATGAGACAGGACATATGGAGATGTTACTGGGGCCCACTCGAGCAAATCGATGAACAACGGGAAGACAGTGATACAGTGATACAGTGAAGGCACATGAAATTAGACATGAACTGATCTCATCCTCAAAAGCATATCATCTATCCCAGGATAGGTAATAGTAAAATTACTATTATAGTAATACTAATAAAAGTACATTTCATATTTGATGGAGAAAGTCTTCATGTGTGAATGTAATGGCTCCCCACTGTTACTATCTTTTACCTTCAAATGCTAAAAAGACTAGGCAATTTAAGGAATAATGTAGAAACCATCTACCATACTCCATGTTCTATATACCTGGAAAAGGAAATTTAATGAGGTCAAACTTGTCGAAAACTATTAACTAGTGAGTAGCAGGATCAACATATGTACTTCACAGCATAAGACCAGATCCCATTCTTCTGTATTATAAACTATGCTCCTCATATTCAACACATTTAGAATCAAGCAAACTTTAGTCAATTCAACAAACTCTCTTAATTGTTTGATATCTCTGTCAAAATTTCCTAGGGAAAGCAACAAAAGACTAGCCCTCAATGAAGGAGATACTTGATCTGAGCATATGAGGAAACAACGCAGCACCAGTGTACAGAGCAATGTGTCCCATAGTTAGAGAAGATCAAAGGATCAAGACAATTCCTCAATTTTCGGAGTCAAACAGAATGAAGGAGAGCATTAACGCTGCATCTAAAAGAATTGTTCAGGTGAAGGAAAGTGGTGCTGAAAGATATTTCTGGCAGAGAGAGATGAAACACAGGTCACAAGAGCATTGGTCCCATGAGGCAGAGCAATAGGACAGCAGGTGGGTTTTTGCCTTACATGAGGCAGACTCAGGTTCTATCCCTGGCACTCCATATGGCCAACCAGGCCAACCAGAGTGATTCCTGGGTGCAGAGTCAGGAACAAGCCTTACTTTAGGTGTGGCCCAAACTCCTCTCCACCTCCCAAAAGATCTTGCATCTTGATATGTGTCAATCTCAATGCTATGATGGAATATTGATGAAAGAAGACAACCACACATTACATTTACTATTCATACCTAGAAAACAAATCTTTAATTCTTAAAGGAACATCACTTGATCACTTGATCACTTGAATCCCGTTATTCATTGATTTGCTCGAGTGGGCGCCAGTAACATTTCCATTGGACCTATCACGTGCCAATGTAGCCCAATGGCATCTGGTTGATTCAGGAATATGAAGAGCCTCAAACCGTTCCTTCAGGGTCTTAACAAGGAAGTCTGACCATCTTGTAGGTGGGCGGCCACGTGATCTTTTGACATCCCGTGGGATCCAGTCGGTAACGGCTCTAGTCCAGAGGTTGTCTCCAAATCGCATTACATGTCCAGCCCATCTAATTTTCAAGCCTTGGCAAATGAGACAGCGTCCCTGATTCTGGAATAGCGATGGAGGTCAGAACTCTGGATTCCTTCACTCACTTGAGTGAGACGTGATATTCCAAGCATAGCTCTTTCGATGCCTCTCTGGGAGACCCGAATAGCATTCTCATCCCTGCTTTCATAGGGCCCAGGTCTCCCTGCATTAACATTTGCCTCAAGGTTGATGGGAAATTTAAAGATACACAAAAGCAGGGAAATAGCTATGTGAAAAAAATTCAGACATGTTTCAAAAATCAGGAGAAATAAATGCAAAGATGCATGAATATAAGTGTATTGAATGTGCAGTTAAAGGGCAATAACTGTGCTATTACATATTTTAAAAGTAATCAGCTAGATAGGTATATATAAATCTCATATAAGTAATTATACTCAGGTGAGTCAGGGTCAGGGTAGGTACTATAATGAGCAAAGAAACAAGATTCAGAATCCAGCTGAAGCTGACTGTAGGGAGATGGCATTGGGTCAGAATGCAGATCAGTAAAAATGCTAAAAGTATGCAATTTTATTCAGTGCAAAAACTCTGATCTTCAAGAGCATGTCTCCTACCATGGCTATTAGAAAAGTCCCTGAAGAGTCACTCATGCAAAAAATGCTTCATTGCCATTGTTATCGGGCTCATAAGTTTGCACAGCCAGATAAGTAGACACACGCTCCATTGCATCTTGTGAATATCATAGCTTTTGTTCAAGTATCACATTGAAATCCTAGACTATGTCATTTACTCCACCATATATTTTGTTACTCAACTTCAAAACACAACACAATAGATGTGCACAATGGCAAAGCAACTACTCCTAAAGATTCAAATTTAGTTTTAAAATGGAAATTGGAAGGTGCTTAATGTGTTTAGTTGATATCTGCCGTATGAAATGTGGAATGCATAATAAGTTAAAGTTTAATATTCACAAATTGAAAGTTTTGAGATTATTCATTTATCTGCTCCCAGATGAGGTAAAATCAATAAATCCACTCCGTCTTTATTGTTAGCTTACTTGGAAGATATATACAAGGCATAAAATATACTTTTTCTCAAGGACTTTATAGCTTTATCGGAAAGATGAGTGGTACACGATGGACCTGAGAGTGGTAGCCCTATATTGATGGATAGAGAGGAGAATTTGTAGTCCACACAGTTTCACAGAATTATATACCTATAGGGCAAATAGATATTTCTAAAATGCTTTAAAATAGCACATTCAATAGAGAGTTTTCCCTGTTTGTATTTTTTGACTATCTGGTTGTCTTAGATACTGGATAAGTCAGGAAGACTAAGAACAGTTTTTGCCCTTGAGCAGTTCATCAGGGAAAAAGGCAACATGTGGAAAACTGAGCACCCCATTGAGCTCCATGGAAGGGGAGGATAAAGAGGCAGGTAGCAACACCAGGCAGAATTATCACTTCTCGGGCCCGAGATAGCACAGTGTGTAGGACATTTGCCTTGCAAGTGGCCGACTGGGTTCGATCCCCGGCATCCCATATGGTCCCACTAACAGTGCCAGAGTAATTCCTCAGCAAAAAAGCCAGGAGTAACCCCTGAGCATTGCTGAGTGTGACCCAAAAAGCAAAAAAATTATCACCTCTCTGTTACCAAATATGATTTTTTCTTTTATGGAAATGGTTGTGGGGGGGTGGCGCTCGCAAGCAATGCTCAAGGGGTCTGAGGTATATTTCCAGCAATATTTGGCCAACTAGGCTGGTTTCATAAATGCTAAGCCTCAGTAATAAGACTTGCTTAGGTCCAGGGATGTTGGGAGTGACAAATATCACCCTTGGTCATGCTATATAAAGAGGCGTGGGGAACAGAAGTGAGGCCATGTGATACTAGATGTTACTTGGAGCCCTAAGCATAAAAAGGCAGACACTTAACCTCTTTAAACTACTTTCCAGCTCCATTCTATCTGTGATTTTACTAGTACATAAAAAATCCTATGAAGACTAACCTAAAAACCCTTTTTTAAATTTGTGTTGCCATGATAATCACCAAGTAAATTTTAGAATAGCAAATCTCAAAGATTGCATTTGAATAAACAATCTATCAACCTTGTTTTATTAATTTTAGCCTAATATGTACTAGAGGGTAAGTCTTGAGCAGATTTAATTTAATTTCTAAATATTTCTGATGGTCATTTGATAGCATTTATCTATGCATCAAAGCACACAGAAAAATTAATGCCTAGTATTTTTGGACTTCGATTCCTCTCGTCTTTACAATCAAGTTGAAAATAAGGGGAAGCATGCAAGGCAACTAGGGTACAAAATTAAAGCACGTTGTCTCTTTAATAATCAGGTACCTCACATGTCTCACTCTAGTTTCAGTCTTGGGGAAAATATTTCAATGAGAGTAGAAGGAAATTTTGCAAAAGGAAGCTTATAGCTACCAGATCATTGAACCCAGGCATCCATTTCAAAGTCTTTTCTCCATAACACAGTGCCTGGCCATATAATTTATGATTTCCTATGCAGACATAAGTCCAGAATAGTGAGTTTTTCTTTTCATTAAGGCTGGTCATGGTCACCTTTGACTGAATATTTGTATTATGAAAACCACCTTTATGTGGTTCAATTCAAGCTACTTTTGAATGACTTTTTGTACCCTGTTTTAAAATATACTTGGGAGCTAGAGCAATAGTATAGCACGTTTGGCATTTGCCTTGCTGACACAGGTTTGATCCCTGGCATTCCATATGGTCCCCAAGCACAACCAAGAGTAATTCATGAGTGCAAAGCCATGAGTAACCCCTGAACATTGCCAGGTGTGAACCCCCAAAATAAAAATAAATAAAATAGACTAAATATGTTTAAATCATGTATAGACACAGGTACCCAACAGTTAAAGAAAGAGGAGTTATATTCAAAGATTCCTAGAAAGAGGAGGTTTGCCTGCAGAGTCACACAGAGTTGATCAGCAGGCTTGGCTAGTAAGGGACAATGTAGGAAGAATCTTGTTTTGTTTTGTTTTTTTTGTTTTGGGGACACACTCAAAGAACCTCAGGGCTTACTCTTAGCTCTATCTTCAGAGATCACTAGTGGGCAGAGCTCAGGGGATCCTATGGTGTGCTAAGGATTGAACCCAGGTTGACTGCATGCAAGGCAAGTGCTCTGTCTGCTGCACTATCTCTCTGGCCCATGGTCCTTTATCATGTTGTTCCTTACTCAAAAAGGGCAATGCAGGATAATAGGCTATAGAGATTAAAGACTAGTCTGAAAACTCCCAACAGTCTCTAACAAGTTGGGCTCCTCTACCTGGGAGCTACTAGGGAATGATGGACTTGCCAAGGACTCTGCATTGGTTGATTTTCATCTGAAAACACAATTTCTGGTGGGAAAATTGACTTCATTAGGAATGAGTTAACTGGAAAGAGAGTGGAATTCCCTCCCTGTGTCATGAAATCATCAAGATTTTAAACCATCAGAATGTTTTTAAAAGAAAAGCCACATTTAATATATACCATAGTTTAATTTAATTTGCTGGGGTCTTGCAAGAGAACTGACTTGCCCTTTCTTTCTCAGAAATGATGTGGAGGCATTAATGCAGCAAAGTTTGGAAAAACTTACAATGTCACTGCATGGGCCATAATCAAAGAGCCTTGGCTTCCCAGAGTTTTCAATCCAACATTATTCAAAATTTAACACTTTTTTTTAAAAAATGCATGGAGTGAAAGCTCTTACTGTATTCTAGGTACACATTTTTAACATTCACACGAACTCAACACCCTAGGGTTTTAATCACCAAAAAGCTTATATAAAAGGTGCAAAAACCATAGGCTTCTCTCCGTGTTGTGTTTTGCGAAAAGAAGTGGAAAAACAAAATGTACAAGTAAAAGCTAAAAAGACAAAACTCAGGCTTCCTTGGAGCAATAGGAAATGATGTCGCTGACATAGACATTCAACTTCCAAAGAAAATGAACTGTCAGAAATTTCTTCGCAAACCAGGTAGGTGGGTACATCCTTGTTCACACTAGGTGAGGTACAAGGTGAGATTTTTAGCACTCAGAAAGTTATTCTCGAAGAGAAAACTGAAGAAAAGAGCAACTTACCAGTATTAAGGAGCTAGAGAAGCTAACCAAAAATGCCTAGAGGAATTAGATTTTGTTCTGCTGTGCCAACCACGTTAAAAATGTGAGAAAGTATGTAATCTTACTTTCAAGATATTTGAGCAATGGAGTCATCCAAGACACATAATTGCAAACAAGTGTGCAGAACAAAAAATATTATCAGATTCTTGGCTATTAGTCAAGAGTGAATTTCGGGACTGCTATTTTTTCCAGAGTCCATCTGCTAAAGAGTCCATCTCATGGAACTTTGAACAACCTTTTTTCCCCCTAGATCTTCCCTTAAAGGCTACATTCTAGTTTACAAAGATTGACAGAGAAACTGCCCATTCAGGGGGTGGTTTGAGTTATACTTATGCATAATGCTACAGGCTGCATAGCATCCAGAATAAGAGAGGTTGAAGTGTTAACCCTCACAGCTTCCAAATGCAATGTCAGGTGAAGTAGGATCACTGTAGAGGTAGATGTTCAGAGGACACTGACCAAAGGGAGGGTAGGATCCTCATTCAAGTAATGGTAAAGTCGGAGATTGGATTTACACAGCTCTAAATCCATGAGGACCAAGAATCACAAGCAGAAACTAAGAAGAAACAAGAAAGATTTTCCCCAGGCTTAGAGGGCATCTGTTTCTCTGCATTCCTTGATTATAGACCTCTAGGCTTCAAATTTGTAAGACAATACATTTTTGTCATTTAGATCTTGGGGCTTTGTGAAAGGTGCCCTAGGAAACAACTAACAGTAGTTTTTCACCATTGACTAGAAATACTTTGGTGGATTTTAAATCCTGAAATTTAAAGAGTGAACTCTATCCTCTTTTGCTGGTTTTGAGGAGGAAAAGTTAATATCTAGCTCTGGTTGTATTACATTTTTCCTGTGGCGTCCATCATGAATAAATCTCTAAAGAATAAAGAGAGGCAACAATGAGCACTTCTATGGCTGGGAGTCTGAGATTTGGACACTTTAGGGACCATTCAGGACATCTAGTACCAAGAACAGTTGCCAATACAGAGTTTCTGTAAAACGTGAATGCAGAAGCAACAACACGAATGGCCAAAAAATAAGACCAGGCATCAAATAGCTTATGTGATGAATCTGAAATCAATAAAACATCCCTGACACCCTAGAGAATAAGTGATTTCCTAGCACTAGGAGAGGAAAATAATGATAACATTCAACTTGTTACTTTTTGAACAGAATAATACACACACACACACACACACACACACACACACACAAGAGAGGCCTGAGAGATTGAACATGTGATAAGGCACTTGCCTTACATTCAGCCTCATACCCAAGTTCAATCTGCTGCATGTTATATGGTGCCTGACCAGTTCTTTGTTTACATAGCTCAGAAGAAAAGAATATTCCCTTCTTGCAGCTCAGAGGAGCACAACTTTGTTTGGCTTTCTGAAACACAGCCCGATCATGTGTACCAAAGGCTTTTGAAACACACATACATTTCTCATCACCAACATGCATTCCCATCTTATTTCATAAACCCCTTCTATTTCCAAGACTCTGAAGTGTGTTTAGCTGTGCCAGTGTTCTAGAAAGTCTGACAACTAGCATTTTCTTTGTTCCCCTACACAGGGAGTCAAAAAGCCCATGAGTTTCTGAGGATTCTTTCTAATAGAGGACTCCAAATGCCCTTGGAAGAAATCAGTCCATGCCACACTGGTGAATAATGGTAAGGCTATGCCTTCCTGGAGAAACCTAGAGTCTGTGAGCAGTCAAGCAGGGCCACTATCTCATGTCATTTCCAACGGAAGCAGGAAAAATCCCAAACAGCTTAAGGATGGGACCTACTGCCTGAAATATATTAGGAGTCTGTTAACACCAGGCACCATGCTGATGGTTCTTTCAGCTAACTATATAATTATATAATAAATATGGAGCAGTTAGAACACCTCTGTAATTTCATCTAATTCATAAACTAGTAAGAATAGACCTTATTTAAATATACAGATGCAGGATGAACACTCAGCCACACTGAGACAGTTCTGCTCCTCCTATATTATTAGGTGATTAGAATTGCTTTGGCCATGAATTGACAGCACCTCTGTGCCATGATATGTATCTGCTCAAATCACACTGCTGCCATGGGATATCATAATTCTTTCTTACCTTTCAGGTCCTGTCTTCAACATCAACTGCTGTCTGACTCAGTAATTCCACTGATAGAAATAAAATCAGATGTGCACAAAAGCCTTATAGAATCCCTAAGAGCAAAAACACCAGAAATACCTATATATTCATCAGCAAACCCTGGTGTCATTGTACAATGGAGCATAGCTCCATAGTCAAGATGGGGCAAAGAACAAAAGCGTGAACCAATGTGAGTAAAACTAGAAAAGAGTGTAGTGAATGAGAGGCGCTGGTTAGACTTTGTATAAAGTTCTGCTACAGACAAACCAATATAATGTGAAAAGACTATCAGTGTTGTAATTTTCTTCTCATGGAAGTGGGCAGGGGAGTCTTGGAGAAGGTGAAACCATGGCCCCAAAAGGAGCAGGGCTATCTGACATGACCTTAAAGAGAGAAGGCAACTTGACAAGTACAAATTGAGTTAGACATAGATGAGTAATTCTCTCATACTCAGATTGTAGGAACTGCTTTACAAAGCTAGTGAATACAATGGTTATGCAGGAAGGAATTACCAGCAGAAAACTCAGCTCCCTTCTTTGTCCCAGCTTTCTCTTTGCTTTCAGGACAAGCAGCAGTGCTAAGAGAGAATTACATAGAAAACACAGCCTCATCTAAGAAACCAAACAGCCTGATAATCCTGTACAACCCCCTTACCTGTCCCCAGTCTGCCTGATGCTTTCAAGAAATGTACAAGATAGAAATTTTCAGACCCGCTTTCTATGCAGAGAGTGTCTGAAACAAAGGATTACTAAGGCAAATCTAAGTATCACTCTTGCCTTCCTTGTACTATGGGCAGCGAATGAAGTTTTTCTTCTTGCAGATCTTATGGCAAAGTTTGACTTTTTCTACACCAAGCAGTAGGTCCACACCCAGCCCCAGAAAAAAAATTTAAATATTTGATATATTCTATATGTCAATTTAGTTGTTTAATATATTTCCAGCAAATAAATTTCCTCATAGGCCAGAGTGATAGAAAGGGATTATAGACTTCTTGTAAGTTTTTAATGTGGCCACCTCCAGCAGTCTATGGAGTGGGGGTGTAGTCAGAGTCTAGGACCACTATTGCTCAACATTTGCTCCCACATATCCAAACATTGGATGCTCGGAAGCTCACAGACTCTTTTCTTCAGTGAAGTGACAGATTCCCCTACCAAAAATCTGTATCATACTGAGCCACGCCCTTTGGTGCCCTTAGGAAAGTTGATTAGAGGTGATCTCAAGTTCTCCACATCTTCTGACCAGTATTAAGTCCACTGAGAAATTTTTTCAAGATGTTGTGACATTCAGGTGACCATCAGGTGATTCTGAGGGTAAAATTGATCTCAGGTTGACACATCACATAGAGCCAGATTCCAGAGGGCTAGACAGAGATATCTAAAGCTGTAGTGAAGAGACAGTAGTGACAGTCCCATTTGCCTATTGTTTGCTGTTCATCTCCAAATAACAAGCACTTAGTCCGAGTATCACACATTTGGCTTCTCGTACTATTTATCATTGGTTTGGATAAAGGGCAGGGAGGTAACGCCATTTTTTCTATCCAGACTGAAGTAAGAGTTTTGTCTTGAAGATCTGATAGAGAAACACCAGTTTCAGTATGCCTCAGTTTCCGCTACACCATTTCTAGCAGCTTGAACTTGAGCAACTGAATCCATTTTTTCAGTCCGGGAAAGTGGACATAATATTTATATATTGTACATATGGGGGTGTTGGAAAGGTTGAATGGATTATTGAATGAATAAAGTGCATAGATAAATGGCAGGCAACTGATCAGCCAACAATTAACACTAATGGTATTCTGAAATCCTGTCTTCTTGCACCTGATTGGGTACAGGCAACAATTCTACTATAAATAGGTAATGGACGTATTTTAATCATGTACTTAGAGACCTACTGAGTGCAAAAGCCAAAAGAATCATATAAGTACAATTGCTTCTTTCTTTTTCCATACAATAGATTAGGAGAAATAGTACTGTGAATACCTAAGTTAGATTTTCAAATAGCAAATTTCAGGGCTTAAAAACACCCACCCATATCTCCCACTTCTTTCCCATTCACTTGCAGTGGTAGCTCCATATAGCCAGGCCCTTAACTTCCAGGACTTTCCAAAAATGTACTCCCCCTTGCAGAACACAAATGCTGAGAAATATATTTAATCCATGTTTCCTTTTTGTCCTTTCATAATACTTCTACACTCTGAAATCGTCCGAAAGTTTACAGTGTCCTGCTCTATTTTAAGGTTTAACTTCTAACTGGCTCCCTTTGGCTTTAGCAAGACCAATATATAACAGCTTTGTGCAGACAGAATCCATCTTGCTGATTAAAGTTTGCATCTTCCTCATCAAGCAAACAAAAGAATAGTAGGATTAAAGCAAATAGCATTAAAAACATTATTATGGAACAGAATTCAGAAAGATTTTTTAATCTATCATTTTAAGCATAGTAGAATCATTCTCTATACTTGTCTTTCATTTTGTATAGTCTTCAGAAAATCTGAAATTTAATTATTTTAGCTCTTTTTGTTCTGGAGCAGAGATACAAAATGGAGAATTTGACTAAAAGACTTACTTCATTTACGAAATTTTATTTTACTAATTCCTTGTTTCTTTTTTTTATAAGCCATGAGACAATCTGGTGCAGAGCTTCAAAAAAATCTGTGTTACAAATGTGTCACTAAGAACCTACCTATTATAATTTATGTTTTATAGATTTAGCATGATTGAATGAAAAAATTTCAGACATTTTATTTATAGGAGAAATAAATTGATGATAATATTTGGCCTGGTGCTATGGCCTCCGCACTCTACTTTGCTCTCTGAGAACTCATAACTTAATTATAAGTATAAGGTTCCTTTGAATTCATCCAAATGCTTTATATGTTTATTCACTTGCCAACTGACTCTGTGATGTTATTAATAACTAAGCACTAATTATGTCAATAAATTAATTAGACTATATTCATTTAGGACTGGTCTCTCTGTCTATCAGCTACTGTTTTTCCTTTGGACTTTTAAACCTGGGCTCTAATAAGCTGTCAGTTTGCTCCTCTTGGGTAGATTTTTCTCCTAGATTATTATAGTTTAATGCATGCTCTCTTCAGCATTAACTAGCTTCTCCCTTAATTCATTTATTGACCACTGGAGGTTTTGCAAGAAACACTGCAGTGTTTTAAAATTTTATTTGGTAAATTACTGTTAAGACACTTTTTGGCACCAAACTCACCATGAACCAAATTTTTAAATAGGTTTATTTATATATTTAAAATATATATAAGTGACAAGCCAGAGGCATTCAAATTAACAATGCAGTTGTATTATCCTTGAATAGTGCCATTAGCATCATCAAGTATGAGGAAATGGTACCGATTTTCGACAACTTTCCCTAACATATATGTAATATTAAGCTCTTTTCCCTCAAATTGCTTTCAGATCATTGCACACGCAGGAATGCAATTACTGAAAAGCAGCAAAGGCATGACTTTTAAAAGAATATGATGCCCCAAGCAATCAGTCGCTATACGAGATGGAATGAAACGTTATGCCTGCCAGTTAAAGAGTGAGATGCAGAATAATTTCTTTGAAAGGCACAGTGCTCATCTTACAAGGATATTTTCTTTAGCATCAGGTGGTAAGGTGCTACTGTCAGAGAACTTTCTGGTTTTCTGACTTTTTACATACATTATATATAATGTCTATTATGTGCCTTTACCAAAGTGCAAAGTAGATTAGAGAGAAAATAATAGCAGCAGTCTTCTTTGTGCTGAAAAGCAGGCACTTAAGAGTAAAGCATCCATTTTTTGTTCCCTTTGCCTTCTTATCCTGGAACAATGCACTTGGCAAAAGAGCAAACCTCTTTGTCCCCTTTTCTTGCCTGAAATAGCTGGCTGACAGCACAGCTGCCCAGTGAGGACTTCCTAAGCCTTAGGGTAGATTCAAGGTGGCCAGCCTTCACTGTGGAGCACTCCTGGGTGCAAACAGAGAAAGTAAGCAAGGAATTATGAGACCATATGTCCCTACACGGTATTTGTAGTCTAGGAAGAACATTATTTTTATGTGTGCCTAAACACATGGCAAGGAAGAATTTATTCGATCATTTAAAGGGTCAAAGGGATAGGAATAAAAATGCTCATTTCCTTATTTTTTTCTTTCTTTTGTGAATTTTTCATGATTCTGGCAAAGACACTATCAGGACAAGAGAAATATGGGATGGAAATTACAGACCAGTAATCTCAGGAGGGCTGGGAGGGGTTTGTTCTGGTCTTTCAGAGGCACACATTGACCTGAAATGGGGGCTTGGTTGGGAAGGGAGAGGCAGTGGGAGAGGGAGAGGGGGAGAGAGAGAGAGAGAGAGAGAGAGAGAGAGGGAAAAGGAAAGGGTAAAGGGAAAGAAAGAGAGAGGGAGAGGGAGAGGAAGAGAGGGAGAGAAACAATGAGAAAGGGAGTGAGAGGGAGACAAGGAGAGAGAGGGAGAGGGAGAGAGGGAGAGAGAAGAGAAAGAGGGAGTGAGGGAGACAGGGAGAGAGAGAGAGAGAGAGAGGAGTCTGTCCAATAGCCAGGCTTTAATAGAAGCTTCAGCACTTATGTCTGGCTCTGTCACTTGAGCAGCGAAATGAAACATTTCTATTATTTCCATTTCTATGATTTTTCTGTCTGTAAGGTAAAGCAACTATTTTTCTTGGTTTCACATTTAAGGGAAAGATATTTTTTGGTACCAACCATTTTTTGAGCGTGTGATCCTTTTACCATTAAGATATCATTTTATTTCCTCTTGAAAGTACTTAAGGAATTATTGTTAAAAAACAATTTTCAAAGTTTTAAGTTTGACTCCTCCTACATTCTTCCTTTTCCCATGAATTCAGAAATGAAAATATATATGCTCTTGGGAAAACAAAAGACTGAATAGGTATTTAAGGATATTTAAATATTTCTAACTTTAAATCAATTTTATGCCAAGACAAATACTATTCTTTGTTTTATAATTATTTATGTGAGTTAAAATTCAAAAGTCTTCAAGACGACAAGCTATTTATTTTCTTTGCATTAGTATCTGATCTATAATTACCATACAAAGGGTATAAACAATGCTGTTTTCTCATTTTCAAAAGAGATTAGCACAAAAGTTATCTCCATCAGGCATTTCACCAATTTATGAAAAATCTGTGAATTTTTTTTGTGCTACCTAAATGTCAAATGACATGAATTTGTCATTTGAAGCTTAAATTTGCCATATTAGGAAATACATTCCATAAATATATTTTGGAAGTTGTATTTTTCTTGATAGCAATTTAGAGATAATTTTTAAGACAACATGACATCATAATCTCTTGACTAATATCAGTTCTTTGAATTTGAGATATATATATATGCCCATAGTATAAAAATTATTTATACTTCATTGTATAAATAAATTATAGACCTCATTCCCATGACCTGAAGGAATTTTTTGAGGGTCTTCATGTTCCTTGAGCGAGCAGATGCCCTTGGGCTACACTAGCATGTGACAGGACGTATGGAGATGTTGCTGATGCCTGCTCGAGCAAATCAATGAACAACAGCAAAACAAGTGATACAACTGAAGTATAAAATGGCAATTATACCTACTATAGGAGGTTATGGTATAGCAGGAGACTAAATGTGACTCATGCATATGATTGTTTATATAAAAATGCCAAAGGAGACTGGGAAAATAGCACAGAGGTTAGGAAACCTGGTTTAAATAAATCTAAACCTGTCGGCCAAAATTTGAATTCCATTAACAAACATACCGGATCCAGCTCTCGATCCTAAGGCACCCAAAAGGGCAAGCATATGTACAGCCTGAAAGGCAAAACAAACATCCAAATGAAAATCAGGTCTAAGTCTTGGGGGTTATCACTAAATTGCTGCTAGTCTCAAGCCCAAGATAAGTCTCTAGAGATACATCCTCACACCAACACACATTTCTGAACCACAACAAGGTGGCTGAGAATTCAAGTAATCTGTGAGATGATCCACCCCAAATCAGTACCTGATTCCATAGGTCAGGTGATTCCTGAAATCACCCCCTATTTTGTTAATGAGAAAGTGGAATTTCCTGTGCTGTTGGATCTTGAGGATTGTATGAACGACATGCATACAAAACTCAGAAGACTGAAAGTAGTTTAATGTACAGAAAAGGTAGAAGATTCCAAATTCGCCCAGATGTCCAGACCTCTCTTATACCTGTGAGCAACGTCACCAGTCCTGTTCCTTACGCTGCCCGTTCCAGTGAACGACTTCCCTGTCCTGTCACATGGAGACTGCTTGTCTTCAAAATGATGGCCAGGCCCTGTCCCTGCACTGCCCTCTCAGTCCCAGGGGCACTGTCCCAGTCTCTGGTTACAGCCACATGCACGCGGTGAGATCCCTGTGCTCTGAATCTGTCACTGGGCCTCCCAACTGTACTTCAGCAGTTCGGTCATCCTGTCCTGTCTTTCCTGAGTATCTGGCCAAGGCCCCTTGCACATTGGTGAGACTCCTGTGCTCACTACCGTCCGAGCCCTGCCTCCACCTGAGTTATCCTGGGCCTCCTCGCCCAGCCTGTCCCTCTACCTGCCTCTACCTGGCTCTGTGTGACCTCCTGTACTGGGGCCTTGTCTGGACATGCTGCCATACCTGAATAGGGGAGTGAGTCCAGAAAACACGCTCAGAGAGAGGGGGGCTTCTTTACCTTCTTCCAAATCCCACAGCCAGCCATCCCATTCTACATTCTGATTGGCTACCTGTTCCAGGGCAGAGACTTAAAGTGACCTGGCACTCTGTATACATTAGGTCCTGTGGTATCAATTCCAAGGTCAGTTTCTAGTTCACTGTGTTACCTGTTGTTCTGACCAAAAGGCAACAAACAGCTCAAAGGTACTCATGACTCTCGTTAGGTGTAATAAACAGAACCAAGGCAAGTCACATACTCACTTCATTGAGTTTTTACAAAAGGTATTACAGCATATGAATCAAGAGCCCAGTGAAAAGATAAACAGGACAAGGTTAAATCAAGGCAGAGGAATCATTAGCCTGAGGGGGACTTTTTGGTTGGGGTTAGGGTTAGGGTTAATCTTTTGTTCCTGCTGGAGTTCCTCTGGGTCTGTGCTGGTGCCAGGGAAAGGTCTTCTCAGACATTATTACTTCCTGTGTCCACAAGGCAGGTCCTGACAACCTTAAGGCTAGGTGGTTTTATTACTTCTGAGGAATTCCATTGCCATGAAGGTCATCACCTATCTACCGCCTGCCTCCTATTCATACATTAGGCTCTAATGATTGACCCAAACTCTGTTCCTTTTTGCCTCCCTGGTAGTCCCAGTAAGTCTGGAAGTTTCAACCCACAAATCACAATATAATTCAGGCAATCAGCCCCTATTTTGCTTCCTCATATAATGAAAGATCCCATTATCACACTTACATTGGAAATTCTAAGAGTTTGGGGAACTGTAAGCTAAGAACCAGGGGCTAAAACTAAACATCTATGAGGAATATATTTTTATCGTCTTTCTATAGGTGGAAGTGACTCTCACCATAAGAAGTGGATTCCATTATGTCACAGGTCACCTGACTTCTGGTAATTTCACCAAGTGTCACAAGTGACAGGTGGAGAGTAGGGAGTGGAGGAGATACCTTGAGACTAAAGGACTTAACCTCTCTGTCAGCCCATATCAGAAGCCTGTAGAAGTGTCAGGATTGGGTTAGTACTGGGAAAATCTGCGATGAGCATGGCGCCTCTACACTAAAATCCCATTAGTCCCACAGGCAGCTGTCATCTACTTGGTCTGTAGGAAGTGCAGGAAATGGTTTCACCACACAAGTTCTAAAGGAGACATGGGCTCGGCAGGAGAGATGATTTGTTCTTTGTAGGAAAATAATAAATCAGACTTAACCTCAGCCCAGGTTCTCTAAGACCATCACATTCCTTTAAAAAAAGAAGAATTTCAGGAGGAAGTAAACAGTTTAAAGTATAAAATAAAATAATTTAAAATATAAAGTATAAAAAATTAAGGTATAAAATAGTTTTTCTTAGAAAAGTTTACATAGAGTAATATGAGAAAGAGAGAGAGAAAAACATATACAAAAAAGAATATAAGCTTTTTCAGGGGGAAAAGCTACCCAGCTCAAGTTGTGATGGGAGTGAATCTCTGGAGAATAGGCTATAAGGAAAAAAAGGATTAACACATGTCATGTAGAGATGGGGCAAATCTTCAAGGTGAAGAATGTTCCCCTCAGCCTTTAAAAGTTGGTCTTAGATAGGGCATCTCCCAAACAAGGCCACCTGCTGCTTTCTCTGTAGACTAAGGCACTGTGAAGAGACTAAGCTTGCTTGCTTGCTTGCTTGCTTGCTTGCTTGATTGCTTTTTGGGTCACACCACACCAGACAATGCTCAGGGGTTACTCCTGGCTCTGCACTCAGGAATTACTCCTGGCTCTGCACTCAGGAACTACATAATCCTGGCTGTGCTCCAGGAACCATATGGGATGCCAGGGATTGAACCTGAGTTGGCCGCATGCAAGGCAAATTCCCTACCCTCTGTGCTATCACTCCGCCCCAAGACTAAGCCTTCTATTGGAGTCTTTTTATAATCTTCAAATGAACATTTAGATTCTCATTGAACCATTGCTTTTCTTTTCACCCTTCTCTGAGTAATTCCTCTCTTCACCCTTCTCTGAGCAATACTTCAATTTCTGCATCTGGGTGGTGTCTCATATTCTCCATCTCATAGAGCTAAGATTTGCATCTCAAAAATGGTGTGGTTGGGCCAGAGCCATAGTCCAGCGGGTAGGGCATTTGCCTTGCACGTGGCCAGCGCATTCGATCCCCGCCATCCCATATGGTCCCCTGAGCACCGCCAGGAGTGATTGCAGGGTGTGACCCAAAAAGCAAAAAAAAAAAAAAAAAAAAAGGTGTGGTTTATAGCCTTTGGGCTACTGCAAGGCCTGAGACCAGGCAATTGAAACACTCATTATCAGGGACTTCCTTATCTATTATCTGCCAGCAACAATTTGAATAACTAAATACACAAAATCACAATATCAGGATCAAGAAAAATCAGATCAATCTGTTACAATGGGAAAAAGGGAAAACATGCAAGAACAGATTAATAATGTAAGAAAAGAGACAGAACGTGTCAAGATAAATAAAAATATTTCTTAGGGAAGTTTTAGGAGCTCAAAGAAAGAGAGAAAATATTAAAAACAAGAGGAGAAAGAAAAATCTTTTTAACTCAAGGAAAGACCACTCCAATAGACAGCATGTGTTAGCCATGCTGTACATATATCTGGAGAACGTACATATATCTGGAGAAAATTAGCAATCTAAAATTTCATATGCAGCTAAACTTTTATTAACATTTGGGGAAAATTAACCACTTGCTGATACATTCACATACAACTGAATTTACCATCCATGAATTTTACATAATGAAAATTAATTGAGTGTTTTAGTACACACACACACATCAAAAAAAAAAAAAACCTAGAAATAGATTAGGAAAAAAGAAACAGTGACATCACAATTTTGTCTACAAGAAAATGTTAGTTTGTTGTTGTGGGAGTATATAAACACAATGAAATGCTATGTATTAAGACAAGATAAAATCATGTAGTTTCCTGCAATTTGGATGGAATAAAGGTTATTGGCTAGCAAAGTAAGTTAGAGGGAGAATACAAGATGACCCCACACATCTGTGTATATAGACAAAACAAGAAAATGAATAGTAATAAAAAATGGACAAACCCTTGGCATTGGCTTATAAAACTCAGATTATCAAGCAGTAGGGAGAGGGGTGAAAAAATGAATATGTGGACCAGAATAAAAATAAGGATATTTATGGAAGGTATTGGTGGAATACATCAATACTATAAAGGTTAAGACTATTTTAACTATGTTATTTCAAATATAATTATGTAAAAAAGAAAAATGATGACTATCACAGAAGTTGATAAAATACTTAAGTAATTATATCTAATGTTTGAGGTTAAGCATTACAATAACAATGATTTGTGGATCATTATTTATGCATTGAAATAATAAGATGTTGAAATGTATTTAGTGAATGAAATGTGTCAAGATATTGGTTTCCTTGGAAGGATTTATAAAAAAAATATTTAGATTTCACTTGTATCACTTGTCTTCCTGTTGTTCATGGATTTGCTCAAGCAGGAACCAGTAACATCTCCATATGTCCTGTCACATGCTAGTGTAGCCCAAGGGCAACTGCTTGCTCCAGGAACATGAAGAGCCTCAAAACATTCCATCAGGTCATGGGAATGAGTTCAATAATTGTTACTGGCATTTGGCATATCAAATATGACACGGGTAGCATGCCATGCTCTGCTGGTGGGATACTTTTTATATAAAAATATTTAGACATAATTTTAAATAGTAAGTATAATTTTAACATTTAAATATGATAAAATAAGTAAATTTTGAATTAGAAAAGGGAAAAATGTAGAAAGCACTGCTAGCAAAATTATCATGAAAGGAAGAAATAAAAAATGATATGCAATAAGACAATTTTGTTAAGTTATTTAGACAGTAAGTTACTAATGTATATATATGTATATATATATTTTTAAGCAAAATAAAGAACTGTGAACATAAATATATAAATGAATATAACAGAAAGTAATGACCAAAATGAGGTCTGAGTGGCAATATTATTATCTAATAACACTTATGCATGATGTCATTCAATATGAAATGGGCTGGAGAGAGAGTACAGCAGGCTTGTACACATCTGACGTAGTTCAATTCTTGGCAACCTACATCATTCCCAGAGCCCCACTGGGAGTGATCCCTTAGTTCTGGCAGGTATGGTCCCAAATCAAACAAAAATTTATAAAACAACCAATAAGATGATAACAAAGTACAGTAATTAAAAAGTGCAAATTTTAACAAAAACTTACTTTTGTTACCATATTATAAATACTAGCAAATAAGAAGATAATTAAAAAATAAAATTGACAAACTCATTAGAAATTTCCTACATTTATACTAACATTACTACTAACAAGATCAGAAATTAATAAATATAAGCTGAGTTAATAAAATTTATCTAAAATGTCTCTGCCTATATGAGTAATAAAGTCTGAATTAGTAATAGACAATAAATAATTATGTATTAAATAATTATTATTAGACAGTGTCTAATCTCCTATCCTAGATGAAAAATATTAAGAATCAATATTATGTGATAATCTTCACAAAACTTTATATACTCCTAAATAACTAATGGAGTTAAAAGAAAAACACAACAGAAATGATAAAATATTTAAAGACCAATGACAGTAAATGAGCTACACATCATCACTTGTAGGATATAATGTAAGTGGAACTAGAAATCTATTGTAATATTAAAAGCACGTTTTAAAAAACTATTAAAAATAAATGAGTTAAGTATTCAGTTCAAGAAACTAGAAAAATAGTCTGCACTAAAAGAATGCTGAATGAAGGAAATAATATAGATAAAAACATACATTAAAAAATTCTGAAAAATAAACAAATTGAGAAAATAAGTACAGGAAATTTAAAATTGGTTCTTTAAAAATAATTACAAAATAGACTACTGAAGTAAGCATTATCTCGCATGGGGACACGTATAAGGCAAATCACAAAATGAAAAAATTAGGATTTGATCACGTAAGAATTTTTAAACTCTTATGAGAATATCATGAATAATATCCCAGCATATTCTTATAAGAGAAAGAAATAGAACTATCATTGAAAAGCATAAGGAAGCAGGATAGACAAAAGCACCAAAAACTCATAATAGTAATTTTTTCCCTTCTAGTACACTGATGAGCTTTGTATTATTTTTTAAAGGTATACCACGCAGTTATTTAACGTATGTTTAGGGTCTTTTTTTTTTTTTGGCTTTTTTGTGTCACACCTGGCGATGCTCAGGAGTTACTCCCTAACTCTGCACTCAGGAATTACTACTGGTGGTGCTCAGGGGACCATATGGGATGCCGCTCACGGGAACATATGGGATGCCGGGATCGAACTCGGGCTGGCAGGCCAGCTGAGTACAAGGCAAACACCCTACCCGCTGGGCTATTGCTCCAGCCCCATATGTTTAGGTTTTAAAATGCTAAGAGTGATCAGGTTCATGAGCACATTTATCCCCTCACACAATGCATCTTGTGCTTTAAGTAGTGAAGGAATTTAAGCTTAACTCTCAGAGAATTTCAACTATACAAACATTATTATTGACTGATATTGCTATGCTGTCCAACAAATTCCAAGAACTTGATCACTTGATAAATTGAATCCGGTTATTCATCGATTTGCTCCAGCGGGCACCAGTAACATTTCCATTGGACCATATCACATGCCAATGTAGCCCAATGGCATCTGGTTGATTCAGGATATGAAGAGTCTCAAACCGTTCCTTCACGGTCTTGACAAGGAAGTCTAACCACTCATAGGTGGGCGGCCACGTGATCTTTTGACATACCATGGGATCCAGTCAGTAATGGCTCTAGTCCAGCAGTTATCTCGAAATTGCATTACATGTCCAGCCCATCTGATTTTCGATGCCTTGGCGAACGAGAAAGCATCCCTGATTCTGGAATAGCGATGGAGGTCAGAACTCCGGATTCCTTCTCTCACTTGCTTGAGGTGTGATATTCCAAGCTTTTTGATTCCTCTCTGGGAGACCCGAATAGCATTCTCATCCTGCTTTCGTAGGGCCCAGGTCTCTGAGGAGCATGTTAATGCAGGGAGAACAGTGGAGTCAAAGAGATGTGCCCGGAGCAAGAGGTTCTTTATCCTTTTAGCTATTTCTTCGATGCCTTTGAAGGCATTCCATGCCGCTCTCTTCCTCCTGCATAGCTCAGGTTTTAGGTCATTCATCATGTTGACTTCTCGACCTAGGTACACATAACTGCTGCATTCAGAGATGCTTGTTCCATGGAGAGTGAATGGGGCCTCTGGAATTAGCTCATTTTTCATAAACACACTTTTATTTAGATTCAACTGTAGACCTATCTTTCCACATTCTCGGTCCAAGTCAGCCAGCATTTCTGCCGCTTGGCTAATATTTGGTGTTATTAGAACAATGTCATCAGCGAAGCAGAGGTGGTGTAGTTGCCGACCATCTCTCTTCACTCCCATTCCTACCCCATTCTAATTGTCGTATGATGTTCTTGTGGGTGGTGCTGAAGAATTTTGGTGAAATGGTATCACCCTGTTGAACCCCTCTTTTGACATCAATGATCACTTCTTTGTAGAATGGTGAGATCCTGGTGGTGAATCCGTAATACAGCTCATGAAGGATCTTGATGTATTGGGTTTGAACACCCTGTTTGGCTAGGGCCTTGATGACTGCTGAGTCTCCACGGAATCAAAGGCTACCTTTAAATCAATGAACATGAGACAGAGAGGCATCTTGTACTCCCTACAAATCTCAATGAGTTTGGTTACCATGTGGATATGGTTGATTTTCCTGAATCCTTTCCAGAAGTCAGCTTGTTCGCATGGTTGTCCTTTATCTAGTGTTCTGCCAATCCTGTTCAGGAAGACTCCTGTAAACAGCTTGTAGATGATGGACAACAGGCAGATGGGGCAATAGTTGCCGATGTCATGAATGTCCCCATTCTTGAACAGTATAACTGTCCTGCTGGTTTTCCATTGGGAGGTCACCTTGCATTCGGATAGGTAGTGTGTGAAGAGCGGAGCTAGTGTATTGATGAGTACCGACAGCAGATTCTTCAGATGTTCGGGTCTGACTTTGTCTGGGCCTGGTGCTATTCCTTTCTTTACCAATGAAATGGCATGTTGGACTTCAGAAGGGAGAATGTTGGGAATGACATAACCATCCTGTGGAATTTGGTATGTGGGCAGGTGGATGTGGCTATCAAAGAGATCTGAGTAGATGTCCTGGATAATCTTCTCCATTGCCTTTCTAGAAGATGTGATATCCATCAGGGCGTCAGAGTGCAGTCATCTTGGTCTTATAGTTGGCGAAGGACAGGTGGGCAGTGCAAATGCTTTTCCTGGCTTCTGCTGCATCTTCCAGTATTTCTGTTCTTCTCTCTTTGAGGTCTTCTTTATCGCTTCTCTGCACCGTTTATCAAGCTTGGACTTTAGCATTTGGTCTCCTGAGGCTCGCGCTTGCCACGTTGGTGAATGATCTAAAGAGTTTCTGAAGACAGGCGTCCTTTGTGTCTGTCTCTCTCTTGGCATTCTTGCACAGTCCTGGAGGTGCTGAGTCAGTTGTATTCTTCATCAGTGTCGCAATGATGGTATCTTCCCATGTTGCTGCAGTAGTGCCAAAAAGTTCTCAGTTGGTGGTCGTTCTGGGAGTTCTCTTCTTAAACTTTGCATCCTTTTCTCCCCACTGCGGGGAAATAGAATTTTGCACAAAGGAGACGGTGGTCCGATCCTGTTTGGAATTTGGGGACGACAGGAACATCCGCCAGACAAAACCGCCAATTGAAGATGATGTGGTCAATTTCATTGTGGAACTGTCCACCAACAGATTCCCATGTCCAACGTTTCGCTTCAGCCTTCTTGAACTGTGAGTTCCCATGAATGTTCTCCGTGGACATAATGAACTCATAGAGTCTCTCATCCTATCCGTTCCATTCTAGGCCGTGGGCCCCGATGTGGAGTTTTTCAGCTGATCTTCTCGGTCCTATCTTGGCATTAAAATCACGACTATGATCTTGTAGAAGGTATGATCTTTTTTATAGAACTCCTCCAATTCCATGCAGAATTTCTCAATTTCATCTCTCTTTGTATGTGGATGTTGGTGCGTAGACAATGAAGATAGAAACTGCTGGCAGTGGGCTACATCTCTTCAAGTGTAATCGTTCTATCCAGTTTTTTAGACATTCAAATGAATCAATGTTGATGGCCAAGTTCGTGTTGACAAGGACACAAATGCCACCAACGCCTCTTTCGTTGCATGTTCCAAGGAACAATTCTTCTCCGGTGTCAAATACAGCATGATGCGACTGACACCTCCTCATCTCAGTCAGACCAATGATGTCGTGCTTGATCTTTTGTGCTTGCACCATCAGATCCTCAATTTATGCTTCCGATGCCAGCGTATGTGCATTGAAAGTACAGACAGTCATTTTAGTCCTTCTTCGCTTTGGCAGCCTAGGATGACCGTGAAATTTTATCAGGCACTGCTTGTTCGCCTTTCTTACTACTGCCATATTAAGGGCTCTTTCGGGTCAGGAAAATAAACATTTTTGTTACTGGTTTTGTGCATATTGAACACACATTGGACAGCTTTGCCAGGCTCTGCCATGCGGGTGCTATACTCTCATTACCTTGTGGGGCTCTCTCAGAGGGGTGGTAGAATATTCTTGGTAATTTGAGGAGGAAATTGTGTGGACGCACAGCGCAGCGTGCATAAAGGGAAAAGCTGGTTTCTGCTCTGCCATGTGTATTTGTGTCTGTGGCTCAAGCATTCCTAGGTTTGAAATACTCTCCTCTGAAGGGTGGGTCAATGCAGGGTGGGTCATTGTAGGCTGGGTTTCTGCCAAGCAGGGCTGGAGACTGGCTTAAGCTCTTGGGTGAAGACCTTACAAGCTGTGGAGTGTTGATAGTGAAGATCACTGTCAGTGAGGTGTGGGGTTTCTCTGGGCTCCTCCAAGGCTCCATTGGGATGGTGGACTCAGGTCGGAAGTCACTCTCATGGTCCATGGAATGCAGGGGTTCAACATAGAAAGCTGGTTTCCCGGAAGACCTACTCTCTGGTGCCGCTCGTGGGGGCCCAAGTCCTTCTGCAAATTCAACAGATCTTGAAATTCTTTCCTCAAATTGGGCTGACCACTAACAAGAGAGCTGGCTCTCACTGGACAAGAACTGCTGAGTATTTTCTTCACTTCGCATCAGCTATGTGAACTGTCATGAAAAAGCAGTGCCTTGTCAACGGGGTTTCTGTGCCATCGCACCAGGGGCAGCGGCGGCCTGGTGATTAATAAGTTTCCAAGAACTTACTAATCTTTTATCTGAAAGTCTATAGATATGAGCAGTATCTCACTGCCAGTGCAATCACTGTTCTAGTCTCTTGTTAATGAGTTTGATTGTAATACATCCCCTATGTAAGTGGCATCATACGATATTTATGGTTTTGTTTGCAGGCCACACCTGGCCATGTCAAGGGCTTTCCTCTTGCTCTGCATTGAGGGATCACTTCTGGTGGGACTCCAGTGACCTATGTGTTGCTGGGGATAAAACCCAGGTGAACCTCATGCAAGGGAAGTGCCTTATGTGCTGCACTCTCCATCCCCTTGTTTCTATTTTAAGCAAATTTCACAAGCTACTGTTTTCCATGTTGTCACCAGTGGTAGGCTTGCTTTATATTTTATAGCCACGTAAAAGTCTCTTCTGTGGAGTCAGAGCCACGAGGTCCACAGAAGCAACTCCTTCCTTGAACTGTCTCAAGAATGAGACAAAATTTTGAATGATTTGTGGAGAATTTTCCTGACATCCTGTCATTGACCTTAGACAGAAATGGAATGGGAGAGAAAGAACTAGGAGAGAAAGTTCACTCAAGCCACAGACTTGCCTCCAGACAGGAGGAGACTGGTGTGCTGTGCCCCCAGGGAAAACAAGCTTCAGCCACAGGGGCTTCCTGCAAAACAGGTTATGCTGAGCTGGTCTCCCAGCTCACCACTTCTGTTCAGGTCTGAACAGGAGTCAAGAAACTTTGGGTCAGACACAAATACCATGGTGCCAGCTATAGACATCTCAGTTGCCTTGCAGTGGGGTAGGGGTCTGCCATTCCTCAGGTGAGCTCCAGCATCACAGACTAATAGCAGGCACACTGGTGGCTAAGTGATGCTTGGTCCAATCACTCAAGCCCCTCCCACTACCCAAACCATCTCCAGTGAACAAGGGAGGCCTTGTAATAGCTCCACAGTCATTCAGGTGTGGAGAGCAAGTCTGGTGGCTGAGGCTCCCTCTACCTCTTAATTAACATCTCCAAGGTTAGTCATTTACACACAATCCAGGTGGCCAATACATCAGCACAGCCTGGGGACTTCTGGGCTCTGGTGACCTTGCGCCACTTTTTGCATTCAACATAGGTATTCAGATGCATACAGCAGCATTTCTCAACCTTTTCCCAACTATGCCTCCATTCTTATCTTATTTCTTTTCTGTGCAACCCCACCTCTGCTCCACCAGGCTGAGTCCTAGCCCTGTGATGTGGCATCCTCCATTACAGATTCCACCTGTGGCCCAGTAGAATATTCTGAAGGTTTACAGTGGGCAGATGGCTCCCACTGAGAAACAATGCCTTAGAATAGTTGCAATTCTAAAACCTGATGCCTCAAGTGTCAGTAAACTAACACAACCATGTAGGCACTTACAAGTCCAAATCCTCTGCTCACTGCTTCCTGGGTCAGTTAATATTATATATTTCAACAATATACTGAAAGAATTTTCTTTTTAGATCAGGCACAAAAGAAGTGAAGGATTATCTCGTACCACTATTTTTCAAGAGAATAGGAAGTTCAAGTTCTATGTAAACGAGGGCTGTAAAAAGAAATCCAACTAATTTAAATGGGAACAAAATAAGCTAAACTGTCACTATTTGAATATAACATTAATATACATAGAATACCACCAAAAACTTACCAAAATTGCATTAGAAATACCCTGGAAACCTATATAGTAAAGTTTTGGACTGAAAATAAATACACAAAGCTCCATCTTTTCTTTTTCTTTTTGGGTCACACCTGGCAATGCTCAGGGGTTACTCTTGGCACTGCACTCAGGATTAACTCCTGGTGGTGCTCGGGGAACATATGGGATGCCGGGAAATCAAACCCAGATTGCCCGCTTGCAAGGCTGTGCTATGGCTACAGCCCCCAAATCCATCATTTATATAGAGAAAACAATCCCACTTATATTTGCGTCCTAAGCTTTAGTACCTAGAATCAAATTAACAAATAAGGTGAAATATTTGTATACATCAAAAAGCTATAAAACATGTCAAAGAAATAGAACACAAGGAAATTGAAAATTTTCCATGGCTACAGATTGAAAGAATTGACATTCTTCAGGCTGCCATCCTACACAAAACATTACACAAATACAATGTAACAACTATCAATAGTCCGATAGCATTTTCAAAAAAATAAATGACTTATAAAAAATTACATCATACCATAAAACTAAATATGCAAAGCCATACTGATTAAAAAGAACAGAGCAGTCATCACATTGCCTGGCTTTAAACAATCATGTAGCATCATTGTAATAAAATAGTGATTCAACCAAAGAATCAAATATTTAACCAATGGAACACAAGTAGAACCCAGATAAACATTCTTAAATATGGACAAAACACAAGGTTATAACAAAAGAACCAAGAGCATAAAGTGGAGGAAGGAAACAAATAATATAGGAAAACTGGGTAGTCATAGGCAAAATAATAACACTGAACAACTAGCAAACAACACATTAAAGAAAATTTTAAATAGATTAAAGGCCTTTATTTTAGTGAATCAATAAAATACATCAAAGAATACATAAGTGTAATCGCATATGATATTGACTTTAAAGGTGTCTAATGATTTGACTCTAGTTGTATGAGAAAAAAAGTTAAAATAATGGGACTATTACATTATAACATCAAAGAGTTCTGTATTGTGAAAAAACTGTGACTAAAAAAATACCCTGTTGAATGGAATAGTATATTTGCATTCCATATCTATGATCTAGGGTCAGTATCCTAAATACATAAAACACTTTTTGCTAACAACAAAATGTTATGATTTCCATAAAAATGTGTAAAAAAAAGCTGAATATTTCACCAAAGAAAAACTACAGATGACCTGTAGACACATAAAAATTCATATTATCTTTGATTTTCAGATAAATGCATGTCATATTGACTATAAGATATCATTCCATACTAGTAATAATGGCCTGCATCAAGTAGACCAATAACAATCATCTTGGTAGGTATCCGAAAGGAAAAAAAAAATCATTCACTGTTGATTTGACTGTAAATAGGAGAACAACCTCCACAGAAAAGAGTATAGAATTTTTTCAAAAATAAAAAAAACTATAAATAATCCAAAAATTTTACTCCTTGATATCCTAGTATCAAAAAAACACTAATTAGAAAATATATAGCATATATAATTTATAAACATATATATATTTATTGAGGTATCGCTTACAAAGACGAAGATCTGAAAAGAACCAAGTCTAGCAATAGATGAGTGGAAAACAAAGAGTATACTACAATTCTGTTATAAAAAATATTAAATACTGCAATTTTCATAACATAGGTAAAATTAAGAATGTCATTTTATGCAAAATAAGCCAGAAATAAAAAGACATGTTAACAATCTCGCTTGTATATGATATAAAGTCACAAAGGGTAAGAGCACACAATGTTCAGTGGAAACAAATACTTAGACAACAGAAACCAGAGAACGGCTCCCATGCTACAGAAAGTCCTGGGAGATGAAGGTGGATAAATATCATCCTATGGGTGGAGGGAAGGGAATTTGGTAATGAGTGTGCTGTGGGCATATTTAACCCCTAAAAATTGAAAAAATTATTATCTTTTATTAGGGGCAGAGTCACACTCAGCTCTGCTTTGGGCTCTCTTCTGGCCTTACTCTAAGACAACCCTGGTGGGCTAAGGGGAATATATGAGCTACCCACGAGTGAACCAGGATCAGACATATGTGTTGGGGAGCTCCGCGGGGGTCCCCAACAGTGCGGGAAGCGGAGTTCCCTTCTACCTCCGAAGCCGGCAAGGAATGGATGAAAACTCAGGAATCCGATGCCGTTTTAAAAGGGTTTACTTATCACAGGTTCAGGCATACAAATCAGCAAAGGAAAAGCCGGTGCTTAGGACTCCAGGCTAGAACCCCAGCCACGTGTAGGCCAAGAAGGCAGCCACCACGTGTAAAGGCCCTGTAAAAGAAGAAGAAGACAAGACTCCCAAGAAGGGTGAGTGCTCACAAAGAGAGAGCCCAAAAAGAAGCGGGAGAGAGAGGAAACAGGCTAGTTTTATCCCCTGCAACTTAGACCTTCCTCCCACTGTTATGGGAAATCAGGGAGGGTCAAATGCCCTTAGGTAATCCCTCCCTGCACCTCACCTAGGCCCTTTTGTATGTTAATGTTTTGAGCCAAGATCTGCCTGGAAATGCCTTTATAGGGTAGAGAAGGGGGTTTCTGAGATGGCATGTCTCTGTACCAAAGACTAATACTAATGCCAGTTAAATATTTCTCCAAGCCTTCACAAGTCTCTTCTACTTCATTGTAGTTTTGTATTTTAGTTGCCTTTGAGTATATCAGGGAGCCATGCTTGTTTGCTTGGAAGCAAACAGCATTTCTCTCTGGTCTAATTACTTAGGGGTCCTACGTGGCCAGGCTAATATGCTGGTAAGATCTAGCTAGTCCCACGATGATTGTGGTAGCTTGGGAGAATATTTATACCAGCTAGTACAGCATACATGGTCAGATAAACTGCCACATTTAGACTACCCCCCTTATCTACAAAGTGATTTGCAGGTGGCAATTCAGAGCAGATGCAGCGGCCCTTAGAGGAGTCCTGCAACACATATGCAACTATCTTTGCAGCACCCTGAACAGTTACACTTTTATAAACCATTGCTAGCACAACGTAAAAACTTTTATATCTCTCTCTCCATATATGTTCAACTGTTGTGTCCTATAATAAAAATACTGTAATGAAAAATGGAAGTACAGCTCTCTTTTCTTTATTTTAACTGTATATATATATATATATATATATATATATATATATATATATATATAAATAACCCAGAGGGAAACTACTAAATAATATGGTAGTTCTACTTCAATTTTTTCGTAACCTCCATATTGTTTTCTGATTGTTGCATTGATTTATTTTCCCACCAACAGCATATGAATTTCCCTTTCTCTCCACCCTCACCAACATTTGTTATCTCTTCTCTATTTCATAATCATCATAACAGATGCTGGGTAATATTCCTTTGTATCTGTTTTCTTTGATTATTTTTTAAAGAAATAATGTTGAATACCATTTCATGCAACTATTGGATATCCTTATGTCTTCTGTGAAATGAAATGCATTCGACCACTTTCCTTTTAAATGATTTACATTTTAATTATTTTTCTATTAAATTTTATATACTTAACATAGTAAATATCTAAATATCTGGCTTGCAAATACTTTCTCCCATTTCATACTTTGCCTTGTAATTTTGTTGATTTTTCCTCTTAGTTTCAGAGTTTTTAACTTTATGTAGTCTCACTTGTTTACTGTTGCTTTTGTTGCCTGTACTTCTGATGTCATATCCAAAAATTAACTGCCAAGTCCCATGTCAAAGAGCTTTGTTCTTATGCTTTCTCCTGAAAGTTTATGGCTTTGGGCCTTACATTTAAGTCTTTAATCCATTTCTAATTCACTTTTGGTATTATTTAAGATGAGTCAAATTTATTCTTTTGCATGTGAATACACAGTGTTACCAGCATCACTTATTGATTTACTTAATCTTTTCCCAATTGTCTAAAGTCTAAATTGTTTACAAAGCAGCAACTATTTCAGAAATTAGATTGATGGTTACAAAAAATTCCATCTTCCCTGTTTTCCATTAAGTCACTAGCAGCTCTTACCCAATCAATCATTCATTTTAGCAAATATTTTTGAGATATACTCTGTCCAGACACTTTGCTATATCCCCAGTCACTGATAACCAAATCAAAATAAGAAATCACTATCTTCAACAAAGCTAAAAGTTTTAGCAAGGGAAACAAAAATAAAAGAAAAGTTAATTTAAAAATATTATCCTGTGGGCCAGAGTGATAGTCCAGGGGTAGGGCATTTGCATTCCATGCGGCCTGCCCATGCCGACTGGGGATCCCTGGCATCCCCATATAGTCCCCGAGTACTGCAAGGAGTAATTCCTGAGTGCAGAGCAAGGAGAAACCCCTGAGGATTGCTGGGTATGACCCAAAAAAGCAAAAAAAAAAAAAATTATTCTGTGTCAAAATGTAATAAACACTAGAAAAAATTAGAATAGGGCTAGGGTTATAGAAGTAGGTAAGAAGAAGAAAGGTGTGTGAGATCAATTAGAGTAACTTATATTTTAAATAGAAAGTCATAGGATCCTAGCCCAAGACAGCAGTTTTAAAGGGGAGCAGCCATGTTGATATCTGAGAAAAAAGAACTCAAAGCATGGGAAAGAACTGAGCAGAACAAGGTAAATGTGTTCCGGCATGTTCTTTGAACAACAAAGGGACTGATGGGCCTGGAACAGAGGTAATTTCGGTGGGAAGGAAACAGAGGTCAGTGAGATTGATCCATTTATTTTACTGGTAAATTTACTCTAAACCACAATAAAGAGATAATCATTCAAACCAATTTCAAGGAACAGAGAAAGGTTAAAAAAAACTCAACTTCTTTTATGAGACTGATTTAATCTTGACACCAAAATTAGGTAAGTAGAGAACTAGATAATTATAGGCCTATCAGACTTATGAACATAAATGGAAAAATTCTAATACAATATTGGCAAATCAAATCTAGCAACGTGTCTAGATTTAATCTTCCCGGAGAAAAGATGTTCTTAGAAATCTAAGGCTTATACAACATTGGAAAAATTGATCAATGTACTTATGCATATCAATGCATGAAATATTAAGATGTTCAAGAATGAAATGCATAGACTTCTCCCCGACTATCCATGGTGGCCAGAACAGAAGGCAGATTTTTTTCTGATCAATATAAAACAACCTTCCCTGGGCTAGAATAGCCACTGGCTACTTGAGTGTTCAAGTCTATAAGTAGCAATTATTAGCTTGCCTGTACAGATGACCAGTCATCAAAGTACTGATTGGATAACGGCTTGCCTTGCATGTGGCCAACCTAGGTTCAATCTCTGGCACCACATATAATCTCCAAAACTCTGCCAGGAGTAATCTCTGAGCAGGAATTAGTAAACCCTTATCTCCACCAGGTATGCTCCTCAAAAGACCTCAAATTATTCTTACTGTTTTCTTTGTTTAATATAACTAAAGTTAATACTTTTATGAAAATAAAAGCAATGAAGTTTAAACTAATAAATTTAAGTATAACTTAGAAATTTATGTCAGGGGGCGAGCGATAGCCCAGCGGGTAGGGTGTTTGCCTTGCACGCGGCCGGCTTGTGCCCGGCCTGGGTTCGATTCCCGGCATCCCATATGGTCCCCGAGCACCGCCAGGAGTGATTCCTGAGTGCAGAGCCAGGAGTAACCCCTGAGCATTGCCGGGTGTGATCCAAAAAAGCAAAAAAAAAAAAAAAAAAAGAAATTTATGTCAGCATAAGTTACAAATGTAATTTTCAAAGCATATAATTTCATAAATAAAGAGCTTACACGCTTTAAAAAGTTTAAAAGTTTAAACATTTTATATCCCAACAAACTTTTCAAACTATTAATCATACCCTTTTTTCCCTGAATATGGCCTGGATGAAATATTAGGAAAAATCAATAAACTCACAATTAGGAAACCCATAGATGATTCCCTTTGGAATTTATGACTTTATTCAATTTAACATTTTTGTTTATCAATGTAGTTATAGAAACCGTAGAATAACCATGCTACAGGGCTACTCTGAAGACAATTTGCAAGTATTACAAAAACAGCGGGGCGGAGCCATAGCCCAGTGGGTAGGGCTATTTGCCTTGCACGCGCCAGCCTGTGCCAGCCTGGGTTCAATCCCCGGCATACCACATGGTCCCCGAGCACCTCCAGGAGTAGTTCCTGAGTGCAGAGCCAGGAGTAACAAAAACAGCAAGTCTTTTTTGGCTGACATTTTATGATAAGGGTCTTAGAAGCACTTTTTAATTCTATCCTCATATCTTTAAGTAATGTAGGAGGTATAGACACAATTCTTTTCAGAAAGGGGATTCTTCGCCATGTCCTTGAATGTGATAGTAAATGAATATTCACAGCAAGTGCAAAAGATCAGTTAATAACTGGTTCATTTTGTTTTGGGGACCCACTAGCCAGTGCTCAGGGTTCCTTCCTGGCCCTGTGCTCAGAGACCAATTGTGGGGGTGCTCGAGGAGCCATATGAGGTATAAAGGGATATATCCTAGTAAATTGCATGCAAGGCAAGCAGCCCACCTGCTGTATTAGCATTCCAGCTTCAACAGTTAACATTTTGGATTAGGAGTGTAGTAGTTAGCTAAAGTGTCATTCCAAGTTCAATATCCCTACAATCATCTTTATATGGGTACACTGTTAGGCACTGTGAAAAATGTCAGGGAGTGTTATTTAAGTTTCTAAACAGGATCTCTCCTTTATTGTCTTCCTTGATTCATTATAGACAGAGAAATTTTGATGCAGATAGATCATAGCCAAAGGCAGCGAGCAAAGTCTAAAGATTTGTTGCTCTCTCATACTTCCCTCATCAGAAATCAGGTGCAACCTTTTCCTGCCTCTCTGTCTCTTCAGCAATCTCTTTTATTCTAAAGCTCCTGGGTTATTCTTCATTATCCACATGTAGAGATAGACATGGGGCAGAGCTGCTACTGGCTCTCCCTGTGCCCAGCCGCTCATGAGGTGCCCGTGAGGGATGGCAGGTTCTAGCCCTGGCTCGCCACCCCAGCAGAGCCTCACAACAAGCCAGACGACCCCCCCACTCCATGAGGACCTCCATTTTCCACATCCAGACTTCCCCCTCGTCAGAACTCCACCCAGCAGACCAGCCTATCACAGCCTGGCTCATCGAGATCCACCCTGCTGCAGTTTTTTTTTAATCCGGCCCAGATATGCTGATCCAGAGACAGACATGGGGCAGAGCTGCTACTGGCTCTCACTGTGCCCAGCCGCTCGTGAAGTGCCCGTGAGGGATGGCAGGTTCTAGCCCTGGCCCACCACCCCAGCAGAGCCTCACAACAAGCCAGAAGACCCCCCACTCCATGAGGACCTCCATTTTCCACATCTGGACTTCCCCCCTCGTCACAACTCCACCCAGCAGACCAGCCTATCAAAGTCCGGCTCAGCGCAACCGCAAGTGGCCGCGGTTCATCAATAAATGCTGGATTTTGAGATGACTACAAGAGTATGCTACCCGCATGGCAGAGCCTGGCAAGCTACCCTTGTCGTATTTGATATGCCAGATACCAGTAACAATTATAGACCTCATTCCCATGACCTGATGGAATGGTTTGAGGCTCTTTATGTTCCTGGAGCAAGCAGGTGCCCTTGAGCTCTACTTGCATGAGACAGGTCATATGGAGATGTTACTGGTGCCCGCTCGAGCAAATCAATGATGAACGGGAAGATAGTGATACAGTGATCCTCATGTAAAGACTCCCCCTACCCAGCGTGAAAACCCACGCACGCACACAAGGGATACCCAGGGACCTGATCCTGCAGTCCTTGCCTCTGGAATATATCCCTATAACAGGCACTGGCCCCAGTTCTAGTCACTCTAGTTTCTAAATCGAAAACCACATGGACAAGAAATTATAAGACAATAGAAGATATACATATGTATATTATATATAATATATTATATATATATTATATATAGGTATTATATATAATATATATTATATATAATATATATTATATATTATATATATATATAATATATCTTATATTGGGCAAGGTAGGGAGGGACATTCCTATTTCACAAATTCTACACTGATTTACATGTCAATTTACTCAAGTGAGGGACTCCTGACAACTAGGGGGTGTACTCAAACAACATTTAATGATAGGAAAATCACCTGTAGTATTGGTAGTTGCCTGGTATTAACAACATAAAGATACGTTCTTAGTAACTAGAAATCTAAACCTCCACCAGTACCCATGAAACTCAAATAACAATGTGGAATCAAAGAACTCAGCTGCAGTCACAGATCGGGCTAGAAACCCAGTTATGTCCAAAGCCCACCAAAATGCTTGAGGTTGGTCACTATGGACATAAAAATCAATACTTACTGCACTGGCAAAAGAAATCACACAAGCACTTTCCAGTTAAATTAAGCAATTGCTAAATGAGAAATCCAACCAACTCAAAGAAGAATTTTTTCGGAAGATGAGAGTTTCCATGCAAATGGAAGTTATGGAGCTAAAGAACACAGAGCAAGTCACAGGAACAGAGTCTTACAGGGGTAGAACCGAGAACTGTTTAGAACAACTTGAAGATAGGCCAGAATTGATATAGATGTCAAAAAGGAAAAGAAAAACTAAAGAATGGAAGAAAATATAAGTTACTTAACAAAGACTGCAGAAAAATCTCCAAATTATCAGGTGAGGAAAAAAGGAGAGGGGAAGGATAGAGGGAGAGATAATAGCTGAGAATTATCCCTTTCTCTAGATGGACGCATAAGGGCAGACCCATGAGGCCTAAAGAGTACAAGAAAAAAAGACCCAAACAAATTAACAAGACACATAGTAAACAAATGGGCAAAAACCAGAAAGAAAGATTTCTTTTTTTTTTTTGGGTCACACCGGTGATGCTAAGGGGTTACTCCTGGCTTAATACTCGGGAATTATTCCTGGTGTTGCTTAGGGGACTATATGGAGTGCTGGAGATCAAACCCAGACTGGCCTCCTGCAAGGCAAACACTCCACCCACTCACTGTACTATCACTCTGGGGCCAAGAGATGAACTTCTTAAAGCAACGTGATAAAAGGAAAACCTTAAATATAAGTGAAATGGCATTAAAATCTCAAATGATCTCCCAAACAAAGCTGTATAAGCAAGAAATGAATGGAATGGCATATTCATGTTTCTGAAGAAACTTTCAATCTAGAGTCTATGACCCAGTAAAGCTCTGAGTCAAATGGGATGGAGGGAAAGACATTCTCAGATAAACAAAGCCTGGTGACATTTGTGATAACTAGTCTGACCCACAATAAACTTCCTAAAGGTCACATATATAAGCCAAGTAGCCACTGTGGAAGCCACAGCCCACACAGTAACATGGCAATACAGCCCTCTGTTTTTCGTTTTTGGTTTTTGCTCTTTGGGTCATACCAGACGCTAAAGGGTTACTTCCTGGCTCTTTGCTCAGGAATTACTCCTGGCGGTGCTAGGGAACCATACAAGATGCCAGGGATTGAACCCAGGTTGGTCACATGCAAGGCAAACGCCCTACCCCTTGTGCTCTCGCTCCGCCCAACATGGCAATACAACCCTTTGTATCAATAATGCCCCTTAATTTCAATTAACTAAACACTCTCACCAACAGGCACAGAGTGGTGGAAGGCATAAGGCAACAAAAATCATCCATTTGCTGTGTATAGGAAACACATCTAAAATCACAGGCTAGACACAAGCAGAGTAAAGGATGAAAACAATTGTACAACCAATGAAGGGGGCTGGTACAGCCATAATTTTATCAGACAAAGTTGCTTTCAATCTAAAGAAATTAAAGAAAGGGATGGACATTACTTATTGATTAAGGGAGCGATAGACCAAGAAAAACTAACTCTGGGGATGGAGTATAGTCCAGCGGGTAGGGCATTTGCCTTGCATGAGACTAGACCCAGGTTCTATTCCCAGCATCCCATATGGTCCTGTGAGCACCGCCAGGTGTAATTCCTGAGTGCAGAGCCAGGAGTAAACCCTGAGTATATGCCAGGTGTGACCCAAAAAGGAAAAAAAAGAAAGAAAGAAAGGAAAACTAACTCTAATCAGTATATGTGTAGTGGTTTATATACATAATCGAATACTGCATAGTAAGGTATGATGAAATCATGAAATTTGTGACAACATGGATGAAACTGGAGGTCATCATATAAAATGAAGTCAGCAGAAGAAGGATCAACACAGAATGATATCACTTATATGTGGTATTTAGAATATCAGGACAAAGGCATGTAATGGACTAAAGGGGGAATGCCCAGAGGCCATGGAGAAGAAAAAAATGAAAGAGTGAATTGGAGGGTTGAAAAGACAGATGAGAAGCAATGGAGACCTGGCCAGGGGATTCAGGTACAAAGGCGGTGTTAGGGAATGATAGAGTCAAATACACAAACCATAGAGTCAACAACACCAAAATCAAGAGACCCAAACTTTAACAACTTCTCTGAGAAGGATACCTGTCAAGAGAGCAGGATGGAAGGGGAATGAAAGAGTTACAAAAAAACTTGGGAATGTTTAGGAGAGAAAGTTGAAACTGGTGGTCGGATAGGCGCTGTAATTTTGTATGTCTAAGATTTAATTTTGAATAACATTGTAAACCATGGTGCTTAAATAATGACTTTATTGAAAAGAAAGCAAGTTGAGGAAGAAATAAAAAGAAAAATAAATTCAATAAAAATAGGTAGCATACAATAGCATATAAAATGATTTCAACTTTCTGTTCACATAGGCTAAAATCATAATATTATTTCTTTGAGTTTTGTTAGAGAAATTAACAATAGAACTAAATTTGTTATATGTCTGCCAGGGGCCAGGCTAGGGATTGGAGAGAACCTGGAGACATTGGTGTAGGGAAAGGGACATTGGAGGTGGGATTTATGTTAGAATATTGTATGTCTGAAATACTTGATTATGAACATAGTGACATTTTAATAAAAATGAAAAAAAAAGATTTTCTCTTCTAATTTCATTAATAATAAAAAAAAGCTATAACTTCTCTAAGGAAACTGAAATACCTAAGAAAAAGGAGCTTTCTCATGTGTCACTGGGATAATTATTCTCCTTAGAGCATTCATCTCTTTCTTGGTCTTGTTCCTGGAAACAAAAACCACCAGGTCACTTCATTTTCAAATTCTAGTCACATCTTTGTCAGAGAAACCTAAGTCTCTAAGACAAAGACCAGCAGCAAGACGAAAGATTTTTCTTACATGAAACAACTATTATCCATATATTTAGAAATGTTTTCTTTAATATCAGTAGTTCCTGCCTCTCAAGGTGTTGCAGCTGTGACTGCTGTGCCCGGCTCTGTTGGCAGGTGGCAGACAGGAGACAGGCTTGTCCACACCCAGGGCTCTGCCCCGTAGGTCCTGGATGGTTGATAGTCTGACCCCTGGGATGAACCTAGAGCCACAGCAGAGTCTGGCAAGCTACTCGTGGTATATTTGATATGTCAAAAAGAGTAACAATAACGGACCTCATTCCCAATGAATGGAGATGTTTCTGGCTCCCACTCGAGCAAATCAATGACCAACAGGAAGAAAGTGATGTGACAAGTGAATATCAGTAGCACAGTCCTTTGGTATTATTACACTTGTCATTTTATTTTGACATTCCCCATGCAGATTAAAATCCCATGGAAGGAAAGGGTTGAAATAAAACTGGGATCACGTCTGCTTTTACAAGGAAGACGTCAGATGTGGTCTCAGGGATGTCCTCTGGGTTTCTGCCAGTGTAGATACTGGTTTAAGAGAGCATGTCATGTCCCACAGAGACATGATATGTTCCAAGATCAACAGAAGAACTCTGGGAAGAGAGCAAGTTTGGCTTAAAGGATATTTTTGCTTTATTTCAAGATTCAAGATCTCAACATTACTGTAAATGACTAATTGGTAAAGCAGCATAGAACATTACATATTCCATGGGAAAGAATTCTCTCTTAGAAACATATAGTATGGACTAATGTATAAAAACTATATACTAATGCTTCCACAAAGATATTTTTCCTACTTGATTTATGCTGTATTCCCCAAGTTATTTAATCTAGAAATATATCTTTATGCCATATATTTCAGCATTTTCAGAGGAAGCAGTTTGTAAATAACAGTTCCTTTTGGTAGCTAGGCATCAGCCATATTATAAAGATTAAAAGCTACTTTCTTTTCACTGTCAACTACAAATTATAGGTATATCTAGTTCTATTTATGAATATCTAAAAAAGACCCTGGAGAGACAGTACATTGGGTAAGGTGCTTGCCTTATATGCAACTGATCCAAGTTGGAGTCCCAGGCATGCATAATGCACCTGGAGCCCTAGCAAGGGTTCAGGGGGTGCATAAGGCACCAGGGATAAATCACAGTCTCCTAAAATGTAAGGCATGTGCTCCATCATGACACATGGTCTGAGTCATGACCCCAGATTCTTAACCAACAAAGTCTAAGGAAAACTACTAAATTCCAAGTGATCACTTAGAATGGCAGACACAAAGTAATTATCATGATCAATATCTTCCCGTTCATCATCTATTTGCTAGAGCGGGCACCAGTAATATCTCCATATGTCCTGTCTCATGCCAGTAGAGCCAAGGGCATCGGCTTGCTACAGGAACATAAAGAGCCTCAAACCATTATATTAGGTCATGGGAATGACCTAATATAATGTTACTGTTATATGGCATATCAAATACAACACAAGCAGCTTGCCAGGCTTGCCGAGTGGGAGGCAAACTCTTTTAAACACCTCCAAATAAAGCATTTATTGATGAACCCGCGGCCGCTTGAGGCCGCGTGAGCCGGGCTGTGATGGGCTGGTCTGCTGGGTGGAGTTCTGAGGAGAGAGAAGTCCAAATGTGGAAAATGGAGGCGCCCGTGGAGTGAGGAGGGGTCATCTGGCTTGTTGTGAGGCTCTGCCAAGGTGGTGGGCCAGGGCTAGAACCCGCCATGCCTCCCGACTGCCTCTTGAACAGCTGGGCACAGGGAGAGCAAGGAACAGTTCTGCCCCACGTCTGAGAGTCTCTGGACCAGCATACTTGGGCGGATTGAGGAAAAAACTGCTGCAGGGGTGGGTGTCGATGAGCCGGACTGTGATGGGCTGGTCTGCTGGGTGGAGTTCTGACGAGAGGGAAGTCCAAATGTGGAAAAATGGCAGCGCCCGTGGAGTGAGGGGGGTCCGTCTGGCTTGTTGTGAGGCTCTGCCGGGTAGTGGGCCAGGGCTAAAACCCGCCATGCCTCCCGACTGCCTCATGAATGGCTGGGCACAGGGAGAGCAAGGAACAGCTCTGCCCCATGTGTGAGAGTCTGGACCAGCATACTTCGGCCAAATTGAGGAAAAAACTGCTGCAGGGTGGGTTTCGGTGATCTGGGCTGTGATGGGCTGGTGATGGGCTGATTCAGACCAGCCCATCACAGCCCGGATCAAAATAATTATGTTTTTGATATTTATACTCACTGTCTTGTCATTTTTAATATGTTGTTTAAAAGCAGGTAGGTAGGCACGATCAATATAACTTGATTTATAAATATTAAAGGTGGGTCCTTCCAGCCTGACAGAGAGATCCTTAAGTACAGAGCCAGTAGAAAGCACTGAGCATCATTCTTTCTGTCCCCTCCATTCCTAAAAAGAAACATGAAATGCAAATAGAAGGAATTCTGTGGATATTAAACCTTTATAAGCTTACTTTCCAAATGACTTCATATGACTGAGCTTACAGAGGCAAGCATTAAGGAGTTAAAATATAACTGGGAGAATTTCAAACCAACCCACTATGGAAGAAAATGTATGAATATGTAAAAATGTAATTCAATGTATATTTCTAACTAACTAGGAATTGCCAGAAGTTAGACTAATAAAGGAGTTTCCTGGGGAAAATTTTATCACTACCATTGATTTTTTAGTGTAATGAAACTATTTGTATCTTGATTGTGGTATCAGTTTCCTGAGTCAAGAGCTATCTAACAATTTATAGATTGATACATAGATCAGAGAACTGTAAAACACACAAAAACACTATTGGACATTATAAATTTATATACAAACTTTATTTTATATATAAGCTTTATTTCTGTTCCTCAAAGTATTGCAGTGTGGCTGTGGTACCCGGCTGCACCAGCAAGTGACAGACAGGAGGCAGGCTTGTCTAGACCCAGGGCTCTACTCCGTGGGCCCTGAATGGTTGATGGTCTGACATAGAAAAAGACTTGGCCCCCTTGGGTGAATCCAGAACCACAGCAGAGCCTGGTAAGCCACCCATGGTGTATTTGATATGCCAAAAACAGTAACAATAATGGGACTCATTCCCAACAAATGGAGATGTTACTGGTGCCTGCTTGAGCAAATCCATGAACAGCAGGAAGACAAGTGACAAGTGACAAGCTTTATATGCAAATTATAGTGTATATCATACAGATGCATGCATTTGCCCAAACACACGGAATAATTTAAACAAATACAATTTTATATAAAATCAACAAAAGCCTACCCCTCAAAGTGTTGCAGGTGTGGCTGAGGTGCCTGGCTGTGTTGGCGGGTGGCAGACAGGAGACAGGCTTGTCTACACCCAGGGCTCTGCTCTGTGGGCCCTGGATGGCTGATGGTTTGACATAGAAAAAGACTGAGTCCCCTGGCATGAACCCAGAGCAATGGCAGAGCCTGGCAAGCTACTTGTGGTGTATTTAATATGCCCAAAACAGTAATAATAATGTACCTCATTCCCAATGAATGGAGATGTTACTGGAGCCCACTAGAGCAAATCTATGAACAAGGAAGACAAGTGATACAAGTGAAGTGAATCTCAAGAGTTCTGAATTAAGATTTTTCTGGAGCCTGATGATTAGGAGGAAAATCGCACCTTTTGTTGCTTGTATAGTCATTTTAAATTTTCTACAGTCAGTAGTTCTTCTTACTCCTCAGTTTAGGGTAGATGGATAGAGTAGCACTACCCTATTTTGCCAACAGTCAGATTCTAACACCCTTACCTTTGCATTTGCATCCAAAAATGTCCTAAAATCAAGTATATTTAATAGTTAAAACATTTTATAGGCTAACAAAATATTGTCATTGCCCTTTCTAGTATGAATCACAATCCTATTCTACATAATTTTATATTAAATATTTACTATAAACTAAATTGTTATTCAATTAAACGAAAATGTTTATGTGTAGAAATTCTTCAACTTCTATTCATACCACTCTACAAAAAAGCATCTCAAGCAATAATTGTAAATGGTAGAACTGACTGGTATCTTTTCTTAAGAACTAAGATTCTCAAAAGTTTTTTGAATAAAGTTAAAATCTGGATCAGGAGCTTGGGGAGATAATGTAACACAAGGGTTATAACACTTTCTTTGTATTCTTCTGAGCCAGTTTAAATCTCTAAGACCTCTGTCAAATTTTCAATCTGGATCTAAGTATCCTATATGGCTAGGTTCCTGAATACACTTTTATTTCCATTTCAGACCTCTCTTCACCCTGATCCCTAGGCTCTATGCCAGGTGAATATGGTAGCTAATTTTTCCTTGTCTGCTTTTCTTTGTACCCTTTTTACTCTAGCAGCCAGAGGAATAGAACATGATCTTGACTGAACTAATTAAAATTTTTCACTAGGGACTATGAATCCTGAAGAAGTGGCCTGAAAAAGAAAAATAGAGTTTGCAGCAACAGTGGTTCAGCAACAGTTCTAGTTTTATCCAACAGAGAAAGAACTTTTATAACACTAGTGTCTTTAATTCTGGTTAATTCAATTTAGATAAAAGATAGAACAGCCTCTTCATACATCAAGCCTTTGGGAATGGCACTGGCAATTCCATTTCTGCTTGAGATTTGGGTATAGCTTTCGCTTTACTATCTTGACCAGAGGGTGGTCTATTAATTGGAGGGGACAGTTTAAGTCTTCAAGTTGACCACTTATATGACAATTTCTCTTACTCTGAATATCATGGAACACTAATGCGATTTCTGCAAGTTCCTAAGAAAATTAACCTTTGGGTAGATCAATAGATTGCTATATTGATAATAAGACATTATTATCAATAAGGATCTATTATAAGACAGCTTTCATTTTAATCTTATTTCTCTGTCTCTATTTAAAAAAAAAGAAAAAGGGTGGTAGACTTTGTATCTACTAGTACCAGTAGTGTATCAAACCTGATGTCAAACAGACTTAAAATATTTTGCATTTTCTTCCATATTATAGTGCAATGAATATAAGCATCACAAGTTAAGACGATACTGAAAGAATCATGTCTAAAAACGATTGTTGTAGCATTGTAGTATTCTTATTTTTTCTTTTGGCTTTCTGGATCACACCCAGCAATACTCAGAGGTTCGTCCTGGCTCTTCACTCAGGAATTACTCCTGGCAGTGCTCAGGGGACCATATGGGATGCCGAGGATCGAATCTGGGTCAGCTGTGTGCAGAGCAAATGCTCTACCTGCTGTGCTATCCCTCTGGCCCCTACAGTGTTTTTTTTTTCTGGGAGACTTAAACATTCAAATTTGTTGTTGAAGCTATGCCCAATATAGACAGTTGTTAAAGAAGTTGTGGTTATTATTGGAGAAACTGGCATACACTGTCCACTTATTCAGGCAACTCTGGTTGCATTTCTCACTTCTATGTGCATTACATCAATTTACATCACCTTATCTCTGATGGTTGTTTAAATGCTTCCACTGCCCCTGGTGTTTATATATTTAAATTTTATAACAATTATTGACTATAGGGAGCTTAGAAACAGAATTACACATTTGTTAGAGTTGCTGGCACTACCATCACTACACATTTCTTGTTTCCTTTATTAAAGTAAATTGTCTGGGCTGATAGAAGGGATATAGATATATGGTATATTCCTGAGCCTTATATAGAATATTCTTTGAGAATGCCCACTATTATTATTTTTTTTATTTATGGATCACACCTCTGATGCTCAGGGGGTTACTCCTGGCTCTGCACTCAGGAATTACTCTAGCAGTGCTCAGGGGACAATATGGGATGCCGGGAACTATCAAGGGCTGGCCGTGAGCAAGGCAAACACCCTACCTGCTGTGCTATCACTCCGTGAAACCCACTATTATTTTTATCCCACCTTTAACATCTTACTAAACTGGCTTTTCATCTCTACTTTAGTTTTTAGGTTATCATTTGCAAAGTTTTATCAGCTTTAATATTGCTCTGATTTATCTACAGTATTTCTTATTTTAACCCAGATCCCCTACAAAACTGCTAAATTCTGAATCATAGTAGAGACAGAGTTCTCAAGCTTTAGTGTGTTGTACAGTCATCGATTCCTTAAAACATAAATTTGCATGGCTCCAATGGCACAGTGGATTAGCATGCAGAACTTACAAAACATTTTGTTGGACTTACTCTTAGAACTCCAGATATGCATGCATCCTAAAAATGCACATCTTAAATTCCACAGGTGATAGTAATCTGTCTCTATACAGACACATACCTTAGTGTAGTAACTGTGTTTAATTACATCAATAAAGTATTCCCTTTCCAGTTTCACATTGTCTATCACCCCAACTCCAGCCACAAGGTCCATTCTTAGCATTAGCCAGCACACAGAGGTGGGTGCTGTAGCTTTGTCAATGAATAAGTTTTTTCTTTCTCAGGAGTAATGGATTTTTCTAAAAGAGATATTTAGGTGTGATCCTGGTGATTGATTTGGTACTCACAAAAGCAAGTGGCAACTGATCTTGAAAAGAAAATATGCCTTCTCTTCAAAGACATCTGCCTCAGAATGCTGTTTCTAGAAAAGATAAGGGGACTACATTTGCGAGATCATGAGCTCAGAGAAATCCAGATTTTCAACATTTCTGAGAATTCAAATACCTGAATAAAGGAAGCATGCTTAGCATGACTGTAAGTTTTCCATGGGTTGTTTTAGTAAAAATCAGTGCTTCTTTTAAAGAAAAGAAAACAATGGCTAGGATAGGAAGTGAATATAGAAAGTTTTATTTTATTCCTAAGGAGCATCAAATTAAAGACGTGCAATAAATACGTGGTTATATCAACCTTGAGTTAAGCAACAAATACTCAGAAATACAAAGCGAGAAATGAAATAAATGAAACCAATATGTTGAAGCCATAGGAATAACTAGTGTCACCCAGATTAAGACTAGGATAGAATACTAGAGGAAATACCTCATATTAAGTAAGCAAAAGACTGACTAGGAAGAAGTTCATGGCGAGGAAACTGACCAACAATATTAAAAAGTGAAGTTATCCTTATGTGTCATCCCAATAGAGCCTCAAAAGCCAGAAAAGCCTCATGCACCACAATCATGGCCATTTTCAAGGTACGGACTCCACAGCTTGTCAGAGTCCTACCCAAGAGAGAAGCCAATTTCAAGCCTAGGTAGGCGGGTCTTGGGGGGCTAAACTCATCAGGCTTCCATGGAGCTGGAGATGGGGCCCCTTCCCCCATATCGGTCCCCTCTGGAAGGCCCAGTAGGCCCGCCCCAAAACTGCTGCCAGTGCTGTCAGCCATGTTCCAGGAACACAGACATGCAGAAGAGTTACTGCTGGTCTCCGTGGGGCATGTGATCACAAAGCAGCCACTTGATATTTCAAAGCCTGGTATAATGATGTACCAGTTATTCCATCACATTTCATAGAATTAAGTATGGGCATACAATCACAGGTGTGTGGGGCACATGTGTGGTGTGTGGGAACATATTGATAGTTTCCGATACAGTGGGCTCAAATGGCACAATGGAGATTTAATAAGCTCCATTGACTTTCGTCTAAGAATATATTTATTGATCATATCTAGAGAATTGCTCCAACAAGCAATATAGACTAGATTACTCAGTGTATGTGTAGGACAAGTTCAAACAAAGGTTGAGAAAAATTTGAAGTGTTGTCCGTAGGTGCAGTGGTAGTGGGTGTGCGGTTGACTAATAGAAACTATGTTCTAGAAACTCAGAAAGTAAATGCAAGAACAGAAATTGAACAGACTCGCACATTACAATCCAGAAAAAAGTTATGACTTTATCAATACCATTCCCTTATATAATCTTAATGGTCAATATAATTAGTGCTGGCTATGCGACAATTAGAATGGGAAGGAATGGGAGTGAAGATAGATGGTCGGCAACTACACCACCTCCGCTTCACTGATGACATCATTCTAATAACACCAAACATTAGCCAAGCCTCACAAATGCTGGCTGACTTGAACCGAGAATGTGGAAAGATAGGTCTACAGCTGAATCTGAAGAAAACTATGTTCATGAAAAAATGAACTAGTTCCTGAGGCTCCATTCACTCTCAATGGAACAAACATTTCTGAATGCAGCAGTTATGTATACCTAGGTCGAGAAGTCAACATGATGAATGACCTAAAACCAGAGCTGTGCAGGAGGAAGAGAGCGGCATGGAATGCCTTCAAAGGCATCGAAGAAATAGCTAAACGGACAAAGAACCTCCGGCTCCGGGCACATCTCTTCGACTTCACCATTCTCCTTGCATTAACATATGCCTCAGAGACCTGGGCCTTACAGAAAGCAGGATGAGAATGTTATGAGTCTCCCAGAGAGGAATCGAAAGAGCTATGCTTGGAATATCACGCCTCACTCAAGTGAGAGAAGGAATCGGAGTTCTGACCTCCGTCGCTATACCAGAATCAGGGACGCTGTCTCGTTTGCCAAGGCATCGAAAATCAGATGGGCTGGACATGTAATGTGATTTGGAGACAACCGCTGGACTAGATCCAGTTACCAACAGGATCCCACGGGATGACAAAAGATCACGTGGGCCGCCCACCTACAAGATGGTCAGACTTCCTTGTCAAGACCCTGAAGGAACGGTTTGAGACTCTTCATATTCCTGAATCAACCAGATGCCATTGGGCTACATTGGCACATGATAGGGTCCAATGGAAATGTTACTGGCGCCCGCTCGAGCAAATCGATGAATAACGGGATTCAAGTGATTAAGTGGTCAAGTGAAGGGATCAGGCATGGGGATTTGGGAATGGAGAATGAGGGTCTCTGGTGGTGGGGGCACACTGGTGATGGGATTGGTGTTGAAACATCAATCTAACAATTGTATTGAAAAACTTTGTACTTTGTAAATCACAGTGTTCAAATAAAGTAAAAAAAAATTAGAAAGAATAACTCTATGATGCCAGAAATTTTATCAAGGGCTATGAAATGAGAGGATACAGCTTATGGGGAGATTTTCAAACCACAGTTCATTGGGATTTTGTTAATTAATTTTGAAAATAAAATAACATATAGTTTTATACAAAAAAGTGGAGTTGAGAAATACAAGCACCATGAAAAATAATTGGCTTTAAAAAAGAGTAATGCTTTGATTAAATTTCCCAATAAATTTAATGAAGTCTGAGTATTTACAGACATAGAGCCTAACTCCAGGGTGGAGCCATGCAAGACACATGCGACATGTACATGGTTTTGTCATGTTTTAGCTGCGGAAGCAGTATGTAAATGATAATATTTGGAATAAAGTTTTGATTCTAAAGTTATATGTGAGAGGAAAAATGCTCCCAATGAAGGTGTAGGTGATAAGAATTAAATTAAACAAAGGAATCCTAATATCCACTGAGAACAAAGATGGGAAAAGAAACAGGAATCATTTGGAGTATAAGGAGTAGCCTTAATACTGGGTCTCCAAGGAGTTTCCCACAATTCTTCAAGAGAAAAATGCCTCAAACTATGTAAATATTGTGATATTTTATACATGCCTATATAAAAGATTATATATTCACACTATACTAATGTGGCTTTCCCAGAAAGCGTCAAGTTATAATAAATTCTTATGATAACTTCTTTTTGAAAGTTTTCAAATATAAAACTAGACTGAAATTACAGGGCATAGTAACAGCTTAATTTTACTGTTTGCAGGCCCAGGGCCTTCGAAATGTCACCGTCTATTCAAAACTCTTGATTTCATTCTTTTAAAAACATGTGGCCTAAAAGCAACTTACCCACACCACATTAAACTAGTCCTATACAGAAATTTCATTACTGAGCACTGTTTAATACTATGTCTTTGTCTTTTCATCCAGTCAATAATTAGATATATAACAAGTCAGCATAAACTGCGAACTCACCATTGATAACAGTGTACACGATTGTATCCTATAGTGAGGACATGCACACTACTTTTTATTATTCCTTTCTGGTAAAATTGGTGCTGCTCTAAATACAGTATAAAGCAACTGTCAGGGTAATAAAATAATGTAATTCATCTTACTCTTATCAGTATGTTTCACTAATCTGTGTTTCACATGTTATTTCTCCCTGATTTTTTCTTATATCACAACTCTAATTTTTTGTTATTATTTTCAAGTACTTTATAAGTAGAGATAATATGAATAAAATGTAAATATACTAAGGGTAGATGTAATATTAGACATAAGTCTAAGGTATGTGGATCTCTGGTGAGAAAGACTTTGATAAAAACATTTGCCTCAGGTTGTGATATTATTTGATTGCAAAATATGGAATTATATACGCTATTAACAGTGGAAATACAAGAATTACAGAAACTATGTTTTCAACTATACAAGATATATTTAGCCAAAAAGGCTAGATGTAGTGGAGCATGCAATAGATTTTTGTGGTTTTAGGATTTCCCAAAATTATGTGAATTAAAACAACACACACAATTACCCCAAAAGACTTTAGGAGCCACAGAATTCCAGAGATCTTTTATGTATAGGAATAAAAAAGTAAATTATATAAAAAAATATAAAGTGAAATAAATAATTGAAAATATCCAAATGTGAATTTACATATACATAGGAACATTCAATTCCATCAATCATTTCTTCAAAGAAATATTGCATTGTCCATTTTCCTTAGATAAACTCAGAGGGTTCAGAAAAAAGTACAGTTCTTACTAGTTTGAAAATAATTTCAAGTACTTCCAATGGTAAGAGGGAAAACTAATTGTATAAAGATAAAGCCTCTAGAGGGTTTTTGTTGATATTGCCTTCATGGAAGAGAAGTTTAAGACACAGTGATTATTAAAACAGGAAAACTCATCCACGCTCTCATTAAAGTAGATAACAAAATGATTTTGCTTAGAGCAACAAATGTGAAATCTCTTAATTTTCTTCCTAAACCATGTGACTCTTTAGTAGCTTAGATAAAAGAAACAGTTAGAGCAGATGAGCATCAGATCTCCCGTTAATGCAAAGTAAATTGAATTCCAGAGAATCTTGGTTCTTTCAAGTTGGCTGAGGGTGCCACAGTTCAATACAAAAACCATTATGCTTACTTACCACGCTACAAAGTTCTCCAAATCATTTATAAGGGTTGAGCCTGAAAGAATGGCCACAAGCTTGCCTGCTTCATTGGCAATAAATCCAAGCCCTTCTCAGACGCTATTGAATTGTTCTGACAGTCAAACAGCGCATAGCTCTTGCCTCTTGTTTTAAACATCTTAGTTCTTTTTTTTTAATTCATTATTTTCTTTTTACTTCAAATTCCCCTAATGATTACAACCAAGGATTATGTCTCTAATGTGCCTGGTGCAGACCCCTAGTTCAGTAATTATCTTGCAATCAACACTAATCTACTGGCAAAGATCCAATAATATATTCTAAGAGATCCCCACAATGAAAGCCCCAGTAATTTCATCTTACCACATTCCAGAAAATGGCCTATAAGAACTCATTTAAGGTTTCACTTCATCTCGAATACATGTATCTGGAGCACTGGTTCCAGTGCCAAAAGAGTGATCAGGCCCAAAATAATTTAATGTCCAATTATGCCAGCTAACCAACCACCACAATTTCAAAGTAATACAAGTGGATATTAAATTAAATTTTGGTTATGAAACACAACTCCATCATCTACAAAAAATATTTTTTGAAAACTTGAATCCCAACGTATGTCAGGAATTCATATGGGAACACCATAAGAAACACATTGATTAGAAGAAATTCTGTTTGGTTACCAGACATTACAAGTTTTTAATATTTATAGTTACTCATGATTGGGTTTCAAGCACACATGTGTCAATATCATGCCTTCACGGATGTCCACTTCTCTCCACCAATGCCCCCCACCCCAACCACATTTGCCTCCCACCCTTCAGCCTGTTTCTATGAGAGGTAATTTTGGTTTATATAAGTTTTTGCAATGCGGTTTACAGTACAATTACTGATAGGGTTTCATACTTTACCACCTTTGAGCACCACCTCCTCCACCTGGTCAAACACGTCCCCCATCATCGATTGTGGCCCTCCCTGCCCTATCTCCCAGACCTCTCAAGTGGTATACTTCCTGCTGAATGCTAGTTCTCATGTTCTTTTATGGGCATTGATCTTGGGTATTTGTTATTCCACCATTATTTTTTTAAGTATTTTATTATACCACCGTGAGATATACAAATAAAAAAGATATACAATTAAAAAGTTCATATTTGGGTTTTGGTCATACAGTGTTCCAGCACCCATCCTGCCATCAGTGCCCATCTCCCACCACCAACGTCCCGGTTCCCTCCCCCTCCCCAGCCCACCTCCATGGCAGGTTCTTTATTTCTTTCCCTTTCTCTCTCTTTCTCTTTTCCTTCCCTTCCAGACTATGGATTACAGAACATACATTAAAAGGTTGTCATGTGTATTCTTTTGCCTCTATTTAATGCTCAGTTCTAGGTTGGCATTAGTACCCTCGACAATTATTAGCACACCGTTCCATTTTCTGTCTTACCTAACCTCCTGACTCCCACACGTTTGTGATAATTTCCACCTTTGACAAGACCTCCTGATATATGTTTCACTTAACCTTGGATATTGGTATCATAATATGTACATATATATTATATCCTGCATATGAGATTGTTCTGTGCCAGTCCTTCACTCTCTGGCTAACTTCACATAGCATGATACTCCCTAGGACCTTCCATGTAGCAGCAAATTTCATGACTTTATATTTATATGGCTGCAGTATATCTATCCCATAGTTTCTTTTATTTAGTATCTATTCTTGAACACTTGGATTATTTACAGATTTTGGCTATTATGCACAGTGTTGAACATATCCCCTGCTCCTGAATTGGGAGAATTAATATTATTAAAATGACAATACTCCCTAAAGTATTGTACAGATTCAGTGCAATCTCAATAAGGATATCTCATGACATTTTTCAGAGTAATAGGTCAAACACTCCTAGAAATTATCAAATTTGAGGGTGATACACAGCTGGTACACTAACTGGCATGGGGTCAACCTGATATGACTATATCTGCTTCAGATTGGCATAATTATTTCCATAAATTCTTTCTCTTATGAGTCTTTGAGTTAGAGTTGGAGAATGAGATGAATTCTCCTGCTGTTTCAGGATTATCTATTGTCCTAAACTGCTTAGAATAGTTGCCTGAGATGGAGAAACTTCAATGCTCTCATTAGTTTTAAGAGAACCAAGATTTTTTGCTACACTAGATATGGAAAGGCACTGTTCCCATGATGCCATGACCTCCGAGAGATGTCAGTTGTGAGAGCTTTATGCTACTACAGCCTTACTACATTTTTTTTCTTGTGCACTTCTACTTCAAAAGGCATGTGGCCTATGGTCTCACGAGCCTCAGCCTCGTCTAATCTAACCAAGTCAACATCTCTACTGTCTGAACACTCTTTCCTTCTTGACCCTCCCTCCTCTCATAAGGCTCAAGCCTATTTTACAAACTAGTTTTTTCAACTACCAATCTGAGTACTGAGTCCGCAGAATATGGCAGATAACAATTCCAGAACAGTAACTAGATACACAATTTGGGGAATACAGACCAAAACAGAACATTGGGAACAGGCAGAAAAGCTTTTCTGTCCCGGAAGTTAGTTCAACTATTCTCTTTCCCTCCCTCTTCCCACCCACAGTTAATTGTTTTTATTTCTACAATAGCTCACTATTTTCCTTTCAAGTATTTAGACAATTATAGACCTCATTCCCATGACCTGATGGAATGGTTTGAGGCTCTTTATGTTCCTGGAGCAAGCAGGTTCCTCAGGCTCTACTTGCATGAGACAGGATCATATGGAAATGTTACTGGTGCCTGCTCAAGCAAATCGATGATGAACGGGAAGATAGTGATAGTGATTTAGACAATTTGTGAGTTTTGTTTTTATTTATTTTTGCTTTTTGGGGCCACCTTTTGCACCCTTCCCCTCGAAGTGTTGCAGGTGTGGCTGCAGTGCCTGGCATGGACAGGTGGCAGACAGGAGACAGGATTGTGTACACCCAGGGCTCTGCTCCGTGGACCCTGGATAGTTGATGGTCTGACATAGAAAAAGACTGGGCTACCTTGGTGAACCCAGAGCCACAGCAGAGCCTGGCAAGCTACCTATGGTGTATTCAATATGCCAAAAACAGTAATAATAATGCACCTCATTATAATGTCCAGAAATAGAGACATTTCTGGCACCCACTCGAGCAAATTGATGAACAATGGGAAGACAAGTGACATGTGATTTTTTACTTTTTGGATCACAACCGGCAATGCTCAGTGGTTACTCCTGGCTCTGGACTCAGGAACTACACTTGGCGGTGCTCAGGGGACCATATCGGGAACAGTGAGATCAAACCCAGGTTGGCCACATGCAAGGCAAATACCCTACCTGCTATACTATTGCTCAAGCCCCAACATTTTGTGAATTTTATTTTTATTTGAGTGACTATAAATTGAATGCCTGTGCTTCCTCACTACCCCAAATATAGCAGAAACAACTGTATTGTTCAATGCTGATAATATTATCCACACAGAGATAACAAAAGTTTTGGCACATAGTAGAAATATAAGAAGATATTATGACTAAATGGATAGATGGAAATAATTATGACTTGGAACCTTTGATTCTTTTTTTTAAATTTTATAATATCACCATGAGATATACAATTACAAATGTGTTCATAATTGGTTCTGAGTCATACAGTGTTCCAGCACCCATCCCTCCACCAGTGCCCCATTCCCACCACCAATGTCCCCGCATTTCCTCCCACCTACCCCCAGCCTGCCTTCATAGCAGGCACCTTTTTATTTTCCTCTCTTTCTCCCTCTCTTTGTCTCTATCTATGTCTCTGTCTCTATATCTCTCTCTTATTTTAAACATTATTACTTGCCCTACAGACATTTAGGGTTTATCATGTAAGTCTCTTTGTGTATACTCAATGGTGAGTTCTAGTCTAGCATTAGCATTTCCCACACTTAGTGGAACACTCGTATATGTTTATATCCCATTAATGAATGCAGTCATTCTATACCTGGCCTTTTCCTTCTGACTAATTTCACTCAGCATGATAGTCTCCTTGTTCATCCATCTGTATGTGAATTTCATGATTTCGTCTTTTCTAACAGCTGCATAGTATTCCATTGTGTAGATATATCATAGTGTCTTTAGCCAGTCCTCTGTTCTCGGGCACTTAGGTTCTTTCCAGATTCTGGCTATAGTGAATAGAACTGCTAACGCCATGTACAAAAGTCAGATCAAAATGGATTAAAGATCTCAACATCAGACAGGAATCTATAAGGTACATAGAAGAAAACAGGGAAAACACTCTACGACATTGAAACTAAAGGCATCTTCAAAAACAAAACACCACTGACCAAGAAAATGGATGCAACAATAAATAAATGGGATTATATAAAACGGCAAAGCTTCTGTATCCAAAAGAAATGGTGACCTTTGGAGGACAGGTTTAGCTAACCCGGGAGCTTTGTTGTTTTGCCCACTCCCAGCTTAATCTATTTAAGTAAAGGTTCATTTTAATGAGACCTCTCTTCTATGTAAACACTGCTAGAGGGTGTGGCAGTTACAGAAGTCACCTTGATTAAATAACTTCTGATTTATACATCTACTAAGACTTCTATGTTTTCTAGATTGGGCACAGCTCCTCTTTATACCCGCTGCACCCAGCGTGGGACAGTTAGAATTTACCAGGAGACTACCACCCTGGCTACACTGAGACTATAGGAAGACTATAGGAAGGATCATACTAGTTTGCTCTAAGCAGGCGAGTGTGACCCTTTCAGTACAGGAACAAGATACTCAGAATCACCCTGGTTCAGATAATAATAAGAAGGACCTGTGGGTACCATCTAGATTACATGAAGCTCATGAAGTTAAGATGTATTACTTTATACCAGTCCCCTCTCTCCAGTGTTTTACATAAGAGATAATCTTGTAGAAAGGATTAGACCTTGGCATAACCTTTGTTTATACCTGCAATAGGGTGTGGCACTACACTCTGTTTAGAGTTCTTTGTTGAGATGACCCTCCCGGTTGGATTACTTTGGTGTATATAAGGGGCTGACTTGAGGCCCCTTCACTTTTACCTTTTGGGCCTTTTGCTTTTTGGCTTTTTGCTCTTTGGCCTTTTGCTCCTTCTTCTGGGTAGGACTCAGCTCGGGTGAGATTCTCTCTCTTTGGTGGGAGACTTAGGCTCTTTTGTATGGTCTAAGTTTGGACCAGAGCTAAAGTTTGTTCATTATATTGGAGTGCTTTGGAAGAGCTTCTGTACTATTAAAAGCCATATTTGGAACTGCACCGGACTCGTGAGTTTTCATGTTCTCCTGGTGTCCTCGGAGGTAGAAGAGAACCTCTGTCCTGACACTGTCGGGAACACCGGTGGTGTTCCCCCAACAGTGACCAAGATACAAAGGCAATCCACAGAGTTGGAAAGAATATTCACCCAATACCCATCTGATATTGGGTTAATATCAAGGATATACCAGGCGCTGGTAGCACTTTAGAGGAAGAAAACAGTCAACCCCATCAAAAAATGGGGAGAAGAAATGAACAGAAGCTTCTAAAAAATAAATTTGAATGGCCAAAAGGCATATGAAAAAGTGCTCTTCATCATTAATCATCAGGGATATGCAAATAAAAACAACAATGAGGTATCATCTCACACCACAGAGACTGGCACACATCCAAAACAAGAAGAACAACTGGTGCTGTTGTGGATGTGGAGAGAAAGGGACTCTCATCCACTGTTAGTGGGAGTGTCAACTGCTCCAGCCCCTTTGGAAAACAATATGGAAATTCCTCCAAAAAACTAGACATTGAGCTCTCATTTGACCTAGCAATACCACTTCTGGGAATATACCTTGGAAACCCCAAGACACCATACAGATAGCAGAAACACTATTTGTGCTTCTTTATTCATCGCAGCTCTATTCACTACAATTCTTATAAAGCAACATATCCCTGTATATTGTCCTTTAAGGATTAACCACAATCTGTGTCTTGGAAGAAGAAAGTAAACAATTCTGTAGTTCTAAACATTGAGAGGCTTTTTACATTCCATCAGTAACATAACCCATGACCAGGTAAATACTTGTCTTCTTTATTTCTCCCAACAAAGAGAATCAATTACAAACTTCTCTGTTAATCCCCTAAGTACAATGTGAAGTCCATTAAAGACTCAGAAGTTAGTAAGTCTGGGATAGAGAGTAATGTTTATACTATTAAATGAATAATGGCTCCACATTGTCTCAAGGAGGAGAATTTTCCTGGGTTGCCATTTGGTTTGTTTGTTAGTTGGTTTTAAATCATTTAATGGGTCAGGAAGATGCTAGGGCTGAATTGAATACTAATGTTCCAAAGAGGCTGCTTAGTACAGCAGCAGGCTTCAGGAAAAGTTAGCAGCCATTTTCTTTCTAGCTGGTACTCTGGGAATTTGCCTTCAAAGTTTTTGAGGCCATTGTAAAATTCCTTGAGTGCTCAGTGAATTCCAGGACTGCTAATACTGCAAGCAACAGGAAACATAGTGAAAATTTCCACCAGCAAGAGTGTCCCTCATTCTAACCTGGGAGGTACAACTCTCTTTTCAATTTTTGAATCACAGATATACAGTTACAAAGTTGTTCACAACTGAGTTTCATACAGTGTTCCAATACCCATCTCTTTGTTCATCAGAGTGCACTACCTGCCACCAACATCCTCAGTTCCCCCCCACCCGCCTCTGTGGCAAACACTTTCTTCTTTCTCCCGATTTTCTCATTCTTTTTACCTTTAGACACTATGGTTTACAATACTATTGCTGAAGGGTTATCATGCATATCAATTTACCTTCTACAAGTATCCAGTGTTGTCCAGAGTGATCATTTCCAGCTGTCATTGTTATAATTGTCCTTCCCTCACTTGTGCAAGCTTCCTGACATGGTCGGGTCCTGCTGGCCCTCGCTCCATTGACTTTGGTATATGGGGGGATTTTAACATTCTAAAGCATATAGTAAGATGGGCGGAGGATGGCTCAGTATAGGAGCAGAATGATGTCACATCCTAGGGATCTCACAGAACTCTGAGGTCCAAAGCTTTCTGGTGTTCACTGTTCAGGGCTTAGTGCAGCATCCTAACCACACAGTCCCAAAGTCTGACTTGTTTTACACTGGAGCCTGACAGTTTGGAGACTTCATCTGGTGCAGACAGAGGGACAGAGACTATACAGAGAAATAGGAGCTTATTGTGGTGAGTTCCCAAGCGAACCCTGGTGAAGCTGGGGTAGAGCCATGTACTGAAAGAACTAAGTGGTGGCTTAAGTTGTCTTGGGTGGGAAAAAGAGAACAGAGACCAGTTTGGTTTGGCCTTTATCTGTAGGGGGAGTCTATGTGAATAGGCATGGAATATAGCTGCTTAGGTTTCTGGCACCAGAGGGCTGTACGCCCTGTCTTCCCTGCTGAGGCAGGGTGATCTTTGATTCTGGAAATGTCACTTTCTCATTATCATTGATCACCGTTTGGTTCTGAGCAAATCTTTTTATTTCTTCATTTTTTAAGTTTTTGACTATTAAAACATCCTGAGTGACAATTTTCCTCATAGCATAGTTACCACAAGTATTCATTGTTCAACACCAGCTCTACCACCAATGTGCCACAGCCCCCACCCACTCCCCATTCCCTCACCAGTTCCCCCTGTTTGCTGTAACTACATTGATCATTACAATGTATATATGGGCAAGGTCCTGGGAAGAACCTGGCCTTAAACTTGATTATCTTAGCCTGGCACACGGCCAGTTTCAACAGAGCCCTAGGGCCAAGGGATATATGAGCTGCTGTGGCTGCGCCAGCCCGGCTTGGAGCGGGGATTGATCCCCCACCTCCAATGACCCAGTGGGTGTGACTACGAGTTCCACAGCCTCCATGACTAACAGTGCCAGAGACACACAGCTGCTATGACTGCTTCAGCTCCTACCCATGGCCGAGCGGCCCATGGAGCAACGAGAGGGGGAAACTGGCTTGGTCTGTGGCCAATTTCAACAGAGGTCCTGAGAAAATCTTACAGGATCTGTTCCAGACTGTCCATCCATCCCCAGGCCTCATTATTTTAGTTCCTGCTCAGTTTCCAAATCCAGGTCCCCAGCCTTCAATACATTCAGAGATAATACATTCCTGCTGCAGTTGGATTTTTCTGCAGCATATTTATGCCTCCAGAACCTAAAAATATTCTGATGGGTGAAGGCAGAAAATCTAGGAGGAGTGGATGGGGTAAAGGTCGCCTGATTGCTTGATGGCTACATTGCTTTGGGCACGTCAGCCTCCATCACCAGAATGCCTGCCACTTCCTTACTTTCCTCAAAAAACACTGGATAGATGGTTCTTGCTTCTCCTTTTTCTTTTTTTTTTTTGGAGTGGGGTGGGGAGAAAATGGGGGAGACTGCCAGCTAGACTCTGGGATTCCTCTTTGGTCTGTCCGTGGGGATCACTCCTAGTGGTAAATGGGAAACCATATTCATACTTGGGACAGAAACAGGGTGAGTCTTTGCAAGGCAAGCACACTACCCACTATACTATCTCTCCAGCCCCTAGCAGTTTTTTGTTATCGCTTTTAAAGAAAGCAGTAGCCTATTTCAATGAAGTGTTCGCTTAAAGAAATGAAAAGGCAACATGTGGAGTGTGGTTCAGGAGGAGAACACTCTTCTGTGTAGCACATGGGAGCGATGCCTAAGATGAGTTCTTCATAGAGCCAATGAACTCATGCAATTTAACCTATTAACAGAGCACCCTGAGTCAGGCAAAGATGCTAAATGCCAGAGATACAGCAATGAATAAATCAGTCATATTTCTGTCCTCTGGGGTTTATGAGAGAAAGATACAGAATTGCCAGTTACTGACCAGGGAGGATGGTAAGCATCATGCTAGAACAAGGACATGATATAATCAGACACGATCAAGTGGGTAATCAGGGAAATTTCACCAGAAACTGATTTCTGAGATTTTCTGTCAAGAACTGAAAGATGAACTAGATGGGAATGAATTTGATGGTGATGGGAACTAGGTCAGCAAGGGCCAGCTAAAGCCACTCTAGGCAGGTGATGACCCAGTTTTTGCCTTGAATTAGGAGAATTTTTTAGAGATTCAACTCTCAAAAAGTCTGAGTGTCTTCTTCCCTCTCTTCCCATCTCACTCCTTCAAATTTCCCTTCTTCCATCTCTTCATCTAATCCTCCCTCCTTCATCTTCTCCTTTCTTTCATTTCTCCTATTCTCCCTCCTTTTCCTCTCTTTCTTTCAGAGACAAGTAAACAGAAGTTCTTAGAATAATGTGAAGCAGCATGAATTATATCACTGTCACTGTCACTGTCTTCCCGTTTATCTTCAATTTGCTCTAGCGGGCACCAGTAACATCTCCATATGACCTGTCTCATGCAAGTAGAGCCCAAGGGAACCTGCTTGCTCCAGGAACATAAAGAGCCTCAAACCATTCCATCAGGTCATGGGAATGAGATCTATAATTGTTACTGGTATCTGGCATATCAAATACGACACGGGTAGCTTGCCAGGCTCTGCCGGTGGGTAGCATACTCTTGTAGTCATCCCAAAATCCAGCATTTATTGATGAACTGCGCAGCAACAAGTGGCCGCACGAGCCGGGCTGTGATAGGCTGGTCTGCTGGGTGGAGTTCTGACGAGGAGGAAGTCTAGATGTGGAAAATGGAGGCCGAGGCCCTCATGGAGTGGGGGTCGCCTGGCTTGCTGTGAGGCTCTGCTGGGGTGGCGGGCCAGGGCTAGAAACTGCCATCCCTCCCGGGCACCTCATGAGTGGCTGGGAACAGTGAAAGTCAGTAGCAGCTCTGCCTCATGTCTGTCTCTGGATCAGCATACCTGGGCCAGATTAAAAAGACTGCAGCAGGGTGGATCTCGATGAGCCGGGCTGTGATAGGCTGGTCTGCTGGGTGGAGTTCTGACTAGGGAGAAGTCCGAATGTGGAAAATGGAGGTCCTCATGGAGTGGGGGGGTCGTCTGGCTTGTTGTGAGGCTCTGCTGGGGTGGTGGGCCAGGGCTAGGAACCTGCCATCCCTCCCAGGCACCTCATGAGCGGCTGGACACAGTGAGAGTCAGTAGCAGCTCTGCCTCATGTCTGTCTCTGGATCAGCATACCTGGGCCGGATTAAAAGAGAGTGCAGCAAGGTGGATCTCGATGGAGCCGGGCTGTGATAGGCTGGTCTGCTGGGTGGAGTTCTGAGGGAGGAAGAAGTCTGGGCCGGATTAAAAAAAGATTGCAGCAGGGTGGATCTCGATGAGCTGGCTGTGATAGGCTGGTCTGCTGGGTGGAGTTCTGGGCCGGATTAAAAAAGACTGCAGCAGGGTGGATCTCAATGAGCCAGTCTGTGATAGGCTGGTCTGCTGGGTGGAATTCTGACGAGGAGGAAGTCTGGATGTGGAAAATGGAGGTCCTCATGTAGTGGGGGGGTCATCTGGCTTGTTGTGAGGCTCTGCTGGGCCGGAATAAAAAAGACTGCAGCAGGGTGGATCTTGATGAGCTGGGCTTTGATAGGCTGGTCTGCTGGGTGGAGTTCTCATGAGTGGCTGGGCACAGTGAGAGTCAGTAGCAGCTCTGCCTCACATGAATTATATAAAGGAATATTTTCAAACTTTGCTGGAAATATTAAGTCAAACTGCTCATTTAAGTCCTTGACTCTGAACTTTCTCTGAGGGTGCAAGTTCATGTTGGTTAGGAGGCTCACATCTGGGCCTCAGTGTTCAGCTGCTCACAGGCCAGAAGCCAGACCTTTCTGCCTAGCTACCTCTGCTTGCCTGTATTTGATTTAGGTTCTCAGTTCCTGAATTACAAAGCCCTGAAACTGAGAAGCAGCCCCAGAATACTAGAATGTACTGGTTTTCACACACACACACACACACACACACACACACACACACACACACGTTTTCTGCAGCACCTTTGTTAGGTATTGCATGTTAACAAACTTCCACACCCACTGTGACTCACAGAACAAGGAGTTTGGGTCCTTGAGAAAAAGAGGCAGTTTTCAACAAGTTTATTTTGTCTCTTTTCTCAGCAATGTGCTCTGACAAGGACGCAGAATCACTCCTCCGCATTGAGAGTTGATCACTTTTATTGTCTTCTTCAATTTCCATATGCTTAGCTTTCCTCATTACTCACTGAGTCTTTTCGTTGACTTAGACACAGCCTACCCACCATCTGGAAGTACCTGTAGTCCAAAGCCACACCTGTGTGAGATCCGATCTGGGCAGTGCTCAGGGACAGTCCCTCCCCTGCCCGGGGCTCCAGCCTGAATCAGTGCAGTTGGCTTTCACCGACATGTTTGATATTCACATCACACTACAGACTCCCACTGAGCCAACTGTCAATGAAATCTCTAAGGCTTTTTCCCCATGGTTGCAGTTTAGTCACTTCTCCCCCATCTCGTGTACAGTTTGACTTTTGAACCCAAGTGCAGGACCCTCCATTTATCCCTATTAAATTTCATCTTGTTAGATTCAGGCTATTGTTCCAGCCTGTCGAAATCATTTTAGATCTGGGCCCTGTCAGCTGTCTCCCACTTTACTTTATGTCATCTGCAAATTTGATCAGCATGCCTTCCATGTTTTCATCTAAGCCATCGATGGAAAGGTTGGGGAGCCCAGAGACAAGGACTAAGCCCTCTAGGTCACTGGCGATTGCTCTCTGGGTTGCTGGTCATCAATCAATCAGCATTCATTGAGTACTGTCTTTCATCCAGGTTCCAGTTCGCTGAGTTACATTATCATCCAGCCCACATTTCTCCATCAAGTCTACAGCAATAGCTGAGGGTACTTTGTCAAATGTGGCACTGATATCCAGACACAAGAGGCAAGAACATCCCTCTATCGAATGGTAGTGGGAAGCTGGGTGCAGAAAAAAATCTATCAGCGCTGCTGCGAGCACTGGAAATGCTGCTTAAGAAGAGGTTTTCTTGCATTGGAAGTGACTTCATTCAGCCTACAACACAAGCTCCTTGATAAAACCAGGAATATTTGTTTGGCTCCAGGCCATTACTTTGGTACTAGAATAGTGTTTAGTGATAGTGGCCCTCAAACATTATTTGCTTAAATGATTTTATTAATAAGCAGAGCTTGGGGTAGCTGCAAACTAACCTGTTATAAAGGGAAATACTTATTGGTTTCTAAGAGAAGGGATGACAAGAAGAGAGGATGAGTTTACTCCCTATGACCTAGATCATGACTTAGCAAACTATGGCCTGCAGACCAAATCCAGACCACCACCTAGACCTGTAAAGTTATTCTAGTAAATAGCTTTTATTCACAATTAGCATATTTTCTATGGTTGCCTTAATACTATGAAAGCAGAGTTTATGTATATGTTAGAAAGTATAGCCCACAAAATAAGAAATACTTAATATTTGGAATTATATGGTAAACTATATGCTGATACCAAATTAAATTTAGTTTTTGATATCTAAAACATATATCTAAGTTATTGACGTAATAACAGATATATCTAAGTTAATGCAGGGAGAACGGTGGAGTCGAAGAGATGTGCCCGGAGCCAGAGGTTCTTTGTCCTTTTAGCTATTTCTTCCATGCCTCTGAAGGCTCCATGCCGCTCTCTTCCTCCTGCGCAACTCAGGTTTTAGGTCGTTCATCATGTTGACTTCCGACCTAGGTACACATAACTGCTGCATTCAGAGATGTTTGTTCCATTGAGAGTGAATGGGGCCTTCAGGAACTAGTTCATTTCTCATGAACATAGTTTTCTTCAGATTCAGCTGTAGACCTACCTTTCCACATTCTCGGTCAACCTGGGCCCTACGAAAAGCAGGATGAGAATGCTATTCGGTCTCCAGAGAGGCATGGAAAGAGCTATGCTTGAATATCACGCTCACTCAAGTGAGTGAAGGAATCCAGAGTTCTGACCTCCGTCGCTATTCCAGAATCAGGGACGCTGTCTCGCTTGCCAAGGTATCGAAAATCAGATGGGCTGGACATGTAATGCGATTTGGAGACAACCGCTGACTAGAGCCATTACCGACTGGATCCCACGGGATGTCAAAAGATCACGTGGCCGCCCACCTACAAGATGATCAGACTTCCTTGTTAAGACCCTGAAGGAACGGTTTGAGGCTCTTCATATTCCTCAATCAACCAGATGCCATTGGGCTACATTGGCACGTGATAGGGTCCAATGGAAATGTTACTGGCGCCCGCCGAGCAAATCGATGAATAACGGATTCAAGTGATCAAGTGATATCTAAGTTATTGATATAATTTTTGATAATTTTCTTACTGATTATGACTGGTGCTCTGAAAAATATCACATCTGCTATTTCCTCTGTGCCTTTTCCCTCACAGTTGGAAACAGTCAACACCCCCTGTCCTGTCCTGCTCTTTTTATCACTGAACATAAATATATACACACAATATCTATATGTCAAACAAACAATTGTGCAGCCTTGCTAACTATCCCCTCTGACCAAGCACCACAGGAGCAACTTTTCTTTATACTAAGTAGTTAAGGCTCAAAAGGCAAATATTTCTATCCCTTAGCTATTTAAAAAATTGAGTAAGAAACTGATACCATGTTTCATAGCAAATAGGGAGTACTCCTGAACTTTTCGTGAAAGTTTGCAGAATTTATATTTTGGTTTGTTTATGCTTGTGTTCAGAAATAAGCCAGTTCACAAAGGAAGAAATGGGACGTGCTCCAATTATATAAAATCTTGATTGGGGGTTAAATATAATCATAATGATTTAAAAAATATCTTCAATTGAAGTCATCCATAGCCAATTTTATTTCAGAAAGTCATTAACTAGCATAACTCTAGATGATATAATCAATTCAGAAACTATTCATTCAGCGAAAAATCTGAGAGAGGCATATTAATGTTTTTGATTTTGAACTACCCTAAGTATAAGTTCTTCCACATCCAGTTCTCCATCACACTGTGCTCCTCACTCACACAGCTCCCACCCCATCTGCCAATGCACAGATGGGCTGCTTTGTGCTGAGAAGCTTTCCCTGGATGCTCAGTGTAATCGCAACAATGATGATCCTGGTGTTGCCATCAGGAGCCTCCCAGGTAACCAGTTCTTCTTCCGAGATCTCTGGGCATCAGGTTAGGACCTAACATTATCTAATTGCAGTTTCTATTCAGGTCCCTCTGCTTCAAATCACTTCTCTAGGCCAGGTTGGACATTGCCCTCCATTATAACTGGATTTGAGTGAGTTCTCCCTTAAGACCATGTTTTATCAGCTACTGGCACATCTTTCTGCTGCTAATGCCATGCTGATCTGCTTTGGCAAGTTTCCAGACATTCTTTTTATCACCTTAGAGGCTACATTCTAGCCAAGATTTTTTTCCACCTCGAACCCTTCCATATGCCCCTCTTACCCCCAAGCTCCAGTATCAACCCCCTGGCCAGATTTAATTTCTTATCCATGTCTACTCAAGCAGACACATAAACAAAGATAGCATTTCCTGGGAAGACCTTCATTTCCCATGGCCAAACTTAGCACTGCTCTCATCATGAGAAACAGTCTTCTAGGATTAGGCTGAACCCTTTTGAGTGGACCAAACGAAACAGCAAAGACAGATATAGACAAAGAGAAGTGCTTTATATGAAAGCACATTTACAATCTTCTAGGTAGGATGTGAAACAAACACTGCAGGGCAATTTGGCATTGGTGGAAGAATAAACTCCAACCTTAAAGATGATAGAGGATCAGTTCATTTTAATTACTTGCTTAGGTCTCTGCTGAGCTAGGAAGTACTCACAGGATGCCTTAGACTATTTTATATACATTGCTTTTTTCCTACTATGGAGGTGCTAACATAAAGGTCCTGTGGGTGATGGTGAGTGCATATCAAAGAGGAGCTTATTTCTCATCCCTAACAGTTCTCACTTGGCAAAAAGATAATGTTTTACAACTCCATATGCTCAGTCAATGGGTCCTAGGTAGCACTGACCTGGGGTTCAATTGCTGTTGGTGCTGATACCAAAAGGTTCAGATTTCTCAGGACAACAAGAGTAGGACTCACTCTCTCAAAGAAGTGAGTCCACAAAACCAGATGTGCCATTAATATAGCACAAATATTTAAAGAGAACAATAACACTTCAAAAATTATCAAGTATTAACTGTAACTTCCTTAACAGGGAATTCCAGAGGATTATCAGTAGATTATTTTTCATCAAACCTTGGTATCATTCCTGAACAAGGAGTCTTATAAAAGATATGTAGGTTTCTCCTATACCAATGCTTTTTAGTGCTCTACATCTGTCTACAGTATCTGTCTACAGACAAGATGATATATGATCTAAATTAAGCCTGTTTGATCTAGAATATCAATAAACGTATATGGTATTAGTGTAAACTCTTTATATCTCACATACCACCTCAGAGATCCCTGTACAATTTGGCAAATTTATAATGAAGATGACATCAAAATGTAATCAAGGAATATATGGACGTTGTTAGGATATAATCCTTACATACCTCTCCAGAAGGAAAGTATTACATTTAATTCAACATGTAAGAAGCAGAACTCTTCAAGAAATGATAGCATTTATTGGAAATTTATATTTTTTGTTTTGAAAATTCAAGTTTATGGAGTTAGGATGCCAATATTTATATGCTATCCCATCAGCTTCACCATTCTGTACCGTACTTTCCCCCCCAATAAAAAAGATAACAGAGATGGGTGACTGTCTACTAGACAATCAGCAAGACTCTCCTATGGACCATCACCTCTAGCAAAGACCCTGGAAACCTTGCTAGAGGTTTTCATTATTGTTCTTAGCTCAAGCTCCGTGTTGAATTAAACAATCCCCTACAGATTATTGGTCTACCACTTGCTTATTTTTGTGTATTTCCCTTCTTCACCACCAACGTCAATTCTTTAGGTTTGGTAGCTCATGTTACTCCTGGTTGACAGCAGCATCTGACACCTGCTCTTTTCTCTCTAGTCTCCCTATCTAAGTCCTAAAAATTCATCACTTCAAATCCTTGACATACATTTTTAAATCATGTTTTTAAAAAAATAATGAAAACCCCTTCATATGTTTTCCAGCTTAAATTACTTGAAAGTCAGTTGAAAGCTAGAAAATAAAGTGCTAGTACCTCTTTAGCTCAGTTTATCTCTGTATCCTTAAATCAAGACAATGATTTGTGTTTTGCAATGACACAATAAAGTAAATTTTAAAAAATGCATGTACTATCAGGTACATTAAAAATATGACTTATAAATTGTATGTTAATTTCAGGTCACCGTGCTGTGTTCAGAAATACTATAGAGTGATCCCTTACCCTCAGTCAGAGTAACTATAGCACAACTAAGGTATTGATATTGTTGTAGTCAAGGTACAGAATATCTCCATTGACACAGAATTATTCATAGGATCACTTTCAATATCCTTTAATAACTTTAATTCCCTCCTTTTTTCTTTCCTCCAGTTCTTGTCACTGAACTTTGGCAACCACAATTACATTTTCCTTATACTTTCTGTTTGCTTTGGGGCCACGCCCAGCAGTGTTCAGAGGTTACTCCTGGCTCTGCACTCAGTAATTACTACTGGTGGTGCTCAGAGGACCTTACTGGAAACTTTGGATTGAACCTAGGTCAGCCATATGCAAGGTAAGTGCCTTTCCTGCTAAACTGTATCTACAGTTCCAATCATTTCCTCTATTTCATTGCTGGAAATGTATTACATGGAATGACAGAAATACAAGTTAATCTACCAAAAATGTGTTATGTTGTTGGGTAATAACTATTACCAATAAAACTACTTTTTTATTTGTGAATGGATGCACTATTTTGACAGTATAGTGCATGAATTTTACATCCTCTTGGATAAAATATCCAATTGTGTCCTTTGTTAATTCTGAAATTAAACTTTGTGTATTTTTATTGGCCTTGCAGAATCAAGGCTTCAAAAAATTGATTCAAAACTTAAAATGGTTTCTCTCCACAGGAATCTTTAGTAAAAGACAAAAAGCTCTTCATGATCTGAATATTCTTGTATTCTTTCTTTAACAAGTTTTGAGTTATACATTGGATATATATTTGCAAATGTTTTCTACCAGACCATAGATGATATTTTTATCCTGTTAATAGGGTATGTTATGCACAAAATGAGAGCCTAATACTGAGAGCATACCACCCGCACAACAGAGCCTGGCAAGCTATCCATGTCGTATTTGATATGCCAAAAACCAGTAACAACTATAGACCTCATTCCTATGACCTGAAGGAATCATCTGAGGCTCTTGTGTTCCTGGAGTGAGCAGATGTCCTTGGGCTATACTAGCATGTGACATATGAAGATATTACTGGTGCCTGCTCGAGCAAATCAATGAACAATGGGAAGACAAGTGATACAAGTGAATAGGGTATCTAATCAATAATTTTATATTGATAAGGATTTATTTTTCCTTTTATGTACTGCACTTTTGTTGCTATGTCTAGGGGTTCTTTGCCCAGCCTTTGATTCTACATAGATTTTTGTTTTCTAAAAGATTTATAGTTTCACATTTTTCATGTAAGTCCATGATGCATTTTGAATTATTTTTAAGGTATAAGATTTGACTAAAGGTATTTTCTTCCGTCTTTCTATACTGCTCCCCCACCCCTGCCAAAGAACATGCAATATTTCTACTACCATTGGTCTCATTATTTGGATCTTAATCCATGGTTCTCTTTCAGATAAATCTTCCTTTTGTTTTCATGGTACCCCTTATATTGCCTTTTACCTAGATGCTATAGCTTAATTTTGATCTATTTATAAGACCAAGCTCTCTGAATTCTTCTGACTACTTATCACTTTTTTATAAAGGAAAGCACATTTGCAGATAGAGAATGAATCTTTCTAAAAACCAATTCTCACAAGTTTCATTTCTCCTTTTTATTGTTGAATCAACTTTTCTTCAACCTTCTCCAATTGACTTGACCTCAAAAAACTAAAGAGATTGTGCATTTGTTTCGACATGACAACTTACTTTTTTGGAAATGGGATTTTTAATCTAAGATGTAAGGATTTCCCTAGACCTAGTTTAAATTAAACAGCATATCAAACTGTGTCCTGATTCCTGTTTTACCATTTCTTTGTTATGGATACCATATTAAAAATTTTGTCTTGCTTAGAAATCCAGTTCCTAACAGACAAATTCTTGTTCATATGCTAATGGAAGAAAGTCTTACAAACCACGTGGGTATGCAACATATATGACACAGCTATACTCACACAGAATAACAACTCTGATTGTTAATCATCAAAATCTACCTGTGCTTGAGGCCAAAGTTCCACATAAGAATGCCAAGAACCATTCATTCCCTGGCAGATTCTTGTGGAAGACGTTTAAGCTGAAATATCTGCGGAGGCAACAGAGTTATCCTGACAATCCCCTGGGAATTCTTTTGTCTGGCTGGAGCATAATTCAGTCCCTTGGGACATAAAAAAACATGGCCTGTGCGGTTAACACTGAATCATTCTGTGACTGTGTATAATTTTATTTCACTAAGCTCTGGATGAGGTAGAGTATAGAGCTAGTACTCTTTATCTCTGGGCCCATTCCAATGGGCCCTGGTATCTCTGTTCCTGTTCATTCTTATTCTATGTCATTGTCATCAATGAATTTTGATCATACTTTGCCTGGAGGCACTTTAAGCAAATTGGACATTTTTTTTAAATAATAAAAAGCTGACAAATGAAATGTTTAAAAATAGAATGGTGCTAATTCTGAGAATGTATCTGGAGTATGCAAAAAACGGGATGAACTGTCAGTGTCTTTGAATGTTCTTCCTTGACCTTAAATATCCTGAATTCATTAAAAGGCATTGCATTTTTTTTCCTTTTTTTTCCCCCAAGCAACTCAAATACTTCTTTAGAGCAACACATTAAAGTGTACATTTGGGGGCTGGAGTGATAGCACAGAAGGTAGGGCATTTGCCTTGCATGAGGCCAACCCGGGTTCGATTCCCGACATCCCATATGATTTCCTGAGCACTGCCAGACGTAATTCCTGAGCAGAGAGCCAGAGTAACCCCTGAGCATTTTCAGGTGTGACCCAAAAAGCCAAAAATACATAAATAAAAGAAATAAAGTGTACATTTGGAGTAATAGGTGGGTGGAGTAAGGTCAACAGATAAAATAATCCCCATCCTCAGCTTTGCAATACCTTGAGATTCATCTTCAGTACTCACTTTTCTCAGGAGGTCATCCATCACTGTTATATACTTTTTTTCTCTTCACTTATATCATTAATTGGTGCCTGTATCATTATCTAACACATGCAAAATTTCTCTGAAACCCATCTACTGCAATATTTTGGTTGTATTAGTGAATTTTCCTTTGCTATTTCATTCCACAAAACAGTTCTATCATACTCTCCTACTCTATAAATTCTGTAGCAATGAACAGTATAAATTTGATACAAAAAAAGTGTTACCTGATTTAATACTTGGTCAAATAGTTTATTTTATTTTCTTAATTTATTAAGTATAGCTGGAAGTTGAACAGTTTATTCGCAGTTTTCAGTAGCATAAAATTGTATGATTTATATGAGTGTCCTTCACAATGTTTCACTGATCACTCCCAACTTAAATATTTAGAAATCTCCATTGTCATTAATTGAACTTCCTGACAGATGAGAAATTTCATATTCAAAATAATATACTTTTCAAAAAATATATATACTTTTCAATGTTGCATTGAATTGTCATATAGTCCTATAAAAGTACTAAAATAATATTTATAATTTTACATTAAAATTATGTAGTATGATGTTATCAATGCAAATTATTTAACTGAGATAATTATTCAGTAAAAGTCATCTTCAATATAGAGTTGTTTTCTATGTGTGTGTTGTGTGTGTGTGTGTGTTGGAGGCAATAAGAAAATCATCACAACGTATTCCTCTGTTGGACCACTAAAAATCTGCACTCTTGACAATATAGCAAAATGCAGCCCAACTAGCAAAGGGCTAAATTTTCTATAAAAAACATGAGTCTTAGAAAAAATAAACTCTTAGATTATTTATTCTGGTTCCACATTGCTAATTCAGACTTGAATGTCAAAACCCACACCAATTAACTTTGATAGACAACAAAGTCCGGGTGTTCCCTGACAATTGTCCTTTCATATATTCTCATCGTTATTTACATGGGAGTATTTTGATTAAATTATTTTTATGTAGGAAGTATCTGAGTGAAATACCTGTGGTTAGAAATTTCCTTTACTCCAGATACCATTTCTGTTATTTCTACTTTCAGAATTTACCATGTTTTGTATGATGCAACATGGTACAATAGGACAAGCACTGGCTTTAGAAATGGGAGTTATAAAGTAAAATAGAAACATGGGTTAGTATGGCAACTATAGATCTTATCAATTCTGTGCATTAACTTATTTATCTGGACTTCTGTTTCCTCTAGTATGTCATATCTTTGAAAAGCTACCTGAGAGAACTGTAATATAGAATAGAATTAAAAACATAATAGAAGCTGAAGAAATTATATTTCTCATCCCCTGTTTTTTTTTCTTGTTTATTAATCACTAGCATGTAGCATGTGATCACAAATATGTCTTTTCATGCATGAAATAAGAGTATGGTCCCTAGTACTGCAAGGGAAAAAAAGAAACCACAAATTAGAATGGGTTGTAGGGTTGTATAATGATAGCAAATGATATCTAAGTAAATACAATATTTTTTTAATTATTTGTGTTTTGAAATACAATCCAAGTAGTAGTTTTTCTGCCTTGTTTGAGATTTCTAGTCTTTTTTTTGAGATCTCCAGATTGCTTTCCATACCCTGCCAATAATAAAGAAGGGTTCCTTTTTCATCATTAACCTGCAAGCACTGTTTCTAGATTTTTGATGTGTGCATTCCCACAGGTGTGAAATGATATCTCATTGTTGTTTTGATTTGCATTTCCCCAATCATTAGTGATTATGAGCACTTTTTCATATGTTTATTGACAATTGTATGTCTTTGTGAGTGCTTTATGAATCTTGATTATCTGATTATCCTATATCTTATGTGATATGTGAAAATATCTTCTTGCACTCAATAAAATGTTCTTTTATCATAGCCTGAGTTTTCTTTACTGTGCAGAAACTTTATAATTTGATGTAGTCCAATTTGTTTATTTTTGTTTTTGCTGTCTTACACCAGTGATCATCTTTGTGAAGACACCTCTGAGATCAAATCCTTATACCAATTGCAACACAAAGTACAATAGGCAAGATATGGATATAACCCAAATGCCCACTTACGAATGAGCGCATCAAGAATTTGTGGTATATAGCACAGAGCCAGGAGTAACCCTGAGCATCACTGGGTATGACCTAAAAGCAAAAAAAAAAAAAAAAGAATTTGTGGTATATAAATATAATGAAATTCTATACAAATCAGAAAGAGAGGTATAGACACAGAATAATCTCTCTCATGTGTGAGACTTGATAACCATGAAGGGCCCAAAGTAACATGAATATAGTTGGTCCATGTAACTGAATTGGGAAGGTTTGAAAGAGAAAGTTCTCTGAGACCTTGATAGAAGGTGAAGGGTATAGTATTACAATGATATACTAATGAAACCATCACTAAAGGTATTATAAATCAGAGTACCTCATAAAGCATCAAATAATTAATCAAAAATGAAGGAGCATGTAATTGACTAGATAATATTCTTAAGCCTGTTTTATAGTCACATACCTTGCTAGAGGAAGTACTTATTTACAGATAATAACTGTTGACTCGCTTTTCATTGATATACATCCCCGAAACCACCAAGGTGCCCTATAAAGAAAAATAAAGCCTAGAGTTTAGAAGAAGAACAAGAAAGTCATAAAAGATGTTCTCCTAATTGTGCCCTCACCTTTAAAGATCTATTTTGTTCTCAATAAATAGGGGATGAGGTCCTTATTCCTGTCTAAATCCAGTTTCTATAACTCTATCCTGATGCTTTCATATTGTCCATTTCTCATTACATTATATCTGATTTTGCATGGTGCTACATTTTACATTAGAGAATTACACATGCAAGTAATAGTGTAAAATTCCTATCTGATAAACCAGCATCTCTATTATATTTGAATTTATTTCTAAAAAATGTTTCTTGTAGGTTGTCTTACATTCCTACCTGTTTTTCTTTCTTTTGGATGAAAAGTTAAAAACAAAATTAAAGGTACTAATATAAACTAGAATTGAACAGGTCTGGAAAGTAGCTAAATGGTAGAGCTACAGCCATGCGTACACGAGGACAGATCCCCAGGGGGCTTCTTGTTGGTGATCTCAGATGCAACAACAAAGTAGGCGGTTCCAGGTGCACCAGGTGTGCTTGTGGGCAAACTGCAGTCATCCCAATAAGTTGGACAGATGATGTTTAATACTTGCTACCCACAAAGACAACAGAGGTTTCACGTTTCTCTATGGGATTGTTTCCATCTACCATCTTGATTTTGGGTCCTCCAGGTGGACCCCTTCCTCACAGGGGTACTTCTTGCTTGCAACTCATGCTTACCACTACTGAAGATTTGTTCTGCCATGGGTGATGGTACAACACGGGTAAAGTGGATTTTCTATAACTTTTGAATTCAGATTCAGTCTTCACAGATAGTACAGCAGGTGAGGTACCTTTTAGACACAGATGACCCAGCTTTGATCCCTAGCATCACATATCTGTCCCCTAAATACCAGCAAGAGTGATCCCCAAGCACAGAGACGAGAATAATCTAAGCACAGCTGAGTGTGGCCCCAAACCAAATCTTCTGTGGGCCTCCATTCTGGGCGGGAACTTCAAGCATATTGTCCCTATTCCCAGGGATTAGCTCCCATGCCCAAACGTACTAGAGTCTTGTTCTGAGCTATATAAGTTTCAGTCCAAGTACTGAAGTCCTTTGCCCTACTGGCATCTTATTTTTCTTACAAGTATGAAAAAGGAAGGCTAGAATAGAATGCACTGGAGCTGAGTTTCCTACCCTAAATTTGAATAAGCTTTCAGAGTTCCCTGCTGGTTCTCAACCCTGGAGTCTACTGGGTCTTTAAAATTTAGGTCCAGAGAAATTTTAGATAGGCTTTAATGGAGCTATTCTTCCTCTGCATTTCCGCCCTGTCAAGAGTCTGGGATATTCTTATACCCCCGCTATGAGAGGATAGTGTGAATGCAGAAAGAAAACCCTGGGAATCCATGGATTCCCATATGACTGATATTAAGTATGTCTCACTTTGAGGCTAGTCTATTCTTAGATTCCAGCTGAAAAATCACATTTAAGTGTTCCTACCAGTTCCTGTCACTTCCGCTGCACATAAGCAGTCCTCAGCTGAAAGTACCTTTTAAGTCATACCTTACTTTCCAGGTTTCTGCTTTGTGAGTTGTTCTGCAACATTAATTTTTTGATTGGTCCAAGAAAGTGATTAATTTTGAGCTTATTTAACTTTTCTTTCCTGTAAGGACAAAAGCAATGGCTTCCAAGTTCTTAATATACACAGATGAAACCAGAAATCCCTCTGCTTATGTTTGGAATCTGGTCTATCCTTTCTTCATAATCTTACCCCAAAAACTAGTTTCTAACCTTGGCTGTGTACTGGAATCAGCTGGAAAGTCTTCAGTATCTAGGATGTCTGAACAGCACCCTGAGAGTCTAATTCCACTGGGATTAGAACAATTGCCCAAATGATTACACACATTCTACATTAGAGTGAATTTTCAAAGCCTAAATATGATTGCATGAATCATCTACTTAAAATATACCAGTAGTTCCACTTCAATATATATTTGTAAAAAATCCTAGGGGTTGATATCAAGAATGAAACTGCTAGGTCACATAGAATCTCTATTCTTACATTTCTAGGAAATCTCTTTACTATTTTCTCAGGGGGTTGAAACAAAACTATCCGCATCAGCAGTCGAAGAGAATTCCTTTTCTACACATCCCCACTAACATATTTTCCCAGGTTTTCTTATAAGTGTCCTTCTCACCAGTATGAGATATCTCATTGTTATCTGGACTTGAATTTCTCTATTAATTAGTAATGATGAGCATTTTTAATGTTCCTATAAACCATTTATTTGTTTCAGGAAATGTCTGTCAATTTCCTCTCCCCATTTTTACAGGGTTTGGGGGAGTTTTTGTGGTCTATCTTTGGGTATTCGTTATATGTCTTGGATATGAAGACTTTATCTGATGTGTTGAGTTCAAATATTTTCTCCCATTTAAGTTTGGTGTATTTTAATTTTTGCTCTTTGATTTTTTCATGTAAAAACTTTTTAATTTTATTTAGTTTCATTTATTTTTTATTTCTGTTGCCAATGCCAATAAAATATCATGTAAAACACATTTGAGGTTCAAATATTGGAGGTTGCTACTGACATTTTCTTCAATGTATTCTATGGATTGTGGTAGGATCACAAGATCTTTAATCTACTTTTAACTAGACACAGAAAACATCCATTTCAAAGAATATAGGAATACTATTATTCATTGTACCACATAGCAAAATAGCTCAAATATGGCATCAGCCTCTAGTGAGGGATGAATTGATAATGAAGGTGTGGTATATAGACATAGCAGAACATTATGCAGCTACAAGGAATGATTAAATCATGTAATTTGTGGCAAATTTCATGAAATCATGAAATTTCATGATATCAATGACATGAAATCATGTGATTTGTTATATCCTTAGGTGGATATGACGGAAAATATCATATTAAGCAAAGTAAATGAAGAAAAGACAAATGGCAGATGGTCTCATTTTTCTGTGGAATATAAAATAATAGGACAAGGAGACACAATCTATCAAAGGAGTAAGCCCTTGATTATCATCGTTCCTAGAGTCTATCACTGTCACTGTATCACTGTCTTCCCGTTCGTCATCAATTTGCTCGAGCGGGCCCCAGTAATATCTCCATATGTCCTGTCTCATGCTAGTAGAGCCCAAGGCATCTGCTTGCTCCAGGAACATAAAGAGCCTCAATCCATTCGGAATGAGGTCTATAATTGTTACTGGTATTTGGCATATATACCAAATACAACACGGGGAGCTTGCCAGGCTCTGCCGTGCAGGTAGCATACTCCTGTAGGCATCTCTAAGTTCAGCATTTATTGATGAACAGCACGGCCACTTGCGGCCATGTGAGCCTGGCGCTGATAGGCTGGTCTGCTGGGTGGAGGTCTGACGAGAGAGAAGTCCGGATGTGGAAAATGGAGGCCCTCATGGAGTGGGGGGGTCGCTCTGGCTTGTTGCAAGGCTCTGCTGGGATGGTGGGCCAGGGCTAGAGTCTATAACAGAGGACAAGGAAAATGCAGAATGGAAGCAAAAGGGGAAGGGGCAGGGGCCTTGGACATATTAGCGAATAGATGTGTGGAATATATATATTATGTGATATATTCTGTGATACACACATATATACATATATACGTGTGTATCACAGAATATATAACATGTATACATATATACATATACATATGTATATGTATCACTTCACTTGTATCACTTGTCTTCCTATTGTTCATCAATTTGCTCGAGCAGGCACCAGTAATATCTCCATACATCCTGTCACATGCTAGTGTAGCCCAAGGGCATCTTCGCACTCCAGGAACATGAAGAGCCTCAAACCATTCCTTCAGGTCATGGGAATGAGTTCTCTAATTGTTACTGGGTTTTTGCATATCAAATACAACAGGGGTAGCTTGCCAGGCTCTGCCATGCGGTGGGATACTCTTGTAGTCACCTCTCATCTCATGCATTTATTGATGAACCAGGGAAAGATGGGCTTTTGTGCTGGGTGGAGCTCTAATGAGCAGTGGAGACTGGATGTTGAAAATGGTGGCCCTCATGGTGTGGGGGTTCCTCTGGCTTCTTAGGAGACTCTGCTGGGATAGTGGGCCAGTGCTAGAACCCACCTTTCCTCCTGGGCGCCTCATGATTAGCTGGGTGGTCATAGGGAGAGCCAGTAGCATGTCTGCCCCATGTATCTGAGTCTCTGGATCAGGCATACCTGGGCTTGAAATAGATGGCTGTAAGGTGAGATTCTGATAAGCAGGCCTTGTGATCAGCTCTTCTGTTGGGTGGAGCTCTGACGAGCTGTGGAGTGTGGATGTTAAAAATGGCGGCCCTCATGGTGTGGGGGGGTTCCTCTGGCTTCTTTCGAGGCTCTGCTGGAATGGTGGGCGGGGCTAGCACCTGCCTTCCCTCCTAGGCATCTCATGATCAGCTGGACACAGGGAGAGCCAGTAGTAGGTCCTCATGTATCTGAGACTCATGTATCATGCATCTGATATATATGTATCACAGTGTGTATGGTGCATATTTATATACATACATACATATATACATACAACTATATAAATATAGTTATGTGTGTATGTATATAATATATATAGTTTTATATATATATATAAAACTATCACAGACTCACCAAAACTGGCATGAGAAAAATATAGCAACCAATCTTACAACTTCCAGTCAAGCAGGCTGGCTTGTAGGTGGGAGAGAAATTCAGGATACCAGTGGAGGGAAGTTGATGCTGGTGATGTTGATGCTCAAAATTGGTGTTTGAGCATTGTATGCCTGAAACTCAACCATTTAACTTTTGAAATCATTGGTTCCTTGATTAGTTTTTAAAATTCTATGTGTTCTCTAAAATGTTCTGCCTCACACAACATTATCCCTCACATCCCTTCCAGGATTATTTCATTTTCTCAAATATCTTGCCACCTTTCATTGCATTCCTTCTTCCCCAAAATATGATTGGTATACAATTTGTCTTATAGTTTTGGAAATATGGCTACAACAGTGTTACCATTAAATGGCATTGAAATTACTGCATCCCATCACCACCAAAGTACTCAAGAACCAACAAGAAGTCTTACAGCACTTGTAGTCTGATCTTCATTCTCCCAGTCACTCCTACATGCTTTTTTTATTCAGTTTTGTATTCAAAGTTCAAGGACTTGCCAGGTGCCATATTGTCTATTGCCTTGTTTTGTTTCTAAGCCACATATGAGTGAGATCATCAGATATTTATCTTTATAAATATTTTTGCAGCCCGCTCTAGGTAGTGAGTGAGAGATAGAATATACAGAAATGAATGTGAAACACATTCTGGCATAAGGAGCTCACATTTTTGCTGCGAGGAAGAAATACACTGAACAATGTTGGGCTCAAGTTTTAGAAATACAGAAAATACATTTCTTATTGTTGAGTTTAAGAACAGTGTTGTATCACAGATCTCTAAAATTTATTCATTTTATATAACTGAAACTTTCTACCCATGAATAGTAACTCATCATTTCTGCCTTCCTACTCTCCTCTGCTGTTACGAGTTTGACTATTTTAGATACCTCATATAAATGGAACCATAGAGCATTTGTCCTCCTGTGACTGACTTATCTCAGCATTATATTCTTCAACTTCATCCATATTGTCACATATGGCAGGATTTCCTTCTTTGTAAGGCTGAATAGTATTCCATTGTATGTATGCATTCGTTGTTTCATTTATCCATCTGTGAATGAACATTTAGTTTTTTTTCCAAATCTTGATTATTTTAGTTATATAACCAGATGCAGGATTACAGAACAGTTTTATTTCTAGCTATTTTGCCATTCTCAGGAATTTCCATATAGTGTTCCATAATGGCTGAACTATTTTGAATGCAAACTCACAATTAAAAATATTCTAATTTATCCACATTCTCGGTAACACATTTTATGTTTTGTAGTTTTGATAACAATCATCATATAAGATGGTGATTGTTCACTGTGCTTTTGTGTTGCCCTAATTATTAGTGTTGTTGAATATCTTTTCACAGCCCCTGGTCATTTTATATCTTTTTTTCAAACAAAGGTTTATTAAATTCAGCTGATTTGAATTTTGGCTCTGGAGCTGAAGAACTTCCTTAGTGTGGTTGGGATATTAACCCTTTATTGAATATAAATATTCAATAAAATTTAATACTCTCTGGAAAAACTTTTCTTTAGTCTTTAAGTTGTCTTTCATTCTCTTTTCTTTTCCTCTGAAGAAGTTTTTAGTTTGATGGAGTCCTGTATGTCTATTTACACTTTTTATGCTTGTGTTTTTGATGTTGTAACTGAGAAATTATGCTTAAGTCCAATGTCATGAAGATTTATGAAACTAGATAAGGTAAACAAGAATTGTAAAGACGGTGGCACTAATTTAAATAGCAAAAAGAGAAAATAGGTAGAAATTTCATTCTGATGAGTGAAATTAAATATAAATCTAAATAATGAAGAATAAAACGAGTGGCGCTTTCAGAATGATTGCTTAAATCAGTTATAATAGTAAATGCAAAAGAAGTAAAGGATTTGTGAGTGGCTGTAGCAAAATAAATATGACTTTGAGAAATCATAAGAAAGCTATTGGATTGGCAAAATCCTGCAGAACTTTATAAGCAACGAGAAGCATTTTAAATTAATTCTAGCTGAAATGAAGATGCAAGTCATTGGTTTAGTGCAACTCAGTGACATGATATGTTAGGTATCAATAATATCACTTTGTACAAATAACAGACTATAGAGGAAAGAAGAAATTGAAGATATATACTCTTAAAAATACGTATTGGGTTTTGAACTTTTGTGGTATATTTCAAGAACTGGGGTTTTGGGGATAAATGGAAGTCCAATTCCTATATGTTTAGGAATGTCCATATTGTTTCCAGAGAGACAGACATGGGGCAGAGCTGCTACTGACTCTCACTGTGCCCAGCCGCTCATGAGGTGCCCGGGAGGGATGGCAGGATCTAGCCCTGGCCCACCACCCCAGCAGAGCCTCACAACAAGCCAGCCGACCCCCCCCCACTCCATGAGGGCCTCCATTTTCCACATCCGGATTTCCCCTCGTCAGAACTCCACCCAGCAGAACAGCCTATCAAAGCCCGGCTCGCGCGCGGGCACAAGTGGCCGCACAGTTCATCAATAAATGCTGGGTTTTGAGATGACTACAAGAGTATGCTACCCGCACGGCAGAGCCTGGCAAGCTACCCGTGTCTTATTTGATATGCCAGATACCAGTAACAATTATAGACCTCCTTCCCATGACCTGATGGAATGGTTTGAGGCTCTTTATGTTCCTGGAGCAAGCAGGTGTCCTTGGGCTCTACTTGCAGAGACAGGTCCTATGGAGATGTTACTGGTGCCTGCTCGAGCAAATCAACAATGAATGGGAAGACAGTGATACAGTGATATTGTTTCCAGAGAGGCTAAACAAGTTCAAATACCCAAAAGCAGTGAAAGAGAATCTCTTTTTCCCTGAATTGTTTTGGTTTTTTTTTTTGGGTGGGAGGGAAATAGTATGGTTTGACATGCCTGGCAACTCAACAGTTCCTCCTGGCTCTATACTCAGCTTACTCCTGGAAGTGCTTGGGGGAACTATATGGAATGTTAGGATCCAACTTGGGTCAACTACATGCAGATCAAGGAATCCACCTATTGTACTATCACTCTGGATCCCAGCATTGGTTGTTCTTGTTCTTTCTGATGTATGTCAGTCTCTCTGGTGAGATGATATTAATTCTGTTTTGGTTTGCATTTCCCTGAAGATTACCTATGCAGACCTTTTTAATTTTTTGCAGTTTTCTTTGAGGGAGTTTCTGTTCACTTATTTCACTTATTCTCCTTATTTTTCTGCTGGGGTAGATATTTTATTGTAAAGTTCTACCAGTGCCTTATACATCTTTAATATTAACCCTTTATAAGATGAAAGGTGGGGAAATAATTTTTCCAATTCTATGGGTTGTCTTTGTATTCTTGTCATCATTTTCTTTGAGATGTAAAAACCTCTTAATTTAATGTAGTCACATTAGTTTTTTTTTTAAGTATTTTATTATACCACCGTGAGATATACAAATAAGATATACAATTAAAAGTTCATGTTTGGGTTTTGGTCACACAGTGTTTCAGCACCCGTCCCTCCACCAGTGCCCATCTCCCACCACCAACATCCCCGGTTCCCTCCCCCTTCCCCCAGCCCTGCTCCATGGCAGGTTCTTTATTTCTTTCCCTTTCTCTCTCTTTCTCTTTTCCTTCCCTTCCAGACTATGGATTACAGAACATACATTAAAAAGGTTGTCATGTGTATCCTTTTGCCTCTATTTAATGCTCAGTTCTAGGTTGGCATTAGTACCCTCGACTATTATTAGCACCCTGTTCCATTTTGTGTCTTACCTAAACTCTGACTCCCACACGTTTGTGATAATTTCCACCTTTGACAAGACCTCCTAATATATGTTTCACTTGACCTTGGATATTGGTATCATAATATGTACATATATATTTATGCCATGCAAATAAATGCAGTCATTCTGTATCTGTCTCTCTCCTTCTGGTTAATTTGCGCTCAACATAATCTTCTCCATGTCCATCCATTGACTCGCAGACATGGGGAAGAGCTGCTACAGGCTCTCCCTGTGACCAGCCGCTCACGAGGTGCCCGGGAGGGATGGTGGGTTCTAGCCCTGGCCCACCATCCCAGCAGAGCCTCTCAACAAGCCAGACGACCCCCACTCCATGAGGGCCTCCATTTTCCACATCCGGACTTCTCTCGCGTCAGACCTCCACCCAGCAGAGCAGCCTATCAGCAAGCGGCCGCGGTTCATTAATAAATGCTGGACTTAGAGATGCCTACAAGAGTATGCTACCTGCAAGGCAGAGCCTTGCAAGCTACCCGTGTTGTATTTGATATATATGCCAAATACCAGTAACAATTATAGGCCTCATTCGGAATGGATTGAGGCTCTTTATGTTCCTGGAGCAAGCAGATGCCTTGGGCTCTACTAACATGAGCCAGGACATATGGAGATGTTACTGGGGCCCGCTAGAGCAAATCGATGATGAACGGGAGGACAGTGATGTCCATCCATTTATAGGCAAATTTTATAACTTCATTTTTCCTAACAGCTGCATAGTATTCCATTGTGTAGATGTACCAAAGCTTCTTTATCCAGTCATCGATTGTCGGGCACTCTGGTTGCTTCCAGATTCTGGCTATTGTGAATAATGCTGCTATGAACATAAAAGTAGGGATGGTGTTTCCGCTGCGTATTTTTGGTTTCCCAGAGTAGATTCCCAGGAGTGGTATGGCTGGGTCAAATGGGAGTTCAATTTCTAGTCTTTGGAGGAATGTTCATATTATTTTCCAGAAAGCCTGTACCAGCTGGCATTCCCACCAACAATGGATGAGTGTCCCCTTTCCCCACATCCACGCCAGCACATGTTGTTCTTGCTCTTTTGAATATGTGCCAGTCTCTGTGGTGTAAAGTGGTATCTCATTGTTGTTTTGATTTGCATCTCTCTGATGATTAGTGATGATGAGCATTTTTTCATATGTTTTTTGGCCATTCGAATTTCTTCCTTGCTGAAGTTTCTGTTCATTTCTTCTCCACATTTTTTGATGGGGTTGTTTGTTTTCTTCTTGTAAAGTTCTACCAGTGCCTGATATATCCTGGATATTAACCCCTTATCAGATGGGTATTGGGTGAATATTCTTTCCCATTCTGTGGACTGCTTTTGTATCTTAGTCACTGTTTCTTTTGAGGTGCAGAAGCTTTTTAGTTTCATGTAGTCCCATATGTTTATCTTTTCTTCTAGTTGCTTTGTTAGTGATGTTTCACCTTTGAAGATGCCTTTAGCTTCAATGTCGTGGAGGGTTTTTCCTATATTTTCTTCAATGTACTTTATGGATTCAAGTCTGATATTGAGATCTTTAATTGATTTTGATCTGATTTTTGTGCATGGTGTTAGACACAGGTCCAAATTCATTTTTTTACATGTTGCTGCCCAGTTTTCCCAACACCACTTGTTGAAGAGGCTTTCCTTACTCCATTTTAGACTCATTGCACCTTTATCAAAGATTAAATGATAATGTGTTTGAGGTTGGGTGTCAGGATACTCAATTCTATTCCATAGGTCCACAGGTCTGTTTTTATTCCAATACCATGCTGTTTTAATTACTACTACCTTGTAGTACAGTTTGAAGTTGGGAAAGGTGATGCCTCCCATCTTCTTTTTCCCGAGGATTGCTTTAGCTATCCTTGGGGGTTTATTGTTCCATACAAATTTCAGGAGCGTTTGGTCAATTTCTTTGAAGAATGTCATCGGTATCCTCATAGGGACTGCATTGAATCTGTACAGAGCTCTAGGGAGTATTACCATTTTAACAATGTTGATTCTCCCCATCCATGAACAGGGAATGTGTTTCCATTTCCTTGTGTCCTCTTTTATCTCTTGGAGCAGTGTCTTGTAGTTTTCTTTGTACAGGTCCTTTACGTACTTGGGTAAGTTGATTCCTAGGTATTTGATTTTCTGTGGCACAATTGTGAATGGAATAGTTTCCTTAATATCCCTTTCGTCTCTTTCATTATTTGTATATAGGAAAGCCACTGACTTTTGGGTGTTGATTTTGTATCCTGCCACTCTACTATATGCATCTATTGTTTATAGGAGTTTTTTGGTAGAGAGTTTAGGGTTCTCTAGGTATAATATCATGTCTTCTGCAAATAATGATAGCTTGACTTCTTCCTTGCCTATCTGGATGCCCTTGATGTCCTTTTTTCTGAGATTGCTATGGCAAGTACTTCCAGTACTATATTGAATAAAAGAGGTGAGAGGGGGCAACCTTGTCTTGTCCATGATCTCAGGGGGAAGGCTTTCAACTTTTCCCCATTTAGAATGATGCTTGCTGTGGGCTTTTGGTAGATGGCTGTAACTATCTTGAGGAAAGTCCCTTCAATTCCCATTTTCTGGAGCGTTTTAATCATGAACGGGTGCTGGATCTTGTCAAATGCTTTTTCTGCGTCTATTGAAAGGATCATATGGTTTTTATTTTTTCTTTTATTGATATGATGTATTATGTTGATTGACTTGCGAATGTTGAACCATCCTTGCATTCCCAGGATGAATCCTACTTGGTCATGATGTATAATCTTCTTGATGAGTCTTTGGATTCTGTTTGCTAGTATTTTGTTGAAGATCTTAGCATCCGTGTTCATCAGGGATATTGGTCTGTAGTTTTCTTTCTTTGTGTTGTCTCTCGCTTGGTCAGTGATGTTTCATTATTGAAGATGCTTTAACTTTATATAATGGAGATTCTGCTACATTTTCCTCTGTGTACCTTATGGATTCAGGTCTGATATCAGGGATCCAAAAAACAAAGTGAAGAAAAGACCATTGCACCTCTATGTTCCTTGCAGTACTATCCACAAAAGACAAAATCTGGATAAAGGATAAATTTTAAGAAGACTGTGAAAGATAGTGATTATGGAATTTAACAGAGATTTCTCATCAGATACTTGTTCACTTTTACATAATATTAAAAGTAATGGCACTCAATGGAGTCAACTGGAAGTAACCAGAGAAAAATAAAGTGGTAGATCTAAACTCTTCTGCCCTCCAAATATCTTGGCAAGAATTAATTTTAAAAAGGAACCTAGTGTGGGGCCAGAGCGATAGCACAGAGGATAGGGCATTTGCCTTGCACGCAACCGACCCAGGTTTGATCCCCAGCATCCCATATGGTCCCCGAGCACTGCCAGGAGTAGTTCCTGAGTGAAGAGCCAGGAGTAACTCCTGAGTATTGCAGGGTGTTGGGGCGCCCCGCGGGGTCCCCGACAGTGCCGGGAAGCGAGTTCCCTTCTACCTCCGAGCTGGCGAGGAATGGATGAACACTCATGAATCCGATACAGTTTTAAAAAGGCTTTACTTATTACAGGTTCAGGCATACAAATCAGCAAAAGGAAAAACCCGATGCTTAGGATTCCAGGCTAGAACCCCAGCCACGTGTAGGCCAAGATGGCGACCACCACGTGTAAAACTTCCAAGGGGAATAAACGCTCACAAGGCGAGATCCCACCGGAAGAAGCCTGGGAGAGCGGAACCGGCTAGTTTATACCCCCCACCCCCCGCAACTCAGACCTTCCTCCCATTGTTATGGAAAGCAGGGAGGGTCCAATGACCTCAGGTAATCCCTCCCTGCATCTCACCTAGGGCCTTTACTGTGCTAATGTTTTGAGCCGGGAAATCCTTTGAAATGTAGAGAAGGGGGTTTCTGAGATGGCATGTCACTGTACCAAAGATCAACACCAATGCCAGTTAAATATTTCTTCAAGCCTTCACAAATCTCCTCTACTTCATTGTAGTTTTATACTTTATCAGGGAGCCATGCTTGTTTGTTTGGAAGCAAACAGCATTTCTCTCTGGTCTAATTACTTAGGTGTCCTTACGTGGCCAGGCTAATATGCTGGTAAGATCTAGCTAGTCCCACGATGATTGTGATAGCATGGGAGAATATTTATACCAGCTAGTACAGCATACATGGTCGGATAAACTGCCACATTTAGACTACCCCCTTATCTACAGAGTGATTTGCGGGAGGCAATCCAGAGCAGATGCAGCGGCCCTTAGGAGTCCTGCAACAGCAGGGTGTGACCCAAAAAGAAAAAAGGAAAAAAAGGAACCTAGTGAAGTAGTAACTAGTTAAGTAAAGAGTGTTTGGGTTTGCCCAATACCCCATGTAGTCACACACTGATAAGCCTAGGGACTCCATCAGTTTGTCGTATGTCATTATAACTTGCCCCTAGACCAGGCAGTGCTCCATTCTTATGTCAGTCTATCTTCCAAACCAAGGTAGCCAGAGGATCCAGAAATACCCTCCATTGCTAAACACCAGAAAGTCTGTGAACTTTCTTCCCGTGCAGCCAAACACCAGAAAGTCTGTGAACAAATACTTCTGCCCTGTCCTGTGCTGTTGTATTCCACCTCTAGGCCAGGCATTGGCCACTTCACACATCAATCTATTATCCTAAACCAAAACCATGCAGATTCTACCACATCTGTGCAAAACATTATTAAGTATATATCTATTGTATTGGGGTAGGAGGGATGTGGCACTCTTGTTTCTCAGACAGCAACTCAACTGAGTAACTAGTTGACAATTCTGGGCATACTCAAATAATGCTGTACAGTAAGAAAAATAACCTGAACCACAAAGGCACTATTAGTAGAGCCTGGTAAAAACAACTCAACAGACAATTTCTCAAGAAATAGGGCATCTGAATCTCTACCGTTGATGCCTAGAAGCCCTTATAAGAGTGGGGAAACTAAGGAACACAGCTGAAGTCATGTATACAGACAACCAGGCAAGCCTAAGCCCATCCAAATACTTGAGCCTGGTCGATGAGGAATTAAAATCAACATAGTGCACTGGCAACAGAAATTAGGAGAGCACTTGCTAGAGAAATTAAACAATCACTAGACGAGAAATTCAACCAGCTCAAAGAAGATTTTTAGTGGCTGAGAGATTCCATACAAATGGACGTGAAGCAGCTGAAGAATAAGCTAGCAAGCCATAGTAGCAGAATCTGGGAGAAGCATCTAGATGAATTGGCAACAAAATACAAGCTAGCATTGAAAAGGAAGTCAAAGTGAAATAAAAGAAAGAAAGAAAATGTAAGATACTTAATGAACACAAGCAAGAGAATAATCTTAGAATTATAGGAATAGCAGGAGGAGAGGGAAAAAGGGAGAGGTGTGACAGATAATAGCTGAGAAATTCTGCACTCTCGAAGGAAGCAGTAGTGAAAATTAAAGATGACAAGAGACCCAAACAAAACAAAACCAAGTCATAGGGCTATCAAACTGGCATAAAATAAAGACATGGACTTTTTTAAATTTTTTTATTATTCCACTGTGAGACATACAATTACAAAGGTGTTCATAATTGGTTCTTGGTAATACAGTATTCCAACACCCATCCCTCCAACAGTGCCCCATTTCCACCACCAATGTACCCCACCCACTCCCGCCCACCCCCTGGCTGCCTCAATAGCAGGTACCCCCTTTTCCTCTCTTTCTCTCTGCCTTTGACTCTGTCTCTGTCTCTGCATCTCTCTCCCTCTTCTTTTACACATTGTGGCTAGCCCTGAAGACATTTAGGGTTTATCATGTAAGTCTCATAATGGATGCCATAGTCAGAGATATAAGTATTTATTTTGCATTCTGTCCCACGGCTACCTGCTTCAAATGCTAAAGATGTACATGATATGGGTAGATTTCTTCTTTTTTTTTAACATTTTATTATACCACCGTGAGATATATAATTACAATGTTTTTTCACACTTGGGGGGTTTCGGTCACACAGTTTTCCAGCACCCCGCCCTCCACCAGTACCCCTCAACCACCACCCATGTCCCCAATTCCCCTCCCCCTCCCACATCCTGCCTAAATGGCAGGTTCTTTATCTCCTCTCTCTCTCCCTCTCTCCTCCTTCTCCCACACATTGTGGGTTGCACTACGTACACTTAGAAGCCATCATTTGCATTTTTTTGTCTGTATTTAATGCTCAGTTCTATGTTGGTATCAGACCTTTAGACATTTATTCACACATGTTCCCTTCTCTATCTAACCAAAACTCTGACTCCCACGCGCTTGTGATAATTTCCACTTTTGGTAAGATCACCTGGTATATTTATGTCATGCAAATAACATAAAAATAATTCTATGTCTCTCTCTTTCCTTCTGACTAATTTCACTCAACATGATTCTCTCCATGTCAAAGAGATGGACTTCTTAAAGCAGCAAGAGAGAAGAAAAACCTTGAAGATAAGAGAAATAACAATAATAACACAATTAAAAGGTACAGGACTTCAAAGTGAAAAAAATGGAAAACAATTATACAAGCTAATGGGGAATAGACAAACAAGTATAGCCGTACTGATATCTAGATGAACTTGGCAGCAAAATACCTGTATTAAATCTAAAGAGCAAATTGCATTAAATCTAAAGAAAGTAATTAAACCCAGAGATAGACCCTACTTGCTGATCTAGGGAAAATAGACCAAGAATCACTAACTCTAATCAACACTTATGCACCAAATTTGGGACAGGAAGTTTACAGGTTTTTGGTCACTTGATCACTTGATCACTTGATCAAAACATTTCAAACTAAAATGTTTTGGTCACAAACCTAGAGAAACACATAGTTTGAAACATAATAGTGGGAGATTTCAATACTTTTCTGTCACCAATAGATAGATCTATTGGACTGACTATCAGTAAAAACACAAGAACCCTAAAGAGGCACTAGAACAGCTGGAATTAAAGCCTTGATCCAGGGACTCCATCCTCAGAAAAAAAGAAATACCGATTCTTGTCTAGTGCACATGGAACATTCTCCAAGGTAGATCACAATTTTACAACATATTACTTACACAAGTTCGCAGAATATAAAAATTGTACCAAGCATTATATCAGTCCACAATGCCACTGGACTACAAGTTAATCATAAAAAATATTCTAACATCTAGTGACTGAACAACATGCTGCTAAATAACAGTTAGATCAATGAAGACATCAAGAAAGTAGAAAAATTTCCCTTGACATTTATGGTAACAAAGAAAAGTTACTAAAACCTATGGGACAAAGCAAACGCATTACTTAGGGGAGAAATCATAGCAACACAGGCCTGCATAAGGGAAAAAGAAAAGATAAACAACAACAACAACAATAATAACAACAGCAACAACCTAAATGAGCACATAAATGTTTGGAGAACCAACAACAAATAAATCCAAAGGCTAGTAGAAGAATGAACTAATAAAAACCAGAGCAGAAATCAAAAACACTGATACAAAAAATGCAATAAAAAGGATCAAATAAAGCAGAAGCTGCTTCTTCAGAAGAATAACAAGATAGACTGTTGTATAGACTAGCATAAAAAGAAGGGAATGTTTTCAAATAAATTAGAAATCACGATCACGATCACGATCTTCCCGTTAATCATCTATTTGCTAGAGCGGGCACCAATAATATCTCAATATGTCCTGTCACATGCTGTAGAGCCAAGGGCATCGGCTTGGTACAGGAACATAAAGAGCCTCAAACCATTATATTAGGTCATGAGAATGATCTAATATAATTGTTACTGGCATTTGGCATATCAGATACAACACGAGCAGCTTGCTAGGCTTGCTGTGCGGGAGGCATACTCTATAAACACCTCCAAATAAAGCCTTTATTGATGAACCGCGGCGCCGCTTATGCGCGCGAGCCGGGCTGTGATGGGCTGGTCGGCTGGGTGGAGTTCTGATGAGAGGGAAGTCCAATGTGGAAAATGGCGGCGCCCATGGAGTGGGTGGGGGGTCGTCTGGCTTGTTGTGAGGTTCTGCCGGGTGGTGGGCCAAGGCTGGAACCCACCATGCCTCCCGACTGCCTCATGAACGGCTGGGCACAGGGAGAGCAAGGAACCGCTCTGCCCCATGTCGGAGAGTCTCTGGACCAGCATACCTGGGCCAGATTGAGGAAGAAACTGCTCCAGGGTGGGTGTCGATGATCCGGGCTGTGATGGGCTGGTCGGCTGGGTGGAGTTCTGATGAGAGGGAAGTCCAATGTGGAAAATGGCGGCGCCCATGGAGTGGGGGGGGGGGGGTCGTCTGGCTTGTTGTGAGGTTCAGCGGGGGTGGTGGGCCAAGGCTGGAACCCACCATGCCTCCCGACTGCCTCATTTCTATTTCTATTAGAAATAGAAAGAGAAAAATTACAATAAAGTTTCCAGAAATCCAAGATAACTATACTCTGTTAAGTTAGAGAACCTAGAAGAAATGCATATTCCAAGAAACATATAATCCCCCAAATCTGAATAAGACAGTAGAGTGCATGAACAGACAAATCACGAATAAGAAATTGAAATAATTGTTAAGAATCTTCCCAGAAATAAAATTTCTGGGCCAGATGGGTTTAGGCGAGAAGTTTATCAAAACTTGGGGGAAGATTTACTGCCACTGATTGATTCAGAGAACACTTTTGACATGATTCAACACAAATTCATGATAATAATAAAATCTTTCAATAAAGTAGGGGTGAAAATAACCTTCCCCAAGAGAGTAACATTTATAAAAAGCCCATAGCAAATATTATTCTTAATGGTTAAAACCTGAAAGCATTCACACTGAGATCTGGCACAAGGCAAAGATATCCATTGCCACCAATCTTATTCAAGATTGTACTAGAAGTTCAGCAACAGCAATCAGGCAAAATGAAGGAATCAGAAGGGTTCTAAATTGAAAAGAGGAATTCAAATTGCATCAATTTTCAGATCCCTTGATGATATATATTGAAGACCCTAAATAATACACAAAATATCTTCAAGAAATTATAAACAATACATCACAGTGACGGCCCACAAAGTCAATATACAAATATCAGTTGCATCCCTATCTACAAGTAATGAATCAGAAGAGAAAGAGATCAAAGAATCTATCCCATTTAAAATAGTGCTCAAAATATCAAGTACTCAGGGATCAATTTAACAAACAAGGCAAGAGACCAATACCATGACAATGTCAAAACACTTAAGACAAACACAGATGACCTCAATTACCTGTGGTATATAGAATACAGAATGAGGAAAATATATTTTAGAAAATATATTTTAGTGAAATATATATGCCTACATCACCTCTGACCACAGTGGTAAGAGAGCAAAAGGACAAAAAGGAAAGAAATCCAGGAAAGATGTAATCTTTCGGAAAATATTGGATGAACAGATATAGAGACTTTAGTGACACTAGTGATTTGAGACAGTGGTACAGATATATATCCAAATAACAGTCTCGACAACACTGAAAACATGAGTTCAAAGCTGCAACCACTGGAACTTTATAATATGCCGGTCAAGTTGACAGGTGGTGGCAGGGTATGGGGCAGGGGCTGAGGATGGGGTCGAAATATGGGAACACTGGTGGAAAGAAGTTGACAATGGTGGTGGTATTCATGTTGAAATATTATATGACTAAAACACAATTATCAATAACTTTGTAATTTACAATTATTTAATTAAAATTACTTGGAAAAAACACTTAAACTGAAGACCTTAGGAAATCAAAAACTATTGGAAGAATCTATACTGTCAATATCATCATCCCACCTAAACTAATAAATAAATAACTCAATGCAATACCTATACAATTCAGACAACACTCTTCGAGGACACAGAACAATAAATTACAAAGTTTGTGTTAAATAATAGAAGACCCTGCATAGCCAAAACCAAACTGGAAAGTAATAAACTGCAGGGACTCTCATTGCCTAACTTGAAACTATGCTATAAAAGCCACAGTGATCAAAATAACATGGTACTGGAACAATAAGAATATGGAAGAAATCCCATTGTCTAACTTGAAACTTCGGTACAAAGCCATAGTGATCAAAGCAGCATAGTATTGGAACAAAGAAAGAATTTCTGACCAATCGGTCATAATACAACATCCAAAGACAAATCCAAAATTATATAATCTGTTCATCTTTTGACAAAGGAACTGAGAACATGAAATGGAATAAAGACAATGTCTTCATCAAATGGTGTTGGGAGAATTAGATAACCACTTGTAAAAACCTAAAACTGGATCCATACTTCAAACCTTACACAAAAGTGCATCAAAAAATTGGTATCAGACTTCAGGTCTATAAATCATGCTAAGGAAAATACAGGCAGAATACTCCAAAATATAGACCTCAGATGAGGCTTCAACACCATGATTCTATTGCCAATGGCTACAAAATCAAAATTAAACACTTGGGACTACATCAAACTAAAAAGTATCTGTATGGCAAAAGAAACATGAGCTAAAAATAAAAAGACAACTAACTGAATGGGAGAAAATATTTGCTCAGCACATCAGATGAAGGGTTACTACCCAGAAAAAATGTTCCCAAAGATTAGTCAAAAAATTCTAAATACTACCACAAAATGGGGAAAGGAAATGAACCGACACTACTCTGAGAAAAACCAAAGGTGGCCAAAAGTCCATGAAAAACAATGCTCACAACACTTACTACTAGAGAAAACCAAATGAGACGACACTCTAACATCATCTATATCAATGAGAATGGCACATATCAAAAATACTGGGAAAAATCAGTATTGGCAGGGCATGGTAGAAAAGGAACTCACTCTCATCCACTGCTGTGTAGGCAGCTTTTCTGTTCCAAACACATGGAAACCGGTATGGAGCATTCTCACTAAACTCAAAATTTAGCTATCAATTCTGTCTTCCCGTTGATTGGCTCGGCGCGGCACCAGTAGCATCTCCATATGTCCTGTCACATACTAGTGTAGCCCAAGGGCAGCTGCTTGCTCCAGGAACATGAAGAGCTTCAAACCATTTCATCAGGTCATGGGAATGAGGTCTGTAATTGTTACTGGTATTTGGCATATCAAATACAACATGGGTAGCTTGCCAGGCTTTGCCGTGCGGGTGGGATACTCTTGTAGTCACATATAATCTCGAGCGTTATATAAATGCTCGAGATTATATCAATTCTGTATGGCTATCAATTCCATTTTTTGGGAATCTATTGCCAGGACAAATATTCATTCAAAAGCACATATGCTGTTATGGGATAGCATGTCCATACTATAATGATTGGCTAGAGCTGACGGATATACGTCCACTTGGGAGAGCTTACAATTTCCAATTTGACATTTTCAACACAGACTCCAAATGATGTTACAAATATTTTGGCAAGATTAAAATAGGCTATAAATTATCCAGTACAAAGAACATATGCAAACTGCTATTCATTACAGCACTCAGTACCTAGGATTTAAAATCCTAGGTATTGTACTAGATGTTCAACAACATATAAGTGGAAAATCAGGATTTGGTATACATACAACATGGCATCTACACAGCTATAAGGAATGATGGAATCGTGCTATTCACAGAAACATTGAATAATATTTTAAATAAAGTAATAAAGGTCAAAATGATAAAGAAATGATGGTATCATTAATATGATATTTAAAACAATTGGAGCAAGGAATTCAATGATTTGAAGCAGGGCAGGAGTGCCTAGATCACCTTTAACCCCAAGTGTAGGGGGAAGGAAAGCATTAAACTGAAGGTGATGTGGAAGAGAGACAGAAGAGAAGCAACATGGGTGGGGCTAGGGGTAAAAGGGATTCAGGTAAAATGATGGTGTTAAGGAATGACAGAAATAAATATCCAAAGCGCAGCATCAACAACACTGAAATCATGAAACCCAAACTCTACAACCAAACTTAAACAGGTGTTGGTGAAGACAGCAGGCTGAGGGGAGTGAGGGAGGGGAAAGAACACTGGTAGAGGGAAGTTGACCCAGGTACTGAGATTGGTGCTAAAACACTGAGTGTTTAAAAGCACAGCTATAAAAACTGTAAATTAAGGTGCTCTGATAAAAATTATTAAAATAAAGCAAAAGCCACTGAGATCAAATGCTTTCAACAAGTAATAAGATAGCTGAAATGATCATTGAATTTGTACATGTGAAAAACAGTAGTGACCTTCATAGAACAGTCGTAATAGAGAATCAAGGAAAACAACATGAATGTTAAAACTTGGGAAAGCTGAGAACAATATTTGGTGATTCAAAACATCACTTAAAAAGTGAGAAAAGAGGGGCTGGAGCGATAGTTCAGCGGGTAGGGCGTTTGCCTTACGTAGACAGCTGACCCATGTTGGCCTGGGTTCTATTCCTGGCATCCCATCTGGTCCCCCAAGCACCGCCAGGAATAATTCCTGAGTGCAGAGCCAGGAGAAACCCCTGAGCTTTGCCGGATGAGACCCAAAAAACAAAAAAAACTGAGAAAAGATTAAAATCCACAAATAAGGAGCCTATAATATCCTTGTATAAATTTTATCAAATTCTTGGTTAAGTCTCTGAACCTTTGGAAAGCAAAAGGTATGGAAAGACAGGAAAGAAACAAAACTTCAAGTTGCTTGTGCATCACATAGGAGACAAAGTTTAGATTTGATTTTCTACAATTTAACTATTGGCTAAAAAGAAAATGAACTTTCCTTTTAAGTGGATGATGAAAGCGCGAGTAATCACTACTATATTATCCATCATATCCAGCATACAGTACAATGGACCAAATATTACCAATTGTTGAAAAAATAAACAAACCAATATAACATTCGAAAGAAAATGATGACAGAAATAGCAAAAACAAAAAACACATTAAAAGCACTTTTACATATATGGTTAAATGAATAGTATGACCATCAAAACAAATTACTATAAAAGAGAAATCAAATAGAAATTTTAAAGAATAGAATTACTGAAAATAATTTATGATTTTTGGGGGGAATTAAGGAATGAAGTTAGGAACTTAAAAAAGAGTAAAGTAGAAACATCTAATTTGTAGAAACAAGACAGAGTCTTGTCACTAGTAAGAAAACATCAAGTTACATAATAATCTAGTAGAATTCTAGAAGAGAAGAATATTAAAAAAATCAAGGTTGAAAAATTACCAACATGAGACAGAGCACAAACTACATGGAACAGAAAGAAGGAGAGAAGGAAGGAAGTAAACAATAGAAGATATTTGTTTACAAAAAAAGAGGGTTCGTAAGTACATTTGTAACTAGTTCTCAACTTGAACAATTATCATGCCCTTGTCAAAGATTAATTCAAGTAACAATCAAATATCAATGAATTCTAAATACAATGTGAGAAATTAAAGTTATCAAAATACATGCAGAATTATCATTGACTTATCATACATAAAGAAATTATACACTTGAAAAATCAATCTTTTTAGTGGATTGGGTAATCGAGATCAATATAACAAGGCAAAGGAGAAATATCCATTTCATTATATGAAAGGAAAAACATACATACTTTTGAAACGTATGACAGGAAAAGACAGCAGGAATTATAAGGTATTTTAACAGAATGAAAAAATTAAACACAACATACCAAAATTGGTGGAATACCACTAATGCCGAGAGTTAAATTCATAAAAGTAAGTTCTTTGATCGCCAAAAAGAAATGCTTTCATTCTCTTTAGTTTAAATTTCATTTGTTCTTCACTTTTATCTATAGACTAGCATAAAACAAGTGGAGAACAGCCGCTAAAGCTATGAAATATTTGGGGACATATCTGACAGAAGATGTATAAAAACTGTATAATTAAATAAAATATTGCTGAGAGATATACTGTATAAAAGAATTATAAAACACTATTGTTAAGATCTCAGTTCTTTCAAATTATCTGTATGTTCAATGCAATGCCTGTCAAAATTACAGCATTTATTTTCTTTTGAAAGAACTTTTAAAACTGATTCTACGATTATATGAAAATGCAAAGGGCCAGAATAGCCAAATCAAATTTGAATAAGAACATAGATGGAAAACTAACAATGAACTGATTTCAAAGCTTATTACAGAGTCATAGCAATCATGACTTTGTAGCACTGGTATCAAGATACACACATAAGTCAATGGAACAGACATACAAGTTCAGTAAAAGTCACAGACATATATGGAAATCGATTTTTGTAAAAGTTGTGCAAGGTAACTTAGAAGATAAGTAGTAGTAATTTCATCAAATAGTGATGGAGGAATAAGACATCCATGTACAAAAAAAATAGATAACTGCAGTTCTAACACAGAAATATATGAACATTAATTAAAACTGGACCATATGCCCAAATATAAAATTGAAATATAAAAGCTATGGATATAAAATGAATCAATGAGCAAATACTAATTTTATACCTATAAAATTTTTAGTAAGAAGTGTGACAATAAATCTTTATGGCTTTTAGTTTAACAAATGTTACTTAAATATAATCAAAAGAAAAAACATACAAAGAAAATACTAATAAATTAAGCTTCAAAATGAAATATTTCCATTCTTGTTTAAAATAAATTCAAATAAGCTATATATACCAAGATAAAATACTGAAAACCATATTTCTGATTAGAGACTTATATTCCAAAAATACATAGAATCCTCAAAACAACAAAACTAAATATAAACAAAAAATATAACATATCTTCACCAAAGATAACATAAAATTATATTTTAAGCACATTAAAAGATGTGCAACATCTATAGTTATCATGTAAATAAAAACAACAAATATAATAACATTATATTGAGTGGATTACAAGAAAAAGAAAAACACTGATCCTATCGAATGTGGACCAACCACATCTCACTGATGGAAAGAAAAGAAAACAAAATAATCCTAAGTTTGTTTTATAATGGTAGTTCTTTTCATAAACCAAACAAATTACATGTACCTACCACATATGTCTTTAAGAGATTTTTGCTGGTTGTTCTATTCATTTTATTTGTAATATTCTCAAACTGGAAACAATCCAAAGGATATTAAGATGGCATTAAATCATGAACTACCTATACCATAAATGTTAATCAGGAGAACCATGTCATAGAGTGATATGGGAAGGTTCATATATATGAAATATAAGTAGAAAGTAGCCTAGTGATGAAGCAGCTTAATAGTTTCTGTGAATAAGTAGAATTGGAGACAGCAGAAATGAGGAATTAAATTTGTCCATAATTTATTGGGTTGTAAGCTCTAAATATGCATGGTTTCTTTATCATTTAAACTCAATATTGCTAATAACATTAATTGATGATGCACATTTTATCAAATTCTATCTGGGGCTGAAGAGATAGTACAGGGGTTAAAATGCTTACCTTGTATGTCAACAAACTCAACTAAATCCCTGGTACTGTATATGGATGGTCCTTTGAGCACCATCAGGAGTGATTTCTGAGCATCTAGAGCCAGAACTTTCCTGAGTACAGCAAGGTGTGGATCAACACCCTCCTCTGGAATAAGTATATAAACCTGCATACAAATTATTTTAATTGGTATGCATGATAGAAAAGGCATGTTAAGCTACTTTTACCTAATATCAATCAGAGTTGAAGGCAAATGTTGGATTCTCAAACTACTTTTCCACTTTTAAGCAACCTTTATGATTTTAATGAAGTTGGAAAGCCTAGTGCAGTCACTGTTTCATTTGTTTCTCAAACCTTCATCAGGATTTAAGCAAACCAACTCAAAATTAGGATGGGGGACTCAAAGTTCTGAAGCGCATTTATTTTTTATATATGAGCCCCAGGTAAAATTCCCAGTAGCATATGGTCTTTAGATCACTGCCTGGAAGACCTCCTGAGGAATGACCCCTGAGCAATGCCAGAAATGACCCCCAAATAGTATCCTAAGTAATCCTCACAAACAATTAAGAAACTGCACTCTACTTGACCTATCTCTTGTATGTTTCCAATAATAACTGTAGACAAAATTAAACTCTAAGATAGACGGGAACATCTTAGACCCATTTCTGATGAATCAAAGCAACTAAACCATTATAATTCATATGATGGTGGGTCATTTTATATTTATTGAACATATTTCAAAATATATGAGAGACTCAGACACATAGGGCAGAGCTGCTACTGACTCTCCCTGTGCCCAGGTGATCATTAGGCACCTGGGAGGAAAGGCAAGTTCTAGCCCTGGCTTGCCATTCCAATAGAGCCTTGCAAGAAGCCAACCAGAGGAACCCCCCACACCATGAGGGCTGCCATTTTCAACACCTGGGCTCCACAGCTTGTCAGAGCTCTACCCAAGAGAAAAACCCATCTCTCCCAGTTCATAAGTAAATACATGAGATGAGAGCCTACTACTGAGAGTATACCACCCGCACAGCAAAGCCTGGCAAGCTATCCATGTCATATATGATACGCCAAAAGCCAGTAACAATTATAGACCTCATTCCCAAGACCTGAAGGAATGGCCTGAGGCTCTTTGTGTTCCTGGAGCAAGCAGATGCCCTTGGGCTACACTAGCATGCTATAGGCCGTATGGAGCTGTTACTGATGTCTGCTCATACAAATTGATGAACAACAGGAAGACAAGCAACAAGTGATACAAGTGATTTCAAAATATATCAAACATCTTTAAGCAGAAAAGTTACATATTTATAGTCCTTTATTATTTATTATTTTGTATGCATTAAGAACAAGCTCTTAGTATTATTACTGTGCGATTTTTGTGAGACATAATAAATATTTTTATTTTTACCTTTGGTATAAGATAATTGAGGCAAATGAATAAGAGTATAAAATATATTATAATGATGATAATTTCCACCTTTGACAAGACCTCCTGATATATGTTTCACTTGAGCATTAAATAGAGGCAAAAGGATACACATGACAACCTTTTAATGTATGTTCTGTAATCCATAGTCTGGAAGGGAAGGAAAAGAGAAAGAGAGAGAAAGGGAAAGAAATAAAGAACCTGCCATGGAGGTGGGCTGGGGAAGGAGGAGGGAACCGGGATGTTGGTGGTAGGAGATGGGCACTGGTGGAGGGATGGGTGCTGGAACACTGTATGACCAAAACCCAAACATGAACTTTTTAATTGTATATCTTTTTATTTGTATATCTCACGGTGGTATAATAAAATACTTAAAAAATATATTATAATGATGAGTTTAGTAAAAGTGTTAACTCTAAATTAAAATTTATAATATTAAAATACATTTTCAATCTACCTTATCTTTAAAGTTTCTTCTTATAAAATGATGTAGAAACATTAGCAATAAGCAGTGATAATGATTGGATTTTTGTTTTCCAGTATATTTACAAAATGATTCATTTGTGTTATGATATAAAACCTTTATCAAGCAAAGAACTTATCAAAAACTACTGACGTTAACATCAAATTAGCTTAGGAAGCAATTTAAAGTAGTTTCTGCTGAAATGATAGTATAATTTGATCTTTAATAAGATTAATGTATTCTAGATGCACAGATAAAGATAATACAGTAGAGATAAATGAAATCTATATCAATTAAAATATACAAAACAAAATCATGCTCATATGTTAAAACAAGGGTGAGCTTTGAGGACAGTGTTGTAGTAAAATAAGCCAACCACAGAAAATAAACATAGCTTTATACCACTTAAATGAGCTGCAAGTTTCCTGTGCTATCCAAAAGTACAACATTTCTGTGAAACTTTTTTAAACAGAAATGAACTACCAACTTTAATTGATGTAGACATTTTCTGGAGCATTCATAGATACTAAAAGTAACTTCCCAAATCATACCAAATAACACATAAAATTAAAATAATGTTAATATATAGTAAAAGCAGAATCCACAATCTGTAAAAATGATTCCCTGGGACAATAGTCCAGAGGGCAAAAAACGTTCACCTCAGTTTAGTTCCTAGTATCACATGGCCTTAAGTATTGCTAGCTGTTGCCCTAACGGCCCTCAGTACGTCTGAGCCCAAACAGGCTGTCATCAGGCCCTCACACTCAGGCACTCAGCCAAACTAAAGAACTATGCTTGGGAGAGCTCCTTCCCAATAAAAAGTAATAAAGTAACTCCCTAGGAAGGTTGTAGACTGTGCCACTCTCAATCTAGAACTGGTTGCTACTTCTAAAACAGCTGATACAAAACACACACTGAAAATTATTTTTGCTTTTTTTAATATATTTTTTCAGGTACTGCACTCAGGAACTACTCACCGCCAGGAGTAGTTCCTGAGTGCAGAGCCAGGAGTAACCCCCTGAGCATCGCAGGGTGTGACCCAAAAAAGCAATGTAGACCTTTCCAAAAGTAAGTGACATACTTGAAGTAGAAATCACTTGACCACTTGAATCCCGTTATTCATCGATTTGCTCAAGCGGTCGCCAGTAACATTTCCATGGGACCCTATCACGTGCCAGTGTAGCCCAATGGCATCTGGTTGCTTCAGGAATATGAAGAGCCTCAGGAGTTACTCCTGTCTCTGCACTCAAGAATTACTCCTGGCAGTGCTTAGCCAGGCAAGCTACTAAGAGTATACCGCCTGCACGGCAGAGCCTGGCAAGTTGTCCGATGCGTATTCAATATGTCAAAACCAGTAACAAAAAATGTTCATCTTCCAGATCAAAGTAGAAATACTATATATATAATTGCCAGGGGACCAGAGCAATAGCACAGTACGTAAGGCATTTGTCTTGCACTGGGGCATTCTGGGTTTGATCCCCAGCATCCCATATGGTCCCCTGATCATCACGAGGGGTAATTCCTGAGTGCAGAGCCAGGAGTAACCCCTGAGCATCACCAGGTGTGACCCAAAAAGCAAAAAAAATAAACATAAAATCAAAATTGCCAAACACATAGAAACACAGTGAAATGGTGACTAGTAAGGGAAATTGCTCACCATGAAGAGGAAGAAGTGTTTTATATCCAAGGGGTACTGAGTTTCAGTTTACTTCTAGAGATCTGCTCTGCAACATTGCACGAGGAGTCAAGAATTATTTGTTATACACTTAAATTCTATCAAGATAGTGATCTTACCTTGTTATTTTATCACAGTAAAGAATTTCAAAAATATGGTAATAATAACTGCAAGGAGTTCAACATATATAATATATTTCAACCCATGAATTCAAAGGAGCACTGAAAATTTCATACCACCTTAGAGGATGCTAAGCATTAAGACATTCTATTGAAACAGGTAAGTAAAGGAAAACCACTTATACTGTCTTTAATGTTATTTTTATATCTGTTTTATAATCTAATTAAAAATTAAAGACAAATCAAAATTAGCTTTTTAAAGCAAGAGAACTCAGAAGGTAATATATTACATATCCAAACATTCACTTAAAAGAAAGTTTATTGGGGCCGGAGCGATAGTCCAGCGGGTAGGGCATTTGCCTTGCACATGGCGGCCCATGCCGCCCAGGTTCGATCCCTGGCATCCCATATGGTCCCCGAGCACCGCCAGGAGTAGTTCCTGAGTGCAGAGCCAGGAGTAACCCCTGAGCATCGCCGGGTGTGACCCAAAAAAAGACTAGAAATTGAACTCCCATTTGACCCAGCCATACCACTCCTGGGAATCTACTCTGGGAAACCAAAAATACGCAGCGGAAACACCATCCCTACTTTTATGTTCATAGCAGCATTATTCACAATAGCCAGAATCTGGAAGCAACCAGAGTGCCCGAAAATCGATGACTGGATAAAAAGCTTTGGTACATCTACACAATGGAATACTATGCAGCTGTTAGGAAAAATGAAGTTATAAAATTTGCCTATAAATGGATGGACATGGAGAAGATTATGTTGAGCGAAATTAGCCAGAAGGAGAGAGACAGATACAGAATGACTGCATTTATTTGCATGGCATAAATATATATGTACATATTATGATACCAATATCCAAGGTCAAGTGAAACATATATCAGGAGGTCTTGTCAAAGGTGGAAATTATCACAAACGTGTGGGAGTCAGAATTTAGGTAAGACAGAAAATGGAACAGGGTGCTAATAATAGTCGAGGGTACTAATGCCAACCTAGAACTGAGCATTAAATAGAGGCAAAAGGATACACATGACAACCTTTTAATGTATGTTCTGTAATCCATAGTCTGGAAGGGAAGGAAAAGAGAAAGAGAGAGAAAGGGAAAGAAATAAAGAACCTGCCATGGAGCAGGGCTGGGGAAGGGGGAGGGAACCGGGATGTTGGTGGTGGGAGACGGGCACTGGTGGAGGGGCGGGTGCTGAAACACTGTATGACCAAAACCCAAACATGACCTTTTTAATTGTAAAAAAAAAATAATAATAATAAAAAAAAATAAAAATAAAAAAAAAGAACAAAAAAAATGTTTATTTTTTGTTTTATTTTGGGGGCCCCAATAGGTAATGATCAGGGCTTACCCCTGGATCTGTCCTTAGGAATCACTCCTAGTGGTGTTCAGGGGACCATATGTGTTATCAGGGATCAAATCTTAGTCATTCTCATGCAAGGTAAGTGCCCAACCAACTATAGTATCTCTCCACCCAGCAAAGTTTCTTCGATGCTGTTAAAGCAGTTGCTTATAAATCATTCAATATTAAAATAGGGCAGCAGGGGGAAGGGGATAAATAAACATGAATTATGGAAGCCTACCCGAATCGGAAATTGAACATAAATGAAGTATAACTGCCTCTGAAATGATAATTTAGCTTATGGTAAAGTGGGATTGGATTAACAAACACCACCTCAGGATCAGAACTATTTTGCAAAGCAAAGTACACTAGCAAACAAATATGTGAAAGATGTTTACCCTTTAGGAAAAGACAGGCATAGGTAATTGCAACCCGGCTCCAAGCCTGTTTGTAAACACTGATACTATATTTTCACTGCTTCTCAGATTGTGGTCTAAACATTCGACATCTTTAATGTCTTTCAAAGATATTAAATGTTGCAGGCGTGTGAGAAAGGTCATATATCATTTCTGATTTGTTGTCGGCATTACTGGCAAATGTGCATTTGTGCGCAGCTATCTTTAATAAACTGCTGGCTTCCTGTTTGTTATATGGCTCCCCACTTTGAATAATTTATTGTCCCCCACACTATTGGCACCACTTCTGAAAGATGTGAGTAGAAAGATGATTCTAATATATCATGTTTTTTAAAAAAAGCCAGTGAAAACTCTAAATCAGTAGGTTATTTCAAACAGATTCTACTCATTAGAGAAGAAACTTATGAACCCAAATTATAACTGTCTCTGAAACTCCTTAAGTGGAGTGATGAAATAATTCTGGCTATTGATAGTCATTCTAAAACTGCCTGCATGCATCCTGAACTAGGATGCTAAGTGAGTTTCTCAGACCTTCTTGGTCTTCATTTTTCTATTATTTCATAAAGGAAACAATAATCCCAATATTTACCTCCTCCAGTCAGGGACTATATACTAGATCTCCATGCTGTAATACATGCATGTAATATATTCAGGTTTATAATACACAAACCTGAATTTTTGCGTACCACTGTTCTCTCTTCATTAGTTCCCATTAGATCAGCCCTATTTAATGCAAATGGTCAGCCCCTAACTGTGGCCATGCTAAGATTTCTAATTGATAGATCAGACTCTTTGCAACTTTGAACTATTTAGAGATTTGAAGTGAGATCTGGCTTATTTGATAGTTGTTAGGCTTTATTCACTATTCTACTTAATAAAGCTGCTATAAACATTGTTTTATAATCCTTATCACAATATGTAAGAGAAGGAAGAGAGAGAAAGAAAGAGAAAGAGAGAAAAAAGAAGTAAAGTGTCCGCCATAGAAGCAGGGAGAGGGAATTGGGGACATTGGTGGTAGGAAATGGGTTCTGTTGGAGGGTGGGTACTGGAATACTGTATGACTGAAACCCAAACATGAATATCTTTGTAATTATATATTGCATGGTTGTAAAATAAAAATATATTTAAAAAATAAAGATTCTGAATTTCTTTGCAAATGCTTTGGAGATTAAAAATATCCCTATATGCAAATTTGTTTGTTGAACAAAAAAAATTAGATAGTTTCTTTTGCTCAATGCACCCCAGGATAGTTTTCTATATTCAGAATATTTTAATATATCATCTATTTTAATAATCAATTTTTATTTGTTTGCTTTTGTTTTTCTTCGTCAAGACCCTGAAGGAACGGTTTGAGGCTCTTCATATTCCTGAATCAACCAGATGCCATTGGCCTACATTGGCACGTGATAGGGTCCAATGGAAATGTTACTGGCGCCCGCTCGAGCAAATCGCTGAATAACGGGATTCAAATGATCAAGTGATCAAGTGATTGCTTTTGCTTTCAGGTCACACCCAGCAGTGCTCAGAACATAATCCTGGCTTGACACTCAGGGATCACTTTTGGTGGAAATTTCAGGTTCTAGGTGCTCGAACCCTGGTCAGCTGTATGAAAGGCAAGTGTCCTACCTACTGTACTATCTCTCACTCCAGATTATATTATTATTTAAGGAGATTTTAAATAAAGAAGAATTAAAAGTGATTTCAAGTTATTGCATCCAATCATTCCTAATAAATTTTAATTTGGCATGGCACTGATTTATTACTAATAATATGATTATAATTCTGGCTTGATTTTCTTGAGAGTCAAAGCTACAGACAAGCATAACACGTTTCTTCCTTTGGGATGAACACATTGAGCTAAGTCTCTTTTGGCACAGACACTCATCTTGCATTGAGTTCATCAGATTTCGCCTCTAACAAATCTTACCTTGTATTTAGGCCTTGCTTATCTCCATCCAAACTCCTATGAGACAAAACCTGGTGCATAGCTCCACACAAAATAACATTCTGACCTACAAAAGATCTTATCTTGTGTGTATTTTCTAAATATTGACTATATTTTAAGTCTGGGTTTGCCCAGAGGAAGTAATGCTATATTTGGAGACATTAGAAAGATCCAGTGGGTGTTATAGGTAGAATTGGGGCTGCTTCACACTTAATCACATAAAAAATATATTTCCAGGAGGACGCTGAGTGATAGAGTTTTGGCAAAGGGGTTAATTATCAATTTCATTTGCTTTTGTATTATACCTAGAACATGCATATACTTAGATGTATAAATAACTTTTTTATTATTTTGGTTTTTGTTCTCCTTTTTGTTTTTTCTTTTTTATAAATAACTTCTTTACTGCACTTTTAAAAAATTTCTTCTATGATTGTTTCACAATGTGTTTCATAAACAATAAGCTCAAAGATTACTCAAAGGACAGTCTTTCGAAAGAAATGAGCAAGCCCTGTTCACTTCACAAGAATCAAGGTAAGTATAGTTTTATATTTTATAAAAATAGTAGTATAATATTTATAATAATATATATTGATAGACTTTAAGACTAGCATAAAGATTTCAAGACATAACTGAGTAAAAATAAACATAAAAATAACCTGCCATAGAAGCAGGCTAGGGGAGGGGGAGGGATTGGGGACAGTGGTGGTGGAGATGGGCACTGGTGGAGCGATGGGTGCTAAAACACTGTATGACTGAAACCCGAATATGAACATCTTTGTAATTGTATATCTCATGGCGGTATAATGAAAGATTTAAAAAGTTATACCATATATTTTTAATCTAAACATTTTTAATCTAAAAAAGCTGTTTTAAAAAACTATTTCTAAAATCATGTTTTAAATTTATTTGCCTCAAGGAATCCTTCAATAATGTATAAACTATGTTAAACTTACCATGGATATGATTATATAGTACTTGCTTCAGCCTCCTTAAATGCCCATTGTCACCCCAGAAGGAAGGTTTTACTTCCCTTCATTATGAATATTTCCTGTAACTTCCATTTTAAACAAGGGGTCAGCATCACTAGAGAATATAGAGTCAATTGTGAATTCTCAGCCTCACTGTCTAATTAGAGGTAGTGTATGGAATGCCTTTCTTAATTACTTTGGAGTCATTGGGGTATTTCATTAGTCTCAGTTTTTATCTTGTAACTTCATTCATAAAATATGTTCCTTATCAATTAGCTCCGCTGGGAACAGATCGCTGGCCCTGTGCAACCTGCTCTCTGTGTGATCTCTCAGCCCTGAAGGAGAAGGTCAGAATTCTTCTACATAATAACACTTTCAACTCTATTACCACACTGAGAACACCATGAAAAGAAATAGGCGGGAAAAAACAAGAAATGAGGTTGCTTACAGGATAAAATAATGCCTGTCTTCCAGAAATGCAAGTAAAACTGTTATTTCAAAGAAGTTAAATAACAAATACTATATACATACAAATATATTTTATACATGTCAAATAAACATGTATATTTAACATATGTATATATATGTACATATACATATATATGTATAATTTGATCACAGGTTTACTCTTTACTTTTTTGTGGTATCAATAGAAGCATGCTCCCAGAGATGTTATAGAAAGAAAAGAATAATAATCTCCTTGAGTAAGAAATTCTATCAACACATATCCAATCAGAAGAAAAATGCATACATAAAGCTCAAAGAAATAGGCTTTAAAGCTATGAAACACTAAATTTAAGGTAGTAGCAAGGCAGAAAAACATTACAAGAGTAATGTCATAGAGATACATACAGCATTAGTAACACTGCCCAACAGCTAGGTTGCTCTTCCAATGACTTAGAAACAAGATTCCATTGCAGATATTTTTAGATGTAGTGTATTATTTGATGACTTTAAACATTTAAAATCCCATAGTAGATACACAAAACATTGTAGAATAGACCTCATTAGTAAAATATTTTCTTAAAATACTACCAGAAACCAGATCTATATCTCATGCAACACGTATCTGCTCATTATCAAAGGAAATATGCTCAGACTAACCACCTTCTATTTTGAAGGCTAGTGGCCAAATAGCCTATTGTGTTGGTGGAAAAGAGATGGAATTCAGAGATCAGCTACAATTTCAGAAGACAACCACAATGGCAGGAGATTCAGACTAAGAAGTCAGAGGGACAGTACTTCTGAAACAGTCTATGATCCCAGAGAATTCCTTCTTAAACAAAAAGGAAGGAAGGAAGGAAGGAAGGAAGGAAGGAAGGAAGGAAGGAAGGAAGGAAGGAAGGAAGGAAGGAAGGAAGGAAGGAAGGAAGGAAGGAAGGGAGGAGGGAGGGAGGGAGGGAGGAGGGAGGGAGGGAGGGAGGGAGGGGAGGGAGGGAGGGAGAGAGGGAGGGAGGGAGGGGAAGGAGGGAGGGTGGGAGGGAGGGAGGGGAGGGAAGGAGGGAGGGTGGGAGGGAGGGGAGGAGGGAGGGTGGGAGGGAGGGATGGACGGAGGGAGGGACGGAGGGGGAGGGAGGGAGGGAGGGAGAGGAGGGAAGGAAACATCCATATGGCTATTGGTGGCCAAATGCTGTGGCCATATATAAAGCCACTTTTATTACAGCAGGTGACTGAGAAACTATTATTTAAATATGATATAGATATTAAGGGTTTCTCAAGTAAACAGAAGCAAATGATGTTTACATCTACCATACATGAAGTACAAAAGATTTATAAAATATGAAGAGAAACCCTTGATTGTATTTACCTATTCACCCAAGTCCAACATTGCTCCAACAGTTTTCTCACACGTGCGGAGGAGGGGCCACTCTGGCATGACTTGGAGTGGAGATTTGGGCTCCTCGCCCTTTCCTCCACCTCCATGCCAGCTATCCTGGAAGAGAGACACAAGCAAGACCCACAGCTCCATCAGCAACCCCAGAAGAGATCCAGACCCATCCACTCCAGACCCGCAGCTCTGCTGCTCAGCCCCATGTGGAAGCAACCCATGTATCTAATCTACCAGTAGAGGGCTCAGCCAGTCCCTGGCTGAGTCCAACATTGCTCCAAGGGTTTGGTCACACGTGGGGGAAGGGTCCATGCTGGTCAGACTTGGAGTGGAGATTTGGGCTCCTCCACCCTTTCCTCCACCTCCATGCCAGCTACCCCGAAGAGAGACCCACGCCAGACCCACTGCTCCGTTGGTACGCAGTCACTACAAGGCCAGCGTGACAGTCTTAGATAGTACTTATTTTTGGATCAGGTCCTTTCCAGGATCTTTCACATTTTTACACTGTAAACAGTTCTAGGCAGGTTCTAACTGATACCCTTCATCCCAGTAAGCCTAGCAAGAAACCAGAGCAACCCACACATCATGAGGTCAGTCAATCTCAACATCCAGACTCCATAGTTTCTCAGAGCTCCACCCGAGAGAAAACCTGATCTTTCTCCCTCTAAGTTTCATCAGTAAATGATCGATATGAGAGTATACCACCTATTTCTACTGAGAGTATACCACCTACAGGGCAGAGCCTGGCAAGCTACCCATGTTTTATTTGATATGCCAAAAGTCAGTAACAACTATGGAACTAAATACCATGAATTGAAGAATGGTTTGAGGTTCTTTTGTCCCTGTGTTGCAGGACACCTAAAAGCCTAGGCCCTTGCATCTGCCCTGGATTGCCTCCTGCAGGTCACTTCATAGATAGGGGGGTGGTCTGAATGTGGTAGTCTTATCTGACCATGTATTCTGTACTGGCTGGTACAAATATTCTCTCATGCTACCACAATCATTGTGGGACTAGCTAGATCTTACCAGCATATTTGCCTGGCTATGTTGGATCTCTAAGTAATTAGACCAGAGAGAAATGCTGTTTGCCTCCAAGCAAGCAAGCATGGCTCCCTGATAACTCAAAAGACAACTAAAATACAAAACTACCGTGAAGTAGACAACACTCTTGTGAAGGCTTGGAGAAATATTTAACTGGCATTAGTATTAGTCTTTGCTACAGAGACATGCCATCTCAGAAAACCCCCTTCTCTACCCTAAAGGCAATTCCAGGCAGATCTTGGCTCAAGATATGAGGTGAGGTGCTGGGAGAAATTACCTGAGGGCATTTGATCCTTCCTGCCAGGGGAAGTTACATTTAGCTTATAGCTTCTCCCAGCTCTGCTAGGAGGCTTTGAATTAGCTCTGGGTCCTTGTAAACAACCAGATGGTCTCCCTGAAGTTGCTACATTTCTACAGAGCTATTTTCCTGTTTTCATCTCTAGATAGTCCAGCCCAGAATGGGCTGGGCTGGGGAGTTTGGGCGGATTTCTAGCTATAAAATAAGCTGAAAGAAGAAAGAAGCACTCTCTTTTTTTCCCCCTTTTGCCATTTTGGCTTCCCTTGGTGTTTTGCTTCTCCATCCTCTCCATTGTCTGTTGGGCCTCAACATGTGGTGGCAACCATCTTGGCCTACACCTGACTGGGGCCTAGCTGGGAACCCAGAGTCCAGAGGTTTTCCCTGCGCTTGGATTGTATATTGGATCCTGTGATAGTAAAGCCATTTTAAAACTGCATCGGATTCCTGAGTCTTCATCCATTCCCCACCGGCTTCGGAGGTAGAAGGGAACTCGCTTCCCAGCACTGTCAGGGGACCCAGGAGGTGCTCTCCGACATCCCTGGAGCAAGCAGATGCCCTTGGGCTACACTTGCTTGCAACAGGACATATGGAGATGTTACTGGTGCCCACTTGAGCAAATCGATGAACAACAGGAAGACAGTGAAGACAGAGACAGTGATACATGAAGTCCAAGACACATGGGAAATAACTCATTAACATAAAACATTACAAAAGAATACAAACCTTGAATTTAGTTATAAAATAATAGAATTAGGACCATAAAGAATAAAAATAAACTATGACAAAATATCAAATGGAAGGAACACTAAGACAAAATCTATTCTGAAGACAAGTGACACTAGCTCAAGGCTATTAAAGATAGCAGAACTGATGTTATTCTGATAACCACCAAACAGTACCTGAACAGAGACATTCGGTAAAAAATTGAAGAAATGGAGACAATAAACTAGAAAGAATGCTCCAAATTAAAAACGAGAGAGAGAAATTAATGGAAATGTAACACAAAAATATGAAAAAACACAGAAAGGTTGACATAATGATAGTAATATACCCCCTGTATCAATAGGCACCCTAAGTATAAATTTACCAAAGCACAGAGGAGTTGCATGGGGTTTCATAAATGTCTGTATAATGCATACAAGAAAGTCATATTAGATCTTAAGGCACAGACTCAGAGTAAAAAGACTTGAATAATGAATTTCAAGTTCTGAACACCTCCAGGTTTGACTCAATAAATAAAATGAGCAGAAAGGAAATTCCAATTTATATTTGGCATAATATAATAATACCTAAATATGATACTTATATCTGATAAACAAGAAATTCATCTAAAAATGTTACTAAGTGAACAAGATTAATACCATTTATTGATAAAGAAGAAAATCTGTAAAGAATATAAAACTGACATTATTATCTAAGCACCAAATGAAGATACACATAATTATATGAGCCACTTATTAACAGCAAAAGCAAGATATATACAGAAGTATGATAATAGTAAGAGAATCCCAACACACCATTTACATTAATGATTAGCTCATTCAGAGTGAAAATTAACAAGAAAATGATGGCCTTAAATAAAACAATTGATAGAAGAGACTAGTCATGTACCAAAATTCATCTCAAAGTATAGTAATATAGTCTTCAGAATGCCACACAGAATATTAAAGGAAGATATTATGTTTGTTGGAACAAAAAAAGCATATATATAATTAAAATCATATCAGTATCTTTTCTAACTACAAAGACCTAAAACTAGAAATTAACCACAAACACTGGAAAAATCATTAAAGTGTGGAGATTATACAACATGCTTCTGAACAACTTGTCAATAAAAAAAAAATTCAAAACAGAAATGACAAATTTTATAAATACCAAAATCAAATGGATAGTCAAAATATTAGATTTTTGCTATTAGCAAAATTGTCATTAGGAGAACAGTGCATAGCAATACAGACCCACATCAACAAAGAGAAATAATAAATAAAGTTCAGGCAAGCATATAAAGAAATTGGGGAAATAAAACTAAAACTCTTTAAAAGGGAGAGAATAATGAGAATCAAAATATAAATAGATTAAATAGAAACCAAAGGATGTGATGGAGAATCAATAAAACCAAGATTTGGTTCTTTGAAAGAATAAGTAAAACTTACGAATTCTTAGCTAAGTTCATTAATAAAAAAAGAAAAAATTATCATCAACTGAACTGAAATTACATGTAGAAATATAAAATATTGCAACAAACTACTATAAAGAGCTGCTACTGGCTCTCCCTGTGCCCAGCCGCTCACGAGGTGCCCAGGAGGGATGGCTGGTTCTAGCCCTGGCCCGCCACCCCAGCAGAGCCTTGCAACAAGGCAGACGACACCCCCCACACTCTATGAGGACCTCCATTTCCCACATATGGACTTCCCTCTCGTCAGAACTCCACCCAGCAGACCAGAATATCAAATAAACGCTGGATTTAGAGGTGACTACAAGAGTATGCCACCCGCACGGCCGAGCCTGGCAAGCTACCCGTGTCGTATTTGATATGCCAAATACCAGTAACTATTATATTAGGTCATTCCCATGACCTAATATAATGGTTTGAGGCTCTTTATGTTCTTGGAGCAAGCAGATACCCTTGGGCTCTACTAGCATGAGACAGGACATATGGAGATGTTACTGGTGCCCGCTCAAGCCAATCGATGATGAACAGGAAGACAGTGATACAGTGACAGTGATACTATAAATATCTAAAATACAAAGATTTGCAGTTTAGGGGAACACACCCCTAGAGATAATGAAAGACGAGAAGCTAAGAGAAATGTCAAATTAAAACAATGCAACCTTGTTTATGAACTGTCTCTACTTTTACCATTTTTATTACAGTTTGGGGGGACACACCCAGTGGTGGTCAGGATTCGTTCTTGGCTCTTTACTCAGGGATCATAGCTGGCAGTGCTTGGGGGTCTATATATGGTTAGAGGGATCAAACTTGGGTTGGCTGAGGGCAGGGTAAGCACTGTACTCCTATCTCAACTTAAAATATACATGTGCATATGGTTGTATATGTATTTAAACTGTATTTTAGTAACATGAAAATTCTTATGTTTATAGTATTGGAGTTCAGAATTACCTCATTACTAAAGTATCTAAGACCATCTACCAAAGTCCTTGTTATCAATATTGGCTTATTTTAATGTGTTTCATAAGTAAACAAGAAAAACCTGAAAATTTACAAAACTATATCTATAGCTTATACATTCAACCTAAGGTAAACGTTTTAATAATTCTTCAGGGAATGACTTATGACTTGAATCCCTCCCCTTCATGCCCCTGACAACAAGCGAGGGCCTGACTTTTAATTTCTTGCTTACGTCATCAATGGCTATTAACAGCTACAGAGAAGACTGACTTTTTGATGGCTAATGAGGCTCTTCCCCCACCCACTACCAGAAAGAGAATGAGGAAATAAAACCATAAAGGAAAGCTGAATAGTGACCCTGTTCTTTATTACATTATTTCTTTGAAGAAAAAAAATTCCACCTCAAACTTCCATACTACATTCATTCCTTAGAGAAAGTCTATAATTCATAGGAAAAATGGGGGTCAAACTGAAAAATAAAGAAGAAAGGCAATTTTTTTTCTTAATAGAGTGTTTCTGCTGTTGTTCAAATGTAAAACACTCACAAAATCTAGGAGAAATTTGAATGTGATGATGGAGGGTGGAAATTATCTATCAAGTAAGTTGGCAGAATACATTTAAATTCTGTGGTCATTATCTTGAAGGAAATGGTACCATTTTAGTTGAAAAAATTGCAGAATGATCAATGAGATGCAGGTCCTATTTAGGGCATGATTTTCCCTTATGGGAAGACACCAGTGGAAGAGCAGAGGAACCGTCAGTGTGAGCTTTCTTCTGCCTGAGCCAATTATGGAAAACACAGCCATAACCTAATGTCTGAGCACTACGTACATGATATATTGTTATTTTGTTCAAGGGCCTGGAGGCAAAAGAAAAAAATCAAAATAATTTTTACAATAGCACCTGTTTGAAAATAAGCAATTTATTCCACCCTTATAAAATATTTATGGGTTTCAAATGGATGTCCTTGAATAAGGCCATTTCATTTCTTTTCTCCACTGAGGACAGTTTAGTTAGAGAAAAGTCTAGATTTATTTCCTATTAATTTAATATGTTTCTAACCCTTTTGTGAAAAATCAGCCACCCGATAACTTTATTTACTAAACCTCATTCCTAATGATTCTTCCTTAGTAGTTGTACAAGTAACAGTGCATACAACGTTTTGCCCTATTGAATAGAGAGGAATCACTTCTATGCAATAAAATAATTTGATTTCCATCGAGAAAATGTATTTCAGAAAAACCTGAGCGATTGAAGGAAACTATTACTTTTTATTACCCATATCATAATGTTCATCTTAATTACTGCTAAAAGCAGGTTCACAGATGTAGACTAATTGAATGTATAACTTATTAATTGAAAAAGGGGACAGTATAAGATTTGAGTTCTAACGATAGGGTGGGAATCAAATTAAATCATTCTCTTTCAAAAGGCTTTCCTGGGAGAATTGAGCTTCTTAGAAATGGCCTAATTTTCAGATATCAACATTGCACAAATAATCTTTTTTGGGAATTTGTAGAACTGAGGCAGTAAATGAATATTACAACCAGAGTTAGAGCCAGGACACTGGATAATGTGTTTAATCAGTTGTGACTACTCTTAGTACCGCTATTTTGATCCTTCTTCTAGGCAAAATATCTTAAGTTTTACACAGAGAATGAAGTATAGGGTGACCGCTCAATGCCATTTGGATAGACCAATGCTCATTCTACACCTTGAGCTCCAGTAATGGATGTCCTTTAGATAGTTTAGACATTCAGCTCTCTAGAGAAAGGTTGACTAATGGAAGAAAGAGTTTCTAGAACACTGTGACAAGAGACTAATATACTATAACATTAAAGTTCTGCTTCTTATCAAAATTAAGTATTAAGAAGTAACCTCAGCCCTATCACCTCCCCTCCACCCTGAAAAATAACAAGAGATTCCTGGGACTCTTCAAATGAATGTGAAAAAAATAGAAATTAAGGGCTTCAGGGTCTTGAGTTTTTGCTCTTGTAGCTAAACTTTAGCATTCTATTTATGCATATAGACAACAAACAATGACGATCTATTTGGGGAGGCTAAATTGGGCTCCTCTAAGAAACTGAAGAAAAGAACCCTATTGCGGTATGATTGCTTGACTGTTATACCTTCCATCTGAACAGTTCTTCCATTGGAAATTACTTGATGCATTACAAAAAGTACGTATGGCTAAGCTTGTTAAAAGAACATCTGAGATTCTCTGGAATAAAAAAAAAAATAAATAAAATTTGCATGAGAACTCTTTTGTTTTAGAGTCTCCTGATCTAGGTAGACATAGGAACTTACAACTTTTTTTAGATGCCTCATTTTGTCAAGGCATCAATTAGCCCGACACAACAAATCCTCTCTTTCTATTCCGCATCATGTATTGGACATGTTTCTATTTACACACCAGACAATACCACTCAGGCTTCCACTGAAAACAGCCTCTGAATCCGTAGATGGCAATCATATGCTTCGACAGCAAAGGAAGGCTTTTATGACGATTTTTAATCTATACCCACTTCAGAAGGCTTTTGGGAAACCAGCTGCAGAAACAATGTGCTCAAAATGGTGTGGTTCAGCCATCGTCAGGTACCCGCCTCCATTAATTCCTTAAAGACCAGGTTTGAAGCTACACACTCAGGCAGAAGGTAGAATATGACTTTAAGGGTGTGGGTTATAATTCAAGTATGATTGTATTCGCATAAAAGAACATAAGCTGCTTTTTTTCTGAATGCAAACACGGTCCCTAAACCAAGGATGTAAATTAGTATTACAATGAAAGCCGCCAGAAGGACAGAAGTTGGAAGTGTTCGCTTCTCTGAGCAGCAGGAGACTGTTCAGGTCCTGCTGTTTTGAAAACCTTTCTCTTCTCTCCCCACCCTCCAAGCACCCCTCCCCTCCCCCTACCCCCACGCAGGCTGCCCTGCTAAGAGAAATCCATTTGAATATTTTGGCAATCACAGAGGCCCCCACATAAATTATGGATACAGAAATGCAGAAGACAGTCTAACAAATGGAACACAGTGGAATCTGTTTTTCCGCCGCCATATGGTGTCGACAGAATGCCACTTTGTTTCTCTGGGAAAGAGCTCATCATTAAAAAATAAATAGCATCTTTTCTGTGGGGAGAGAACCCACAGTCATTATTTTGAAAAATAACAAACAGGAAACCCTGTCCTTTCATTTTGCAATTCCACCCCCACCCCACCCCCTTTTTTTCCCTTCACACCTTATTATTATTGCTGTACACTGAGACTTTGTTTTCCCTGGGAAAACTTGGGATGGTTGTGCTTTGTTGGTGTGTGGGATCTCAACATCATATTTATCCAAGTGCTTGTCCAGGTACTTCCAAGTATAACACACACCACAAAGAACCAGAGTAGTTCATTAGAAATCTCCTTTCCTTTGCGAAAAAAGCAAGTCTTTCAACCTAATGTGGATTTTACTTAGTTAGATTTCATGCTCATAGATGCAATGAATATAAACCATAGTGGTATATGGAAAAATCTAACAATTTCCAAATTGAATTCAGAGGACTATATTATTTATGAGACAGAGTTGTTATTGAAATTGTTTCTATAATATCTTTGGTAATTTACTCTCTCACAGACCTAGGGAAATTTCACCATATTCCACAAAATATGTAATGCACGTCTAACCATATCTTTTTTCTCCCTACAACCCGGCTCTTTTTTTCCTATCAAAAAATATAAGTTCTTATGAGTACTTAGAACTTATAACATCCTTCTACAAGTCCAATGGCTATAACTTACCTATTCTGCTACTTTTAACTCACAGTATTTTCAAATTACATAATTCCTAAGATGTTTTCACCACCGTTTATTTATTTGATGTCCAAATAGCACTGAGGTAAGGGAAGAAAAAGAATGCTATTTAAAAAAATGAGCAGTCAATAATGTTTCTTTTAAAAAATAAGAAATCAGAGTAATAGTCCAGCAGGTAGGGCATTTGCCTTTCATGCAGCTGGCCCATGCCAGCCTGGGTTCAATCCCGGCATCCCATATGGTCCCCTGAGCACTGTCAGGAGTAATTCCTGAGTGCAGAGCCAGGAGAAACCCCTGAGCATTGTCGGATGTGACCCAAAAAAAGCAAAAAAAATAAAAAATAAAAAAATAAAAATAAGAAATCTCATCATCAATCTCCATGTTTTTGATAGCCATAATAGTGAATATGTCTTCATATTATTATATAAACTATTTCCTTTTGTATTATAGTCAAGTCTAATTATATTTCTCACTTAAATAAGAGAGAAAAGAAACAGAAAAGGTATAAACTATTTCCTTTTGTGTTAGAGTCAAGTCTAATTATATTTCTCATTTAAATAAGAGAGAAAAGAAACAGAAAAGGGTGAAGTAGGGAACTCAGGCATTACTGTCAGGACTGGACTCTCATCTGTCTCCCAGGAGAGGGTTTTACCCCACAGCACTGTGTTAACTAAGACAGGGCAAGGACAGAAGAGATTATGACTTTGTTCATGGTCTATTGTCTCTTCCATGAGGGTTTCTTACCAGATCAGGCTGACCTTGGCTCTGCTATCACTCATAAATTGCCTTTCTTGCCAGACATGTATTTTAAGATATAACAGGAAACAAAAGGTTTCTGAACATCAGTAACCCCAGATCCAAAAAAGCATGAATCTACAAACGTTGACTTTATATTTAAAGTAAATCTTTAAGATTCTGATGTCAGAATAATCTATTCCCTTTGGTTAACTCTGTGAAATAGATTTGAGTTCATAAAAAAATGAACTGATAAGCTGCCCTTTTTGGTATGTTTGCCTAGTATTGTCCTGAAACAAGAAGAAATTTTGTAATCTGTTGTCCTGGTGGAACCATGTCTAAAAAAACACTCACCAACAAACTGATAAATGAGAGCACAGAATCTGGTCTTCCTCTGACCAAGAGGTCAAGCTCAGAGAGGTGCGCTTTTCCCGCCCCGAGCTGTCAATACTAAATTGTTCTGCAATAGGATGTTGAGTCTCTGCCAAATTGAAAGAGTCCTTCCAGACTCATCTGATTGAATTCATTTCTATAACATCGAAAGAAGCTTATTCCAAAAGAGGACTGATCTCAGGGTGCATACGTTATTTTACTTCTTTGATTCATTCCTGTAGCTTAGTCCCTTAAAACTCCCTCAGCTCATATTTGGGGAAGGAGTTTCGTCAAACTCAGAAGCAGGAAAATATTTTTTTATCCGCAACATTCCCAGGCATATGCTTTGTTTCTTGTTGTCTGGAACACTGTCCTCAAGAAATCACATGTAACTGGCAGATAATTCCACAATATTTTTGACAGCTTGTCAATAGTGGCTGCTGAGGGCTATATGGCATCAAATGTATCAAGAAAAATTCTGTAACATAGAACAAGCACAGAAAGATTGTAAACATAAAAAACAGCAAATCCATTGTACTGCTTGGTGTTGTTTTAAGATTGCTCCTTCTCAGTGCTTATAGCATGGTTTATATGATCATTTGTCAGATAAACCAACACGACAGAGGACTAAATGAATTGAGGTATGGCTTTAAATGCTGTATCTGACAGTAAACGAGGATAGTAATTTTTGTTATTAAATGAAAGCCCATCACCAATCTCCTGCACCCTGGCTTGTATGAATTTAAGGGTGACTTATAGATATAGGGGGAAAGATTGAATAGAGGGAAAAGACATAGAGGATGTGATATCTGGGAAGAAGTTAGAACATATTTTTTGTTTTGTTTGGATTTGGGTTTGTTCAGTTTGGGGGTCATGGTGTGGCAAGACTCAGGGTTTACTCTAGTCTCAGTACCACATATGCTCAGGAGACCATATGTGGTACTGAGGACTAAGCTAGTGCTTGCCATGTGCAATGCAAGTGCTTCAACCCTTAGGTTATCTTTCCAGCGAGGTGGAAATATATTAAATCATCCCACATGGAAAGAAAACAAATTCATTCTCTATTATTGTTAGTCAAAATGCAGGCTTAGTTTTTCATTTGTAGAGACCACACTTCAGTTTGTCAATAGTCACATGGATCTTGTAGCTACTCATTGAACACAAGGGCTTCAGAGTAATCCATTACCACAGAAGACTAACTAGGACACTTTTCAGTGGGGTTAAATGTTTCTATGTAATTATTTCATTCATCCAGTCACTTACTTTAGTGAGCATGCTTTTTAAGTAAGCATCATGCAGGTAACTGAGATTTAAGATGACTTCCTCCCAAGGTTTTCTTGGATTCCTGTCTCATACAAAGATGCCCCAGAAAAGGCAACTGTATGAGGCACTTTCTAGAAGAAACATGTGTATGGCATTACTAGCTTTTAAATGTTCCGTAAGTGGTTTAAATTTACTAATAGTCATACTCACTACATCATGTCCACAAATTTAGTTCATGAAGCAACTGTTCATTCATCTTTGCTCTTCTTATGTTAGAAAAAAGGTTTCTACTTTTATATTTGAGTTTCTAAAAGCAACAAAAGCAGAAAAATGGATATTGATTATTTTAATCTGAGCCAGGTGTGAAAATTCAAGGTTTTTTTCCTATTATATACTATTCAGAGTAGGTGCACCCTGTTGTAATATGCCTCACTAATCTTTATTTTCCTAATATGTAAACTGAAGATAAGAGTCTTTCCATGGATAAAATGAACAATGTTCCAAAAGCTTTTAGGCTGATAGTTAGCACATGCTAAGTGTTGCAGGACACTGTTGCCCAGGGTCTCTGCATCTTGCCCGGAGTTGCCTTCTGCAGACCACTTTGTAGATGGGAAGAAGATGGTTTGAATGTGGCAGTATATTTTAACATGTATTCTATGTTAGCTGGTATAAATATTTTCTCTCATTCTGACACAATCATCGTGGGACTAGCTTACCAGTATATTTATCTGGCCACATTGGATCTCTAAATAATTAGACCAGAGAAAAATGCTGTTTGCCTCCAAGGAAGCATAAACAGCTCTCTAATAAGTCTAAAGGCTAATATAAAAAAACAACTATGAAATAAATATGAGACTCTTGTGAAGGCTTGAGAAATATATACCTGGCTATGAAATATCCATTGGTACAGAAGCATGTCTTTGTATTCTGAGATACAGTTCATCTCAAATGCCCCCTCCTTCACTCTGCCCTGCAGGGGCACTCCAAGACAGATCTGGGCTGAGCAGCATTAATATCTCAAAGGACCTAGGTGAGGTCCTGGGAGAAGTTACCTGAGGGAATTCACCCCAACTGCTTCCTGTTGATGTGGGCGGTCTGTGTTCTAGAGATATTAAAAACTATAGCCTGCTTTCTTCCAGGCTCTTTCTCTCTTTGCCTTTTGCGTTTTTGCCTTCTCCTCTCTGTTCTCCCTATTGAGCCTTAACACGTGGTGGCAGCCATCTTGACCTAGGGATCTGAACCTACACCTTGCTGGGCCCCAGCTGCTAACCTAAGTCTGAGGTTTTCCTGTTATGGGATTGAATACCAGAACCTGTGAGAGTAAAGCCTTTTGAAACTTTGCTGGATTCCCATGTCTTTCTCCATTGCCAGCTGCTGATCCCCTGGGGCAAAAGGGGATTCCCTGACCCTGTTCCCAGATTTTGTCAGGGTGCTAGTGTACCCCACACTAAGCACTCATTAAATGTTGTGTGGTTTTGGGAAGTAAGTGGACATTTTGAACTCTCACACCGGCCTGTCTCCACCTCTGGTATTCTCCCTGGGGTGTGTCGGCTGGCCGGGTGGGTGCCTGGGGTCGTGGTAGAGCCCCAGGCCTCGGCAGAAGGTGGAACTACAACCCCCAGAAGTCTGAGCAGAAGCGGAAGTAAATGGACATTTTGAACTCTCACACCAGCCTGTCTCCACCTCAGGTATACTCCCTGGGGGTGTGCAGCTGGCCGGACAGGTGGCCGCTCACACGGCCGCTTATTAATACAAAAACTAGGAAATTCAACACCAAGGGAAGGTAATACCCTCAAGAAAAAAAGAAACAGTACACTAGAGGAATCTATCCCTGAACACCGCAATACCATGGGGAAACAACGCAGATCCCCAGTTTGAAGAACAGATGAAGGAATCAACCCTGAAGACTCAAAAAAAGAAAACAGATGTGCATGATCTCTCTGACAATGAATTTAGAGAAGAAATTGGTAGGATGTTTAAGGAGATCAACGAAAAAATGGAGCAGATGTCCAATAAAATACAGGAGAACATAAAGGAAGCAGTTGAAAGGGCAGTCAATAAATTACGGGAGGAAATGAGAGCAGAAATGAGAACCATGCAAATAGAAATATCATCGCTTAAAAACTCAGTAGATGAAATGAAAAACACAATAGGGGCTCTCAACAGTAGGATGACAGCAGTGGAAGAGAGAATCAGTGAGACTGAAGATGAGCTGCAGAAAGCACTCAGAGAACTACATAAGATGGAAAAAAGACCGGAAAATGGATCAGCAATGGAACAGAGAACAATGGGATGAAGCCAGGCAGAACAACATAAGAATCATCGGAGTCCCAGAGGGACAGGAAAGTAACCCAAAGGAAATTAAAACAGTTAAAAACATCCTGGCTGAAAAGTTCCCTGAGTTAAAGGATGAAGGCATCCAGATCCAAGAAGCCCAACGCACACCAGCAAGAAGAGACCCCAATAGAAAGACCCCAAGACACATCCTAGTCAAAGTAATGGATGCCATAGACAGAGACATAATTCTTCAGGCAGCAAGATCAAAGAAGGAAATTGTATACAAAGGAGCATCCATTCGACTTTCAGCAGACTTCTCAGAAGACACCCTCCAAGCCCGAAGGCAGTGGTGGGATATAGTAAAAAAACTCAATGAAATGAATGCCTCAGCAAGAATTCTTTATCCAGCTAAACTCTCACTCAGATTTGAAGGACAGATATACAACTTCTTGGATAAACAACAGCTTAGGAACTTTGTAAAATCAAAACCAACCTTAAAAGAAGGACTGAAAGATCTACTATAAGACGAGACATAACCCAAAAGAACAACCAACCTATACAGAAAGATGGCACAAAATCCCATGACAATAATCTCTCTCAATGTCAATGGTCTAAATGCACCAGTTAAGAGACACAGAGTGGCAAAATGGATCAAAAAATTGAATCCGACATTCTGCTGCCTTCAAGAAACACACCTGAACAATCGGAGCAAAGACAGGCTCAAAATAAAAGGCTGGAAAACAATCCTTCACTCAAACAACCCATCCAAAAAGGCTGGGGTGGCCATACTGGTATCCAACAACATAGACTTCAGGCTGAAGAAGGTCAGAAGGGACAGTGAAGGTCACTTCTTAATAGTCAAGGGATGCATATATCAGGAAGAAATCATGCTATTAAACATATACGCACCCAACGAGGGGCCAGCAAAATACCTAAAACAACTACTAATAGACTTCAAAGAAGACATTGACAGCAACACAATTGTAGTTGGAGACTTCAACACTGCTCTATCAACCCTGGATAGATCAACAAGATTGAAACTTACCAAGGAAATACTGGCCCTAAAAGAAGAGATGGAAGAAAAAGGGCTGGTAGACATATACAGGGCATTTCATCCCCAAAAAGCTGAATACACTTTCTTCTCCAGTGCACATGGAACATACTCCAAAATAGATCACATGCTGAGCCATAAATCATACCTCCATAAAATCAAGAAGATAGAAATTGTGCCAACTATTTTTTCAGACCATGATGCACTGAAAATAGAAGTTAAATTGTACACAAAAATGGAGACCAATACCAAGTACCTGGAAACTAAACAGCTCACTGCTGAACAACCAGCAAGTCATAAAAGAAATCAAAGAGGAAATCCAAAGATTCCTGGAAACAAATGAGACTGAAGACACGAATTACCAGAACTTGTGGGATACAGCAAAAGCAGTGTTAAGAGGCAAGTTCATAGCTCTTCAAGCATTCATCAGAAAAGAAGAAAAGGCCATCACAAACAGTCTGACTTCACAACTTAAGATCTTAGAGAGTGATCAACAAAAGGAGCCCAACCCAAGCAGAAAGAAAGAAATAATAAAACTTAGAGCAGAAATCAATGAGATGGAATGTCAAAAAACAATCCAGAAGATCAACGAAACCAAAAGCTGGTTCTTTGAAAAAATAAACAAGATTGACAAACCACTTGCAAGACTTGTAAGAAAAGGAAAAGAGAGAACCCAAATAAATAGAATCAGAAATGAAAACGGGGACATCACAACAGAAACCACAGAAATTCAAAAGATCATCAGAGATTACTATGAGAGCCTGTATGCCACGAAACAAGAGAACCTAGAAGAAATGGACAAATTCCTGAATTCCTATAGCCTCCCAAGTCTGCAACAAGAAGATTTGGAATACCTCAACAAACCTATCTCCATCGAGGAGATGGAATCGGTTATCAAAAGTCTCCCCAAACACAAAAGCCCAGGTCCAGATGGATTCACCAGTGAATTCTACCAAACCTTTAAAAGAGGACCTACTCCCAATTCTTTTTCAAGCTCTTCCGGCAAATTGAAGAAACAGAAACACTCCCAAATAGCTTTTACGAGGCACATATCACCCTGATACCCAAAGCAGACAGAGATGCCACAAAAAAAGGAAAACTACAGGCCAATCTCCCTGATGAATACAGATGCTAAGATCTTCAACAAAATACTAGCAAATAGAATCCAAAGAGTCATCAAAAAGATTATACACCATGACCAAGTGGGATTCATCCCGGGAATGCAAGGATGGTTCAACATCCGCAAGTCAATCAACATAATACATCATATCAACAAAAAGAAAAATAAAAACCATATGATCATATCAATAGATGCAGAGAAGGCATTTGACAAGATTCAAGACCTATTCATGAAAAATGCTCTCCGTAAAATGGGGATTGAAGGAACCTTCCTCAATATAATCCAGGCCATCTACTACAAGCCCACAGCGAGCATCATTCTCAATGGGGAAAAAACTGAAAGCCTTCCCCTTAAGATCAGGGACAAGACAAGGCTGCCCACTCTCACCACTTCTATTCAATATAGTACTGGATGTACTTGCCATAGCAATCAGGGAAGAAAAGGACATTAAGGGCATCCGGATAGGAAGGGAAGAAGCCAAGTTGTCACTATTTGCAGATGACATGATATTATACCTGGAAAACCCGAAACTCTCTACCAAGAGGCTCCTAGAAATAATACATTCCTATAGTAGAGTGGCAGGGTACAAAATCAATACCCAAAAAGTCAATGGCCTTCCTATATGCAAACAGCGAAAGAGAAGAAAGGGACATTAAAGAAACTATCCCATTCAAAATTGCACTGCAGAAAATCAAATACCTAGGAATCAGTTTGACAAAGAATGTAAAGGATCTCTACAAAGAAAACTACAAAACGTTACTTCAGGAAATAAAAGAAGACCTGAGGAAATGGAGACACATTCCCTGCTCATGGATTGGAAGGATTAACATTATCAAAATGGTAATACTCCCTAGAGCTTTATACAGATTCAATGTGGTCCCTATAAAGATACCCATGATGTTCTTCAAAGAAATTGAACAAACACTCCTGAAATTTGTATGGAATAATAAACCCCCACGAATAGCTAAAACAATCCTTGGGAAAAAGAAGATGGACGGTATCACTTTCCCCCAACCTCAAGCTCTACTACAGAGCAGTTGTAATTAAGACAGTGTGGTATTGGTACAGAGACAGACCCGTAGACCTATGGAATAGAACTGAATATCCTGAAACACACTCTCAAATATACAACCACTTAATCTTCGATAAAGGAGCAAAAAATATTAAGTGGAGCAAAGAAAGCCTCTTCAACAAATGGTGCTGGGAAAACTGGGCAGCTACATGTAAAAAATGAACTTAGACCTCCTTCTAACGCCATGCACAAAAGTCAGATCAAAATGGATTATAGATTTCAACATCAGACATGAATCTATAAGGTACATCGAAGAAAACATAGGAGAAACGCTCTACGACATCGAAACTAAAAGTATCTTTAAAGACGACACACCACTGACCAAGCAAATGGAAGCAAAGATAAACAAATGGGATTATATAAAATTGAAAAGCTTCTGCGCCTCAAAAGAAACAGTGACCAAGATACAAAGACAATCCACAGAGTGGGAAAGGATATTCACCCAATACCCATCTGACAAGGGGTTAATATCCAGGATATATCAGGCACTGGTAGCACTTCACAAGAAAAAAGCAGCCAACCCCATCAAAAAATGGGGAGAAGAAATGAACAGAAGCTTCCAAAAAAGAAGAAATTCGAATGGCCAAAAGGCATATGAAAAAGTGCTCTTCATCTTTAATCATCAGGGAGATGCAAATCAAAACAACAATGAGGTACCATCTCACACCACAGAGACTGGCACACATCCAAAACAGCAAGAACAACCGGTGCTGGCGTGGATGTGGGGAAAAAGGGACTCTGATCCACTGTTGGTGGGAGTGCCGATTGGTCCAGCCCTTTTGGAAAACAATATGGGCATTCCTCCGAAAACTAGATATTGAGCTCCCATTTGATCCAGCAATAGCACTCCTGGGAATATACCCGAGAGACCGAAAAACACATAGCAGAAACACTATCTGTACTTCTTTATTCATCTCTGCGCTATTCACTATAGCTAGAATCTGGAAACAACCTAAATGCCCGAGAACAGAGGACTGGCTAAAGAAACTGAGGTTCATCTACACTATGGAATACTATGCAGCTGTCAGAAAAGATGAAATTATGAAATTTACCTGCAGATGGATGGACATGGAGACTACCATGCTGAGTGAAATTAGTCAGAAGGAAAAGGACAGATATAGAATGACTGCATTCATTAATAGGACATAAATAGATACCAGTATTTTACTAAATGTGGGAAATGGTAATGGCGGATTAAAACTCACCATTGAATATACACAAAGAGACTTAAGTGATAAACTCTAAATATCTGCAGGGCTAGCCACAATGTGTAAAATAAGAGGGAGAGAGATGCAGAGACAGAGAGAGAGAGAGAGAGAGAGAAGAGAGGAAACGGGGGTACCTGCTATTGAGGCAGCCTGGGGTGGGGGGAGGGGTGGGGTACATTGGTGGTGGAAATGGGGCACTGGTGGAGGGATGGGTGCTGGAATACTGTATTACCAAGAACCAATTATGAACACCTTTGTAATTGTATGTCTCACGGTGGTATAATAAATTTTTTTTTAAAAAAATAAATGTTATGTGTTTTTATTGCAGCTTCTCTGGAATTTTAACAAATACTTTACATCCCTATGTAACATTGAGTTTAGTAACAAGGGATTAAAATGATCTCCTGTATGTCTTATTATACAGGTATTCAATAAATGAAATTAGTTCATCCATTCAATAGCTCCCTATACAGAGTATATGATTTGCAAGGGGAGAAAGATTTAAATCTAATTCCTCTCCTAAGGTTTCACCTGATATGTGTGTGCAATCACGGGAATATAGACTTAAAAGGGTTAAAGAATTTTACGAATTTAAGGAGGAGATAAGGAGGCAGAGTGAAGGTTTACACTGGCACTGAATTATAGACGGATCCTGAGTAACCAAACTCAGTGATGGCTGCCAGCTTTGTAGCATTTTATGGTGATTTTATGAGAAATGAAGGTAAAGTATTATTTAGATATATTTAAATGATCACATTATTATTTTCTAAGACTCAATATTTTTTTATTTGATACTATTGTTGTATATAGCAAGGGGGTGTTGCTATATACAACAAGGGATAAATAGATACCAGTGTTTTACTAAATGTGGGAAATGGTAATGGCAGATTAAAACTCACCAAAAATGTAGTTTTGGTGTTTTCAGAAGGAGAGTTGTAGTCAATATTTTAATACTATATTGTTTTAAGAGCAAGCTCATAATAAGCATTTTATAGTTATTATAATTCCCTTTCTCCAAATTTCAGTGTGCTAACAAACAACAATGATAATAATAGCAGTAAATGCCATTCTCTTTCAACAGACCACCAAGCATCATATAAAACACTGAAAGGCTAACAGAGTTCTTTCCAGAACCATGAGTTGTGCTTTGCAGAAGAGCCTTCAATGAAACAGAGAAGACAGTCACATACTGAAAGCTGTGTCAGTGATGGAACTGTAAAACAACAGTGGGAACTTGGAGAACTGAATTCTGCAAAGTGGTTAAAGGTTCTGCTGGTCTAACAGCAACAACATCAAGAAGATGACAGAGATGTCTGAAAAGTCACAGGTTTCCAACACCTTTTTCAGCCTGCTACAATTAGCCTCACACAATACAAATCATTTTGGAAGGCTCAGTGGGGCAGACAATATTTGATATTACTCCTTTCCCGAAATGCGGTGAATTGCAACTCTAACAACTTACAATGATTTTTGAACTAAAAAAATATGAGCACAATGATTAAATAAACTATTTAGGAACCACACTCAAATCAAAGAAGTCTTGTCTTTTGCTGTTAAGAAAAAATTAAAAGCAGGGATGAGATACCATTTGGAAATTCAGATGGAAGCTGTCATTTTATTATAGGAAGAAAGGGATAATGGCCTTTATAAAATATGAAATGGTTTTATTACCATAAGTAGAGTTAAATAAATTTAATTTTGCCATAATTACAAACAGTAAAGAGTAAGATTTCTACAATCCTAGCATAACTACTTTACAGAGTAAGAGCCACTGATACATATGATACTACTATTGAGATACACAAGAATGTGACCGATTAGAATAAGGTGAAAACATAGTCTGTGGCCAGAGACAGAATCAACAGGCTGAGTGTATGCTTTGGATACATGCACTAGGGCTAGATTCTCTACTCTGTGTGGAAGCTCACCTGGTCCCTGAGCAATGCCTGAGCACAGTCAGGAATTACCTCAGCACCAATGGGCATAACTCTAAAAATTAAACTAAGCTTAATATAAACACAGAGACTGAATTTTTATGAAACTCCAAGTGAATTCTGATAGGAATTCTATATTCTATTTTCACACATTCCCTTTGGAGATGCAGTATATGAACTCATGTGGAACATGAAACAAAAAAGCATCTAGCTGCCTAAAGTTAAATGCCAGTCTACATGTGTTATAGATTCAAATCTGATGTCATCTGCGCCATGTTACAAGAAGGTAGTTTTTGAGGAGCTGAGAGAATATGTTGCATGCTGAGACACATAAACAAGACCTCAGGAAACTTTTTTGCCAGGACAGTAGAAAATAGGATGATGGAAAGATGTCTCTAAAAAGAATGTTTAAGAGAAAGATAGGGGGTTCTTGGATATATAATTATAGCTTCAAAGAAAAACACCAGAAATGATACACATACCAGGAAAGTAATTCTCTTGCAGGGGCATTTCTAAGCAGACACTTGTATTATCCAGCTTAGAACAGTGTAGCTAGCCCTGAGTTATTCTAATATACCAAATTCTCTGAAATGTCACAATGCACCTAAGCTTGACTTGAAACACGCTCTTGAGTCCTCTCTCTCCCTTCCTCCCACCCTTTATCTCTCCCAGGGTACAGTCCATTAGTTCAACCCTCCTGTGAGTTTCCCAATCCAGGACTTCTCTATGGTTTAGCTCTCATTATATGTTCCAGAGCAAAAGGGAATACTCCAAAAGATCCTCCCTGATGGAACGGTTTGTAGAGTCCCTATAATATGTCATTTTGGGGGGTGCAAAGGAGGGATTATTAAATTAAATGCTGTTTAAGTGTGGAAAACTTTCTATGCCAACTTACCTGTTTCTCTGAATCTTTCATATGGGCTTATCAAGATATGTTATCATTAGCAGTCTCTTAAATGACTTAATTGGAATTAGGCATTTGGTATCAAAGGAGGTTAGAATCCAATTGAGTATTGACTTTACAAAAACCACAATAGAAATAAAAATCCCTAGTAGCAAGACCTACAATTTAATTGATAACCTGTGGAGAGCAGGTGATGAATAAAGGAGGAGAATGGAAAATCTCCAATTTTTTCCTATCATTATCCCACACACATACATTCTGGCTGAGAAATATACCCCTAGTTGTTTGGAGTCAAACCTGTTCAGCAACAGGAAGATTATCAAATAGAAAAGATATTGTAACATTAACAGCACTTTCAGAAATACAGTGGAAATCCTTAATAAAAAACTATCTCATCTCTTTCCTTTCTTCCCGTCATAATCTAAGTTACTAAGAGTAAAAATTCAAATGAATATATTTTACGAAAATATTTATTCAAATAGGAATGTTAGTGATTTTCAGATCCTCACTGGCAGAGTGAAAGCAGGAAGATAAAATGACTTTCTTCACCCTATTTGAGATTATTGTTATCTTACAGCTTAGGAGGCACCCTCATTATCTAGGGGTACACAAATCCAGGCGGTGCATAATTTGGAAACCAAAAATAATACAGTAAAACATTTCTCAAGATCATTTCAACATTAAAAAAGAACAGAAATAATAAATAAATAAATAAATAAATAAATAAATAAATAAAAAAGAAGAAGAATATGACTCACATTGGCTCTTTCCAGGATTAAAATTCAAAGCACGATACTATGCATGTTGTTTCTCTGAGGACAACCAACAGTTGGTAAAGAGGAATCCCAGTTCAGGTAGTTCTTGCTCCTTCTGGAGTGGTGTGACTGTTGCCAAAGTCCATTCAAGCACATTTTGCAGGGGGTTAGTGTGAGGTCTAGGACAGCATGCAAGTCAGTACAGTTTTCAGACCCCATCTGAAAAGGTACAAAACAAACATCTTTCAGTCTTTGTACCCAACTCACTTACTCACCAGTCACCTGACCTGTTTCTATCCTTGCGTCAGTATGCCAAGCAAGACTGAAGCAAAGCACTTGCTGAATTTGGCGCTCGGCTCCAGGACAGTCCAGTTGTGAAGAACCAAGTAAGAAGGGTTCTGGCCCATTTGGAAACCTTCAAGGAAAATTGGTGTGTCTTGGGCGCACCTGAAACCATCAGAGAACAGATCAAAACAAGATACAATTGAGGGAGAACGTGGTAAATCAAGTGATTCTAAGAGCTTTGAAGGGCGCAAGGGGTTTCCTCCTCTCCTCCACATCTTCCCATTGCCAGTGTTTACCATTCACAGAAAGGACAAGCCACTTCACATAGGTCTCCCACTGCCAGTCGCCAGGCTTATCTACGGTTCATTTCAGACACCGGGTTTGGCTTTTGATGAGACCCTTGTTCATGCCTGAAACTCCCTTCCCAGACCCATAGAAAACTCAATCCCCTTCCTGGGATCCTCATGTCTTTTCATTTCTTTCCCCTTAATTTCTAGAGGGGTTGTCTTATTCTGCAAATATGAAAAACAGAATTTGCATGTTTCTTTACAGTGTGTGGAGGTCCCCATGGGGACCACGTGGACTCTTAGTAGTTGCAGGTGTTTAAAAGACTCATGCAGCAATCCTGAATAACAACAACAAATGTCACTTGTGGGGCCAGAGAGGCATTAGTAGGGCATTTGCCTTGCATATGTCTGGTCTGGGTTTGATCCTGGCATTCTATATGGTCCCCTGGGCCCCTAGGAGCAGAACCAGGAGTAAGCCCTGAGCACTTCCAGGTGTGGACCCAAACCAAAAAATATATATGCTGAAAATCTTCATTATACAATCTCAAAGCATTTCTTCCCACTCTTTCTTCGGATGCATGTCAGTCGTCCCCCTCTCCTATTCTCATTATTACTGAGTTCCTGAAAGCAAAGTTCTTACAAAAATGAGCTTGCACAGAGGGGCGGGGTAGGGGAGAATAATTATTTAAACTGTCATCATTTTCTGCCTTTTTCTCACCCCCGACTCATATGTCACACTAATTCAATTTCTCATGTCCATTTTTCTCCACCAGAAGACACAGATCTGAAGTAAATGAATCTGTTCTAGATAATAGGAAGGCAATGCAAATATGTAGTCAAACTTAGCCCATTCCAGGACTAATATAACCAGAGATATAAAATTTTAATTCAAAAGTTAACGATTCATATCACTTGTTATCTTCACCTGTCAACATTTCTGACAGCCTATTTTAATATTTGGTATTTTTTCATACTTTATCTTGTAAAAAAAGAATTTTATCCCTTTCTTACTGTATTTCTCAACATAAAAAGGTTAGACTAGAATTTTAGGAGGATGATAACAATGGTTTCTAGTGATAAAATAATGAAACAGTTCATGTTCTCATAATAAAGGACTGATTTCTTTTAGCTACAGCTGCAAGTAATCACCAGAACCAATGTTAAACCCATGCTAATTGATCAATAACAGTATACATTGGCATCCGTGCTTCCAATGCCAATAAGTAGCAATGATTTTCAGGTAATTGTGCTTCACAGCTAAAGGTCAACCTATACTCCAAACACTTTTTGTTTTTGAAATTCTACCAGCCCCTGAACCCCATGATTTCAGATCCCCTTCTAAGCTCAAGAGTCTGCCTTACTCAGTGTAGACTCAGGAGTAAAGCCCTCTCTTTCTACGAAAGGTGTACATTGTCTTTATTTCAAATATAGAGTGAGGGGCTGCTCTTGTTACCCAATTTGGCAACTCACAGTATCACTTGTCATTTGTCTTCCCATTGTTCATCAATTTGCTTGAGCGGGCACCAGTAATGTTCCCATTCGCTGGGAATGAGGTCCATTACTGTTACTGTTTTTGGCATATCAAATACACCACGGTAGCTTGCCAGGCTCTGCCATGGCTATGGGTTCATCCCAGTGTTTTTCTATTTCAGACCATCAACCATCCTGGGCCCACAGAGCAGAGTCACGGGGGTGTAGACAAGTCTGTCTCCTGTCTTCCACCTGCCAATGCAGCCAGGCACCACAGCCACACCTGCAACACTTCGAGGGGCAGATTCACTAGTATGTCTTATTAAAATGTTTATTCACTTTCTGGCTTCTTTATATCGGCATTATTCACAAGTACATCATAAAGTAGTCCAGTATCATAAAACCCAGTCAATATCCACATGGCAATGTTACAGAAGGTAGGACTATAAATGTGTCTGGAGACAGAGTGATAGTCCAGCAGGTAAGGCATTTGCCTTGCACACAGCCAACATGGGTTTGATCTCTAGCATCCCATATGGTCTCCTGAGCACCACCAGGAGTAATTCCTAGTGCAGAGCCAGGAGTAACCCCCTGAGTATTGCTGGTTTTGACCCAAAAAGCAAAAAAAAATAAGTGTCTGTGTGGACTTCTGAGTCGACTCAAATGAAACTTCTCTATCCATATGTCTGGCCCCTCCCTCCATGGCTACTAACATACCTTCAGGAAAATGATCATTGTAATGACAGAGGTTAGAATATCACAGTGTTGAGCAAGCCAGACGGGCAGGCCCCAAGGGTGCTGCAATCTCAGAATGTTCAGATACCAGATACTGAAAGAGGTTCCTAATATTTATCTAATATATTCACAACAAAAAAGCAAGAGAAAAAAATGAATTTTCCCCTCAATTTAAGTATTTTTGATCATAAATCCCTTAGAATAGCAATTAATTTTCTTAAACCTTCAAACGGCTTCAATAAGACTGCATAGAACACCAGATGTGGGGACCTGAGATAGTACAGTAGGACACTTGCCTTGCATATGGCAGACCTGAATTCAATTCCCAGCACTGTATATGGTTCCCTGCACCTATCTGGAGTGATACCTGAGCACAGCTGGGTGTGACCCAATGCCCCTCATCAGAAAAAACATGAGAGAGAATAGGTATCTTTTGGTTTAGGTAGATATGTGCATATAGGTATAGACGCATAGAGAGAAAATATAGATATGCATTTATTTTATATATATACATTTATACTATATTACAGATACAAAATATACAAACTATATAAACATTTATGTATTATATAGAGAGATGTCACCGGATGCCATGAACAATACCATATGCATAACTGCGATGTCATTATCCTCTCTGCTATTTTTAAGTGCTATGTATTCATTGTTCCTACCCAAGTTTGTGCCACAGAAATGCACAAAACTTGTCAAAGACTCCACATACCTGAGTGACTTGTGTATAGCTGTATAGCGTGTTACGCTGACCTCTGTCAGGCCTACACTGTCCAGAGAGCTCATTATCTGTTCTTTGAATGAGAATCATGTCCCCCGCATACTGTTTAGCCACGATAAATATAACAACTCCCCAAGATTCATTTCCTCAGAGCAAACTCTCGCCAGCCATCTGCTATACACCGCCCACACAGTCTCCCCAGTTTGTCTGGTTTCTCTCCGGTGTTCTGTCCATGCTCTCCCCAAATACATGTTCTCCCCCTTTCCCTCTGCTTACTGCTATCCGCCCCTTCCTCTCCTCCCTCCATATTCAATAGGAAGTTTCATGAGCTCTCTTCTCTTTCCTCTGAGCACATATCCTGTCTCAGCACGCTTGTATAGTCATTACATTTGGCTGGGAAATATGCATCCAACTTGGTAATTCCCACCTGTTGCCCTATATTATAATTAGCTTTCTTATCCTCTCCTTCCTTGAGTGCAAAAGTATGTTTCTTTCTCATCTTGTGTGCTTAATACATGTTACAAGGTTGAATAAGTTTGCCTTTTGGTACAACGGGAGAGCTCAGAAACGCTAAACCATTAAAACATCATGTGGTTTGGTTAGCAGATAAGCAACTGATGCAGTCTAGTTTAATCTGCTCAACAAATGTCCCTCGGACAACTTAAAAATATTCCTTCTGCCACGAATGACTCATGATCCCTTCTGAGAAATGGAAGTGGCAGCTGTATATCCACTGAGCGCATGAAATACAGTTAAAAAATTTCCAGCTATAGATAATTATCAATCACTCCAAATAAAGGCGATCAATATACTTCTTCTGCTGTTCGGACTTTGTCTGCATCTCCCAACAGGCACCATGTATTTCAGAGAAAATTGTGTTTGCGGACCCCTTGAAAAGCATAGCAGCTGTCTCAGGGATAGCTGCTGAGGTCATAGCAGCCAACAGCAGTCAAAGGTAGGCCGTGGCGCTGGGCCAGACTTCCTCTCCATTTAGAGGGCAGAGAGATTTGTGGTATTTCTTAGTGGCCACTAAGTTCTATACTACCTGCATTAACCTAGATATTATTTATTTATTTTTTCCTAATATGGAACACCTGCAGTTGTTTAAGTCATCAAGCCTGTGGAGGAGAAGCACAGTTTTGCGTAAGAGGGAATTTGTGGTCAAGTGACTGGCATTTCCTGGCTACCCCCTCTCTTATTAGATGCTAAGTGCAGGGCCTGGGGTATCCCATGGGCAGGTACCTCTCTGGATCCCGGTTTGTGCAGAAATAGGGCACACTTGTGAATGTGACCTCACTCTGCTACCAGCTGGCAGGGCACCCACCTCCTTCTTTCTCTCGGAGGTGTCTCCTGAGGCTGGATGTTATTCCTTCCCCCTCTCCACCTGTCTTCTCTCCAAACTCATCTGCTTGCAGCGCTTCCTCGCTCACCAGGATGTAAATGACTCCCAAATCTATTTCTCTGCTTTGCATGTCTATCTCTACATCACAGGGTACTTACTGCACGCTGTTGGCAGGCAATCATTACTCAGTAAATACTTGCTGCCTGATTGTAGGATAAGGTGGAAGTAATCTTCTCTCAGGTAAATGCATGAAGGGTTTTTTTCTGGGTCAAGATGGCCTTGCCCTTCCTAAATTCAAAACTAAAGAGGAAAGGATGAAATTACTATAGGTAAACTCCTTAGCAGAAAGAATATTATCATTTTGGTTCAGCACCTGCATTTTTCTCAGCTCAGTACTGCTGCGTGCCCTGGGATTTCCCCCTCTCTCTGCAGTCTCCATTCTCAGGCTCATATGACCACAGGATCTTGCCCTAAAGTCCTTTTTTATGGGCTTGGCCCCCAACCAGGCCAAGGACCTCATTCCCTGGGATTTTCAAACATGGACACAATAGACACTGTCTCTGTTTACGTCCTAAACTAAAACACACATAGGAATCTAGTGGTGTGATTCACCATCAAGTCATTCCTTTACCCAATCTCACTAAGTTGTTACTACGTGCCAAGCACAGAGCACTAAAGACAGACCCTGCCTGCTAGAAGAACCGGATGTTAGAGAAATAGCAGCGTGAACACCGCATGCTCAAGGTGACAAACAAGAAGCCCTGTGCCCAGAGGGAAAAAAAATCCCAACTCCGACTAGGAAGTAAAAAGAAATCACGCCAGGAAAAGAACTTCTCATTGCAGCACATCTCTAGCCTACTTTCATTTCTATAGTTTTTAAAACAACAGCAAGAAAAGTAACTCCAAAAACTGGCCCTCGCTTTGTAAAGGGTCAAAATGCCCAGGATTAACTACATGGTGAAGATCTCAGTTCATCCTGCCATGTTGTGTACAAGTGTGTTTCTTTTCATTTGTTTGGTTTGAGGACCACATCTCGGGTGTTCAGGGCTTACTCCCAGCCTCTGTACTCAGGATCACTCCTAGTGGTGTTCAGAGAAACCACGTGGGAGTCGGAATGACACCCTGGTCGGCAGCATACAAGGAAAGTGTCGCTCGCTATGGTTGCTTCCGCACCCTCCCTGCCCTTGATGGCAAGAGGTGATACAGTTTTTATAAATTCAGACACTTGAGACATAGAGAAACCAAGTAATTTACCACTCAGTAGTAAAGGTAAGTGGCAGAACCCACACTTGAGCCTAGGCCTCCTACAAGAATTCTTGCTTTCTCTACCACAAAGTACTGCAACCTGCCACACCCAGAAACTGCTGCATAAAGTGCATCTTACAAGCACACAGAATGGGTAAGTCCATCAGATGTCACAGACCTAATCGCTGTCATCAAAGATAAAATATTGGACTAATACAGAGAAAAAATGTGTGCATGCTGGTATTCTCAGAACCTTGAGACCATTCTGAATCATCCAAGGCCAAATCTCTCTCCTCAAAATAGTCATTCTGATATGGCGTCAGCTCAGTTCTCAAGACTGCCTTGGACTGTCCCCTAGGGGTGGGACCTGGAAACTGTGTTCCTCTTGAGCCCTGATCCCATGTACAAGATGTCTGTGAGGTTTGCTGACAGTGCAATGAAGCACCACCGTTTTGTTCCATCCAGCAATACTTAACCTAACTCTTTGTGACTTACTCAGAAAAGAAGACCACTGGGACTGTCCTGAACTCTCTCTTGGTGCAGCCCCACGCAGCCAGTTTCTGAGAGACATGTCACTTCAAATAATAATTCAGAATCAAGTGGAAAGCTGCTTTTTAGCTCTGCCAATGCAACAATTCTATCCAAGCTCAAGGACTTTACCAGGACTTCAATATGTTTTTTCTCATTTTTTCTATTTTTTTGTAAAAAATATATCTAAAAATATTTTAAGATGTAAATTCCATTAAACTGGCTGCTGGTGCATTGAAAAAGAGGGAATCAGTAGATCGATATCCTCATCCAGTTATTCATGCTATCCTCCTCCTGCTTCCTCTCCATTTTGACCTTCCACCAAGAAAAATCCCAGGTCAGGAGCTCCCTTGAAGGGCCCTGAGTAGAGACTATTTTCTGCAAGGCCTCATGGCAGGTGATGAGCAGCAATTCAGGGGTGGGGAAGATTGTGAAATATTACTGCAACCTGGCTGGGAAAGCCTCTTTAGAGTTCTTTTGGAAGCTAAAGAGCTTGGAAATTGAATGTCAAAGCCTAGCCAGGTTTTTCTTCCCTAAGGGTACCTTTCTCATCTGGAGAAATATTAGGTTCATTTCTACACAGTTCTCTGGAATTCGCCTTGATTTGAGTTCAGAGAACTGCAGTAACCCCAGAACCAACTCCTCCATGGAGTCTTAAGTGACCTTCTCCCTAGGCAAGCCTGCTCTGACTCTGGCCCTTCCTAGCTTGAGAGGTCAATCCCTTTGCTCAGCATCAAGGTGCCTCTACCTCCTCTCTCTACATTTCTTAGACTCCCTAGCTCGAATGTACACTTCTAACCATCCATCAGGAACCCGATTTCCTTCAACTAGGATCCTCAGAGTTGGAAAGCATGGGCTTAGATGTCAGGTGGACTTCTTAAACTGTGCACTTCCCTCCAACAGGGGGTATTTAATCTCTTGGGTACCATTTCCTTTCTAGAACAAGGTGAGAAGATAATATAAGCATAGTCAAGTTGCTCTGATCATGGAAAGTAAAACTATAGTAGCCCATATTCTTTGAAGAATTGATCATGCAAGGTTCTAACTACAGTGAGCTCTTTGCAAGAATTACTTCTTTTATCTTTTCACAGACCCAAGGCATCCAAAGCACCATTTTCTAGATATGGAAATGGAGGCCAGAGAAGTTAAATTCTTGCCTATTGTTGAACCAAAAGACACATAACTATGTGTTTTTTATTATCTTAGCAGTTGCACTGCCCAGATAACTTATGCTATATACTTAAAATGGACTTCATAGTACCAAGGATTCAGCAAAAGTCTAAATATTTTACTGCATTTTTTTTCATCTTTCCTACTTTTTCAAAGAAGCCAACCGTAAATTTAAAAAAGATGAAGTAATTGGCTGTGCAGCTCCAATCATTAGGAATACAGCGGAGATGTAAGTCAGATCTTTGAGCTTAACCATTACTGACTCTCTAGAGATGGAAGTTCACCCGACAGCCGCCTCTGTATATTTTGCTAATGCACACTGACGCCAAGGGGAGAGATTTCCCCCCCAAACGCATTTGAGATATGGGGAAGGAATTATACTGACAGATTGAATTTCCTTTCATTCTCTTTGCAGAGAGGGTTCAAAAGAGAAGAACACGAGGTAAAAGTTGGAATGGCGGAATTCAACCAGATTTACTCAGTCCTTGAAAAGAAGAAAGTTCACTCATTTCTGAGACCTTTAAATTCAATAAATATCTGCATTGCAATAGTCAGGAAATCAAGTGAATTATTATTATTTTTTTAAATCTTGGATCAAACACTTCCTTTCTAGGCTTCTTCATAAAGACAAAGTTACTTAACACAAGCTACTAGGGCAGACAGGGTGATTAAGGAGGATCCATCACCTGCTGCTTCTGTAAATATAGTGACTGCAGTAAGACTGAAAGGTCACAGGAGAATGTTTGCAAAAAGGCCCATCAATGTTAACAGATGAAGTATATAATGTGTAATGTGCACCCTCTGGATGATGTCGCCAAAAATGAATTTATATAGAAATCAAAAGTAAAAGCTGAAATCAAAAAACATTAAATATTCATGATGATAGAAATCTAGGAAAGGTGGGCCAGGAGCGATAGTCCAGTTGGTAGGAGGTTTGCCTTGCACGCAGCCAACCCGGGTTCGATCTCAGCATCTCAAATGGTCCCCTGAGCACCGCCAGGAGTAATTCCTGAGTGCAGAGCCAGGAATAACCCATGAGCAATGCCAGGTGCACTCCAAAAGCCAAGAAAAAAATCTAAAAGGTAATACTTTTAAAAGTAAATAAATGTTCTATTGTTTCCAGCTTTAAAATATCAGGAAAGAAATGTTAAGACACAATGTGCACACTATCACAACAGAGGATTGCCAAGGAAGTATTCAAATTAGAACAGCTGGATATGGCTAGTTCCAAGTACATCCCATGGTATTTTTTTTCTGTGCTCCACAGATCCGAGTATTTTAACCAGGAATGCTTGAGCCACAGACACAGATACACCTGGTGTAGAGCAGAAACCGCCAGCTACTCCTAAGTGTTCATAATAACTCTCATGCAGCGTACTTACTCCAAATTACCATGAATATTCTACCCACCCCCTCTGCGAAAGCCCCACAGTAGTAATGAGAGAGGTGCCTGCACGGCAGAGCCTGGCAAGCCGTCCGGCTGCATGTTCCATATGCCAAACCAGTAACAAAATGTTTATTTTCCGGACTTTGTAAGAGTTCTTACAGGGCAGTAAAGAAAGTAAGAAAGGCAAACAAACAGTGCTCGATAAAATTTCACGGCCGTCCTAGGCTGCCAAAAACGTAAGAAGGACTAAAATGTGCAGACTGTCTGTACTTTCAATGCACGTATGCTGGCATCGGAAGCATATATTGAGGATCTGATGGCGCAGTTAAAAAGATCGCGCATGACAACATTGGTCTGACCGAGAGAAGGGAGGGGAGTCAGTCGCCATCTCCGCCCGTATTTTTTGACACCAGAGAAGAATTTTTCCTTGTAACATGCGACAAAAGAGGCATCGGTATGCTATGTCCTTTGTCGTATCAATGCAAACATGCCGCTAATAACATTGATTCATTTGAATGCCTAACAAATCGGATAGTACGATTACACTTGAAGAGATGTGGGGCCCACTGCCAAAGTAATTTCTATCTTCATTGCTCGACAATACCAAATATCCACATACAAAGGAGATGAAATTTTAGAAATTTACATGGAACTGTGGAGGAGTTTTATCAAAAGATCACACCTTCTAAAGCAAAAATCGTGAAGTCAGTGATTTTAATGCCAAGATAGGACCGAGAATATGGGCTGAAGAACTCCACATCAGGACCCAAGGCCTAGAATGGAATGAACAGGCGCAGAGACTATCTGAGTTCATCATGTCTACCAAGACATTCATGGGAACTTACAGTTCCAAAGGCTGAAGCGTAAATGTTGGACATTGGGGAATCTTCTCTGGTGGACAGTTCCACAATGAAATTAACTACATCATCTTCAATCGATGGTTTTGTTCCGACTAAACGGTCTGTTGTCCCCAAATTCCAAACAGGATCGGACTACTGTCTCTTCATAAAAATTTACTCGGCAACGGGGGAGAAAAGGTTGCAAATTTTTAGAAGAGAAC
>JAJIBD010000766.1:0-52707 GCA_021461705.1 Cryptotis parvus | reverse complement strand
AAATAATCTTCAAAGGTGAAACATCACTAACAAAGCAACTAGAAGAAAAGATAAACATATGGGACTACATGAAACTAAAAAGCTTCTGCACCTCAAAAGAAACAGTGACTAAGATACAAAGACAGTCCACAGAATGGGAAAGAATATTCACCCAATACCCATCTGATAAGGGGTTAATATCCAGGATATATCAGGCACTGGTAGAAACTTTACAAGAAGAAAACAAACAACCCCCATCAAAAAATGAGGAGAAGAAATGAACAGAAACTTCAAGGGAAGAAATTCGAATGGCCAAAAAACATATGAAAAAAATGCTCCTCATCACTAATCATCAGAGAGATGCAAATCAAAACAACAATGAGATACCACTTTACACCACAGAGACTGGCACTTATTCAAAGAGCAAGAACAACAAGTGCTGGCGTGGATGTGGGGAAAAGGGGACACTCATCCATTGTTGGTGGGAATGCCGGCTGGTACACCTTTCTGGAAAACAATATGGGCATTCTTCCAAAGACTAGAAATTGAACTCCCATTTGACCCAGCCATACCACTCCTGGGAATGTAGTCTGGGAAGCAAAAATACACAGCAGAAACACCATCCCTACTTTTATGTTCACAGCAGCATTATTCACAATAGCCAGAATCTGGAAACAACCAGAGTGCCCGAAAATCGATGACTGGATAAAGAAGCTTTGGTACATCTACACAATGGAATACTATGCAGCTATTAGGAAAAAATTAAGTTATAAAATTTGCCTATAAATGGATGAACATGAAGATTATGTTGAGTGAAATTAGCCAGAAGGAGAGAGACAGATACAGAATGACTGCATTTATTTGCATGACATAAATATATATGTACATATTATGATACCAATATCCAAGGTCAAGTGAAACATATATCAGGAGGTCTTGTCAAAGGTGAAAATCATCACAAATGTGTGGGAGTCAGAGGCTAGGTATGACAGAAAATGGAACAGGGTGCTAACAATTGTCGAGGGTACTAATACCAACCTAGAACTGAGCATAAAATACAGGCAAAAAAGATACATGACAACCCTTTAATGTATGTTCTGTAATCCATAGTCTGGAAGGGAAGGAAAAGAGAAAGAGAGAGAAAGGGAAAGAAATAAAGAACCTGCCATGGAGGCAGGCTGGGGGGGAGGGGTAGGGAACCGGGGACGTTGGTGGTGGGTGATGGGCACTGGTGGAGGAATGGGTGCTGGAACACTGTATGACCAAAACTCAAATATAAACTTTTTAATTGTATATCTTTGTAATTGTATATCTCACAGTGGTATAATAAAATACTTAAAAAAAAAAAATTTAACCAAAAAAATTTGGCTTAAATAAAAAATAATCATGTGACTGTTTTATACCCCTTTTTGGGGGCTTTAGAATTTTTATTCTTAGTACCGAATAAAGTTTCAGAAAAGGAATTTATTTCTCTCTTTTTACTTGCCATATAATTTTTCAAAATAGTTTCCTTTGGACTAAAACATTTTATGGATAAATTGCATGTATTTGAAGGTTCTGTACATATGTTTTGGTGCTTTAAGAAAAGGAAATATTTTTAAAGTCAAATTAAACATTTATTATCTACCAAATAATATAAAAATATAAAAGAAAAATTATGCAGTTAGGAAAGCTCTCTTCTATACAAGACAATACTGTGCGCAAGAATCATTTGAATTGGGAAATAAACTAGGCAATGAATGCCATTCTTCTGCCTCATTAAAAATCTCTACCACTTGAAGGGCTATTAGTGTTACCTACTTCCATATAATCTTAATCACGTTATAGCTGTACCATTAAAACTGTTACCCTCATTCTTTTAATAGATACCTAACCACTTTGATGGTATGAAAGAGACCACTTGAATCCTGGGTAAGATTAGTGCTAAAGTAACTGTGGCCTCTTGGATAATTGGTTAAGTCCTTTCTTTTCCACTCCCCTCTTAAAATTATCTTGAGCTCTGAAAGAAGTGTGAGATCGTTCAAGTTGCCTTGTTCACTCCCTCTTGAAACAAATCATAAATATTTGCCTAAAAGAATATGAGGCATTTTGAATTTTGTAGGATACACGAGATAGTAATTGTAGATAGCTATTTTAATTAATTCATTCACATCATTTTTTCAAAATGAAAATTGGGCTAACTCTTCACTAAACTTTCAATTCATCTTGGATAAAATTTAAATCCTATATGTATTCATATGTTTTAGGTAACATGAACATCACAGATATTTGTTTATGAATCAATAATGTTTCTAGTTTAAGACAAACAAATAAAAAGCAAAGGATGATTCAATGGCAAAAGCAATCAGAATATTGAGTATTTAGGATACTTTTTATGATACTATGAAGATTGTAATGGTTGTTGATTATGCCATAAGTAGTTGTCATTTTGTTCATAGAAATGATCCTTTCTCATTAATAAGACAAGATAAAGATGGACATCACAGTTAATGCCCATAAGGAAAAGGGTTTCTTTCAGATTCAGAGGATTTGTTGGTTCCTGTAAATTCCAGGGTAAGTTTTCTTTCAGGTACAATTTTATAGGTTTGAAGTTTCTCTTTATTTCTCAGTTGGCTTCTAATCTCTACTAGTCGGCCTTATTTTTTAAATATTATATTGTTATATCTATCTCTATCTATCTATCTATCTATCTATCTATCTATCTATCTATCTATCTATCTATCTATCTCATCTATCTATCTATCTATCTATCTATCTATCTATCTATCTATCTATCTATCTATCTATCTATCTATCTATCTATCTATCTATCTATCTATCCTATCTATCCATCCATCCATCCATCTATCTATCTATCTATCTATCATATGTTTTATTATACCACCATGAGATAAACAATTACAAAAATGTTCATGTTTGGGTTTTGGCCATATAGTGATCCAGCTCCCATCCCTCCACCAGTAGTTGGCTTATTTTTCAGGCTCTTTTCTGTTGCAGGAATGGGGAAAGACCTGGAATCATGCCTACCTGGACCTCAACCTGTTGTCCATTCCTCCCAGACTTAACCTGACTTCAAATGATGTGCCTTAACACTATGCATTGGTCAAACTGTCATCTTTCATTCTATCTTAGTCACAATCCTTGACAACTTCTTATTCACTTTTTGTATCACTTTTTAGATATCCATGTGACATTCTTTGAGTACCAAATATATAATTGTTTTGTTCTTTAAGGATTCATGATTCTTGATCCAGGCTATATAATTAAAAACAAAAACAGGGAAATTAAAGAAAAAGCATTACCTGGTGGTACCTGGGAGCTAATAAATTAGAACACTTAGGAATGGAGCTAATGCAATGGTTCATATAAAAACTTCCCCTGTGGCACTGATTACAGATTTGGTAGTATATTCATACATATTTGATAAGAAGGTCTCTGGATTGGAGAGGTGGGAAACAAAAATCCCTAAATTGTAACTTACACTAATTTTCCACTCCGATTATGCATGGCAAATTCGAGCTTTGAACATCATCTCGTTGAGTGTAGGATTTGGAAGAGATGTACACAACTGACTTTGGTAAACATTCCTAGTGACAGTACTGATAGGATTACAGATTTGGATGATCAGTAGCTACTTCTATGCAACACTTCGATGTTATTTACCCTCTCCTGCAAAACTACCTTCTCTTGGTTTTTGAGATATATTTTCCTTGTTCTTCACCTATATCCCTGCTTGGTCTTTTTTAAAACCCCATTTTCTAAACAAACTTTTTTGTTTTTGCTGTTGTTTGCTTGTTTGTTTCATTTTTTTTCTGGAATTTCATTCTTTGGGGGGAATCTTCAGTGTCAGGGATTGAACCTGGAACTCCAGCATGCCAGCTGTGCACTAGGCATTTTGAGCTTTCTTCCCAGCCTCTCCATAAACATTCTGTTTGTTTGTTTGTTTTGGGGCCAGACCTGATGTTGCTCAGGGTTACTCCTGGCTCTGTGCTCAGAGATCCCTCCTGGTGAAATTTGTGAAACCACATATGATGCCATGCTTTGAACAAGGTTTGGTGTGCGCAAGGCAAGTATCCTACCTGCTATACTATCTTTTGGGCCCTTCCACAATTTATATTTTTAAAACAAAGCTTTCCCTATCAAAGCTTCTCCATTCTTAGACCTAGGTTCAATTGTGTTACACTAATTCATTTTTTTAAAATTTAAATTAATATTTTATTATACCACCGTGAGATATACAATTACAAAATTGTTCATATTTGGGGGCTTTGGTCACAGTGTTCCAGCACTCATCCCTCCACCAGTGCCCATTTCCCACCACCAGTGTCCCCAATTCCCTCCCCCTCCCCAAACCAGCCTCTATGGCAGGTTCTTTATCTCTTTTTCTCTCTTTTCTCCTCTTTCTCTCTCTTTCTCTCTTCCTTTTCTTACATAACACTAATTCATTTTTTACCTTAAAGTTCTCTGTTTAGTTACTCCAACTACAGTCTATGACTGAGAATCATACCTTCAAACATGACTGTTTGCCTCAAAAAACCCTGATATGCAATTGCCTAGTTCTCATTTTAATATGAATGTGACCTGTATAGTTCAAATTCACCATTATAAGAATGGTACCAATATTTCGCCGTTCATTCTCCTGAAGCTCATTGCCCTTTTGTATTCTATAGTCCATGATGGCACTACAGTTCACACTGTTGGATAAGGCAGAAGCCTGGGAGTACCTGACTCTCTCCTATCACAGGATCTCTACCTCTTACTGATCTGTACTTCCTTAAATTGCTCTTGAAACCATCCACTTCTCCCCCATGATCCCTGCTGAAATAAACCCTCGGGGTGAGAGATGCTAACCTCCTAGAGACGTGCATTTGAACTGACACTTGAAGGGTGAGTGGGGAAATTGCTGGAGAAGGGGAGGAAATTCTGGGCAGAAAAAGTAGCACACTTACTGCAACCACAACAGAGTTATAGATGCCTTTTGCCTCTCGATCTGTCTGTCTACCAGGCCCTTCAAGGTTAACACTGGTAAAAACAGAAACTCAGTGCTTCCCAGTTTTTTGTATTTTGAATCAGTTGTCTCAACTGACTTTGCAGAAAATTTTCAGAAAATTGCCTCAACTATCCATTTATTTGTTGCAAAGTTTAAATACTAGAATCATTAGTTTACCCCTCCAGTTTTCTAGAAATTTTGTTTTCTCTTTCTGAAAATATGTTCTGGATCTGTTTCTCCCTGATACAACTCTGTCCAAACAGTCCGCATACCTTGCTTGGCTTCTGGCATTACCTTCCTAAACAGCTTTTCTAGAACCTTTTTTTTCTCTCTCATTTTATTTCTTTAAAACATTTTTTTTCTTAATTGAATCACAGTGAGATGCACATTACAAGGTTGTTCATGATTGGGTTTCAGTAATATAATGTTCCAACACCCCTCTTGTTACCAGTTTAGTACACTTCCCACTACCAATGTTCCCAGTTTCCCTCCCACAACCCTCCCCTGCCCCTCATCACCACCACTCCATGGCCTCCTGCCTCTGAGATAGGCACTTTATTTTCTCTTAGAGTCATTTTTTCAATAAAGAATGATATTTAATTAAAAAAGTTGGACCATATTTTCCTTTTATTTAAATTCTTCTGATTTTCCCCTCACTACATTTCCCATTTCCCTACCTGTATTCCCTTAGAAAAGTACCAACTTGGGGCCAGAGTGATATCACAGCAGGTATGGCATTTACCTTGCACGTGGCCAACCTGGGTTCCATCTCCGGCATCCCATATGGTCCCCGAGCACCGCCAGGAGTAATTCCTGAGTGCAGAGCCAGGAGTAACTCCTGAGCATCGCTGGGTGTGACCCAAAAAAGTGAAAAAAAATTATAGTACCAACTTCTATCTTTCCCCCTTTAAAGTTTAGCATGTCCTACATCCTACTCAACTCTCCTGCTGTTTGTACCACCAGCTTCACTACAGTCTACAGGCACTGGCTTTCATTCAGCTTCATGAACACACTAAGTTACCCCCTCAGCATTTCCCAGGTTAGGATTCTTCATTCTTATTGTTCCCATGCAGAATAATTTGACCCCAAATCTTCATCTTTTCAGTAAGGCCTCCCTTTCCTTCTGATTTTAAATTGAAGCTAGCCCCTTGGCCCCCTCTAGTGATTGACCTTTAATAGCACTCTTTTCCTTTCTTCATGCTCTTCTCATGGTATAAAACGTATTCATTTATCTGTCTACACCATAATATTTACCTCCTCACCTTCTTATTATAAGTCAGTGATTTCAGGGTTTATGTTTATCTTTTTCATGCCTAAACTCCTGGCATCTAAAATTGTATCTGGGATATTATATAGCTCAGTAAATAATCTTAACAAATATTTCTTGTTGAAAATGTTTCATAATTAGGACCATAGGAACCAGAGTGAAAGTACACCAGGTAGGGCATTCAACTTGCATATGGCCAGCCCAGGTTTGATCTTGGGTACCAAATACGGTTCTCTGAATCCTGCCAGGAGTGATCCCTAAACTCAGAGACAGGAGTAAGCCCAAAGCACCATCAGCTATGGTGCTTAGGGCTTACTAACAAGCAAATATTAACAATATTAACGAGCAAATATTTAAAAAACCACTAGGATCACACTAATAAAGTTATCTGCTTTAGATTTTATTCAAATAGCGTATGTGATATCAATATTATCCCTTCTTTATTTTCTTTTTTACTTCATAAAATATAAATAATATTATTTCCCACATATTTCTCAATATGAAGAATTCAGAGACATCTGAGAATGCAGAATTGTTGTTTGTTTGTTTATTTTTGTTTTAGGGTCACACCCTTAATGCTCAGGGCTTAGTTCTGGCTCTGCACTTGGAAATCATGGGATTATAGTGGATAGGATTTGCCTCTACATGTTCAACCTGGGTTTGATTCCCAGCATCCAATATAGTCCCCTGAACATTGGTGGGTGTAACTCAAAAAAAAAAAAAGAAAGGAAGGAAGGGACAGAGGAAGGAAGGAAGGAAGGAAGGAAGGGACAGAGGAAGGAAGGGAGGAAGGAAGGAAGGAAGGAAGGAAGGAAGGAAGGAAGGAAGGAAGGAAGGAAGGAAGGAAGGAAGGAAGGAAGGAAGGAAGGAAGGAAGGAAGGAAGGGAAGGAAGGAAGGAAGGGAAGGAAGGAAGAGGAAGGAAGGAGAAGGAAGGAAGGAAGGAAGGAAGGAAGGAAGGAAGGAAGGAAGGAAGGAAGGAAGGAAGGGAGAAGGAAGGAAGGAAGGAAGGAAAGGAAGAAAGAAAGGAGGAATGAAGGGACCCTTTTATCCTTTCTTGCAGTGCTCAAGGGACCATATGGGTGAACACAGGTCACACGCAGAGGCAACCCCTTCCCTACTGTACTCCCACTCCGGTCCCACTTACTAAAGCATGAGCATGTAGCTCCCTTCACCTGGAGCTTCAGCTTCACCAAACAAGCCAAAGTCTTGGTGTGATATAAATCAAAACAAGGATGAGAGAGAAACAAAAGAGGAAAAGAGACTAATGGAATTCATAACATGAATGAGAAGGATTACTCATCCAAAAGAGAAAAATAATGCCAGAAAAAGTAAGTGAAAAGAAAAACAGTTGCTAATAAGATAATTTTAAAATAGGGTATGGCTTTTTGTTGCTGGAGTGATAGTAAGTACAGAAAGTATAGTGTTTGCCTTGCATGTGGCCTACCAGGTTCCATCCCCGGCATCCTATATGGTCCCCCAAGCACCGCCAGGAGTAATTCCTGAGTGCAGAGCCAGGAGTAACCCCCTGAGCATTGCCAGATGTGACCCAAAAAGGAAAAAAAACAGGGCATGGCTTTTGTAGAACCAGGGGTAAAGAGAGAGGATTAAGATCAGCTCCAGCACCAAAGAGCTATGCATGGGAAGCAGGGCAAGGGTGTGGTTTAGGAAAGAGGATTTCAAAAAGATTTAACATGGGTTTTGCTCCCTGCATCCCCTCCTTTATTTCCGTGGTATTTTTCAGGAGATGGCAATAAGAACTTAATTTGGTTTTTCAATTAAATTTTGGATGCCAATTTGTGATCTTTTCTGCTAACCCACAGCCCCCTTTTGGCCCTGGCCATAAGGAGTCAGCAACCATCCTGGCTTTATAAGAGCTGTAAAGAGCAGTAGTCTTTAGGTAGCTCCTACTACTCACCATCTTCCTTAGTACAGTTTCTACTACTGAAATGGGAAATTGAATTTCAAATCCAGTTATTTGCGTACTGGAAGAAAAGACAAAGAACTGAAATCTATGAAGTTCTCTGGTATGGAAGACACTGAGCTAGAAGTTTGGTGAAGTTCATTACCTTTGACTATGTTTCTGTAGTCAAGTCAGGATTTTATTGAAAATTTATACTGGCTCCAGAAAAGTCTTATAGTGTAATGTCTTCCAGTAGAAAATGAAGTTAAAAAGCTTTGGTCTTGGCACAGGAAAGCTGGGTGATGGAGATGGCTTTTGGCTTGTACCAGTGACGCATCTTTGGGAACAACATGAAACTATATCCTCCCTTCTAAAATAAGATTTTGAGCTGGGTCAGTGACTTCCAGACACCAGACTGAGAGTCAATAGCTGTCTGTGAAGAAATTTTTATTGTTATGCATTAAATCCAAAAGACAATGTTATGTCTATAGCATTATAAAAGATGTTACTGGAAGATTGCTAAACAAGTTTTCTTGGAAAAGACTTTTTTTTCCACTTTTTATTGTCAAAATATTTTATACTGTAGTAGTAGTTACTTTTGAAGGAAAACGCAACTTATTAATATGAATAGTTTACAACTCGTTGTTGTAGCCAATTGTTGTAACTCATTGGTCCATCAACATCTGTAAATTAATTGAATTATAGGTTTCTAAGTTCCCTTCTACTAGCTTGGAACATTAGGAAACAGTCACAACAAACTCCAATGTTTGGAGTACCTGGCCTAATAGTTAAATGCTGACTGAGGTAGAGTATAAGACAAAAGACAAAAGGTGTTTATAGTTTCACTATTGGGTCTAGAGATGTGTCTCAGTGGTAGCACACAAAACCCTGCAGGTATGAAGCTATGAGTTCAATGCCTGCCACTGCTTTATATTTGCAAGCAAGATCCCAGCAGGACTGCTGTTAAGATCCCTCGAGACACAACTAAAGTACTTTACAATAACAAATTATTTGTTAAATTAATGGCGGTGTGAAGGTAAAATCATCAGAAGGCTTCCATCATGAATTGGTTTCAAATGTGTGACTTGAATTCTTTTAGGTTAAAGGAAGGATTAAAAAAAGAATGAAGGTTTAGCCCAGTGTCTACTTAGACTATAGAGTCTACAGTCCACTATGGGGGAGCTGGGCTATAGTAACATATCACATATTCACATGAGAAACTTAGATACACAATAACATAGCAACAGAGGTCCAAAGGCAGAATAATGGGAGAACTGATCCACACAATTGTGTTGGGAAAAGGGGTTGGGAGGGGAGGAGTGTTGGGTTCAGGAAGGAATGTTGGGATTCTTGGGAGAAGTACACTGGTGATGGAATTATGTGTTGGAATTATGTGCACAAGAAACCATTATTAATAGCATTGTAAGCATCAGAAACTCAAATAAAATTTTGTTTTTAAAGAAATGAAGGGCCTGAGAAATAGCATAGCAGGTAAGGTGTTTGCCTTGCATACAGCTATTTCATATTTGATCTGTTATCCCATATGGTCCCCTGAGTACTGTCAGGAGTGGTTCCTGAGTGCAGAGCCAAGCATAACTCCTGAGCATTGGCAGATGCGATCTGAAAACCAAAAGGAAGGAAGAAAGGAAGGGAAGAGAGGAAGAGAGGAAGAGAAGGAGGGGTGTAGGGAACAAAGGAAGGAAAGAGGGAGGGAGGGAAGAAGAAAATATTAAGTTAATAACTGCCAGAATCCATGTCCAAATCTAGGAAACATATTAAGCCTGTGACCTAAACATTGAACCCTAGATTCATGTGTGTGTGTGTGTGTGTGTGTGTGTGTAGAGAGAGAGAGAGAGAGAGAGAGAGAGAGAGAGATGGTGATGCTGTGTGGGTACCTATTATTACTCTGTGACTATAAAATGGGGTAAAGGCTAAGTAGCATGTAAATCCTACATTTTGTTATATCAACGCATGTCCTGTGTTTGCAGCTCTGGCCATTGTTTTGTATGTAGCATTTAAAAGATGATTTTAGATTACATAATCATCCTCAGGTTCCCAAGGCCCAACTGGGTCACCAAGAGTAGGATTATGTCTGGAAAATAATCTTAGTGATTTCAGAAAAGAAAATATTTTTTAAAAATTCACTGAACCATGTATACCTTTGCTTTTTTGGAATCCGTGATGAGACTTAGGGATCCTCAGGGTATCCCTACTCATGAGTAATTTCGAACTTAGCTGGGGACACTAGATGAGACATTATATTTAAATCAGTGCATCTTATTGTTGCTTCAGCCTCTCAGATTAGGTAGTTGTGGATGAACTGAGGGAATATTGAATCTATTCCAATTCATAAAACAGCCCAAATGAATCACCAGGCAACTTAATGCTGTGTTCTTTTTTTAATTTTTTATTTTTACAATTACAAAGATATACAATTAAAAAGTTTATATTTGAGTTTTGGTCATACAGTGTTCCAGCACCCATCCCGCCACCAGTGCCCATCTCCCACCACCAACGTCCCCGGTTCCCCCCCCCTTCCTCAGCCCACCTCCATGGCAGGTTCTTTATTTCTTTCCCTTTCTCTCTCTTTCTCTTTTCCTTCCCTTCCAGACTATGGATTACAGAACATACATTAAAAGGTTGTCATGGGTATCCTTTTGCCTCTATTTAATGCTCAGTTCTAGGTTGGCATTAGTACCCTCGACTATTATTAGCACCCTGTTCCATTTTCTGTCTTACCTAAACTCTGACTCCCACAAGTTTGTGATAATTTCCACCTTTGACAAGACCTCCTGATATATGTTTCACTTGACCTTGGATATTGGTATCTTAATATGTACATATATATTTATGTTATGCAGATAAATGTAGTCATTCTGTGTCTGTCTCTCTCCTTCTGGCTAATTTCGCTCAACATAATCTTCTCCATGTCCATCCATTTATAGGAAAATTTTATAACTTCATTTTTCCTAACAGCTGCATAGTATTCCATTGTGTAGATGTACCAAAGCTTCTTTATCCAGTCATCGATTTTCGGGCACTCTGGTTGCTTCCAGATTCTGGCTATTGTGAATAATGCTGCTATGAACATAAAAGTAGGGATGGTGTTTCTGCTGCGTATTTTTGGTTTCCCAGAGTAGATTCCCAGGAGTGGTATGGCTGGGTCAAATGGGAGTTCAATTTCTAGTCTTTGGAGGAATGTCCAAATTGTTTTCCAGAAAGGCTGTACCAGCCGGCATTCCCATCAACAATGGATGAGTGTCCCCTTTTCCCCACATCCACGCCTAATGCTGTGTTCTTGATGTGAAGTGGATAGATTGAATTCTGAGGGAGATATTATTGAATAGGTAGATTAATTAAATGTCTCTTCCCTTAATCTTTAAAGAATCCTGAAGATTGTAAGAAGGATCAGTACAGTTCACGGCCATTGGTGTCAGCAGTGTGTTATGAATCATAGTCCTTCAAAGCTGGAGAGACCCCCTGCAAGGAGGAGAGCACACCCCTGTCAAGTGGTAGATGAACTCTTTGCCATGAGTGACTTCTTCCTTGCAGTATTCTTTCCTGTCTTTCCTTCTAGGTTATTCCCCTGAGCCTACATTTTTGTGGGGAGGGGATTTCTCCCTCAATGGTGCTCAGGGAACCCAGGGTCACTTTTGATGTAATACTCAGGCTAGATATATGGGCCAGATGATTCAGGAGTCAACAGGGGCCACATCCAGCAGTACTGAGGTGTCAGGGGTATGGACATGTGGTGATGGAGATTAAACTCAAGGCTTCCAGCATCAAGGAATGTGCTTCCACCATTTGAGCTGCATTCCTGTATTCTGTACCTCCTTTCCAAGCTCTAGACTCCTACTCATTATTCTAGTTTTAGTTTAGATACCACTTCTTCCAGGAAGTTTTCTCTGGACTCCAAATCTGGCACATGTGGCTCAGTTCCTCTTCCACCCCAAGCATCTTCTTCTAGCAAGTATCAAAAATGTTGAAATAGCTTGGTCCTGCTCTTCTCTCTTAAAAGCTCCCTGATAGAGGACAGAGACCACTGCTTAACTTTGTATTATCTTCTCAAGGCTTGTCAGATCTTTGTTGTGGAGTAAGTAAATATTCACTTATTTATTGAAGGAAAAGTCTCAGAATAGACCCATGTTCTTATTGTTATTTGGGAAGATGCAGGCTTCATGTATCTTTGATTGTTTAACCTTTCCTTGTGTTGTAATGTCAACTGCATGTCCATTCTTCCTCAGTCAGAAAATAGGAGATGTTAAGAAGTATCAATAATTGCACTCACTGTATATAAGGATATTAATTCATCACCTACTTCTTCAGAGATAATCATAGTGGCAACTGTTTTCTGTGCTTTCTTTTTCTTCCTGGCTTACAGAAGATGCTGCTCTCCCAGAGGAACTCTGACAATATTATTTTGACAAAGATTGCTTTTACTGGATTTGGGGAGTTTGTTTTAAAAATGAGTGGCTCTCAGAAGGAGAGAGACAGATACAGAATGACTGCATTTATTTGCATGGCATAAAATATATGTACATATCTGATACCAATATCCAAGGTCAAGTGAAACATATATCAGGAGGTCTTGTCAAAGGTGGAAATTATCCAAAAGTGTGGGAGTCAGAGCTTAGGTAAGACAGAAAATGGAACAGGGTGCTAATAAGTCGGGGTACTAATGCCAACCTAGAACTGAGCATTAAATAGAGGCAAAAAGGATACACATGACAACCTTTTAATGTATGTTCTGTAATCCATAGACTGGAAGGGAAGGAAAAGAGAAAGAGAGAGAAAGGGAAAGAAATAAAGAACCTGCCATGGAGCAGGGGCTTGGGAAGGGGGAGGGAACCGGGATGTTGGTGGTGGGAGATGGGCACTGGTGGAGGGACGGTGCTGAAACACTGTATGACCAAAACCCAAACATGAACTTTTAATTGTATATCTTTTTATTTGTATATCTCACGGTGGTATAATAAAATAAAAAAAAAATAAAAATGGAAAGGGGGAAAAAATGAGTGGCTCTTTTAAAATGTTTTTTAAGCTTATAGATGTATTTAAAATTAAAATATTATTATTAAAATATGACTAAAAATAGTGAAGGGGAAGGAGGCATTGACTTCCGTGACTGAGAAGGCTAAGGAAAAACCAGTATTCTGGGCTGAGGAAATTGCACAGGGGGGCACATGCATTCTTTAGGTCACCACCTCAGGGCCCAATCAGCACCTGTCTGGCCAGGCTGCCTGACCATTGCGGTGAGTGGTTCTAAGGCCCCTAATCTCTGCTTAGGAGACCCAGGGCAGGAGGAAAAATTCAAGCAATTCATTTTCTGTTACAAGTCAAAGCATGAATAATGTTATGGAATTTATAACCTATGTAGAGGTAAAATGTGTAACATTAGCTAAAAAGAAAACAACTAGTGCTTAAAATATTCATGACAATGTATAGATCAGAAGTTCAAATCATTTCCTGGGAAAAGTCAAGGTGTCAGCATGGCTGCTTCCTTCCTGAGGTTCTGGAACAGAATCCGTGTTCTGTATTGTCCAGCTTCAAGACAAACTTTCCCTTCTCCTGGTCTCTCTTTTATCCCCCAAACCAGTAATGCAGCATCAGAGGCCTCTGACCTGGACTTTACTGGGGCTCCTTTGTGAGTACTCATCTCTCTCTTACAAGAACCTTCTCATTACATTGGGTAACTGACCTTTTCAAAACCTTACGTTTTATTCAAAAAGGACACCTGCAGCTAACACTATGTTAACTGCCAATTCAGCTAACATAGTTTCGGGGATTAGGGTTTGGACATCTATGTGTGGGGTGGGGATATTTTTTCCACAATGCAGCACATACTATTGTACCGATATTTCTCATAGATATCTTACATCATGTACACACACACACATACACACACATATGAGCATTTTCCAAAATAGTATGTAACGGGGCACTGGAATGATCCAGGGTGATGGTAATAGCTTTGGATATAAATGGGGTGTCCTTTCTGTTTGTCCATGTAAAGAATGTAGATTTCCAGGGGGTGATGAGTTATTTTTTCTGGAAAGGAGGATATAAAGTAAGTTTGATAAGGTGCAAATAATTTTTGTTGGGGCTAATCATTTGTTGTTTGCTGAATTCTTGTATTTATAATGTTTGTTCCTATTTCATATTAGACCTCTTTGTGTGTAATAATAATGTATTTTAATATTACACTCTTAATAATACATCTCTTAATCACTTGTATCACTTGTCTTCCCATTGTTCATCTATTTGCTCGAGTGGGCACCAGTAACATCTCCATTTGTCCCTGTCACATGCTAGTGTAGTCCTAGGGCATCTGCTCACTACAGGAACATGAAGAGCCTCAAACCATTCATTCAGGTAATGGGAGTGAAGTCCATCATAGTTACTGTTCTTGGCATATTGAATACAACACAGGTAGCTTGCCAGGCTCTGCCGTGTGGGTGGGATACTCTCGGTAATAGGTAGGCTCTCGTTTATTAATTTACTGATGAACTGTGCAGCCACAAAGCGGCTGTGGGCAATGGGGGAGAGCCAGAGACAGCACTGCCCTGTGTATCTGTTCTCTGGTTCAGCATACCTGGGCTTGAAATAGACTTCTCTATAGAGTGGGACTCTGAGCTAGGCTTGGGATTGGTTTTTCTCTTGGGTGGAGGTCTGAGGAGCTGAGGAGTTGGAATGTTGAAAAGGCTGCCATCATGGTGCGGGGTTCCTATGGCTTCTTCAGAGGCTCTATAGGGATGGCAGGCCAGGCCAAAACTCGATCTGACTCCAAGGCGCCTCATGATCAGCCCAGCGCAGGGAGAGCCAGTAGCAACTGTGCCTGTATATCTGTGTCTCTGGTTCAGCATACTTGGACTTGAAATAGGCTTCTCTATAGAGTGGAACTCTGATGAGCCAGGCTTGAGTTTGGCTTTTCTCTTGGGTGGAGCTCTGACAAGCTGAGTGTGGTCCTTATGTCAGACATATTGGATAAACTATTAGTTCTTGTGATGGTTAGTTTTACATGTCAGTTTGACTATGCCATAATACCCAGATATTTGTCAAACATTCTAGTTGTTTCTGTGAGTATTAACACTGAAGTTTGTAGACTTTGACTGAAACATGTTTCCTTCCTTGATGTGACTGGGTGGAACCCAACTAATTAACTAAAAGCCTAAATTAAAGAAATTAAAAGAGTCTTTCATGTGTGTTCATAGTTACTGTTTCTCGTCTTCAATATTCCCTTGAAAATTCATATTTCAAGGAGGTACCATTTCCTTTCATACTGAAGAACTTTATTTAGTATTTTTCATGGGTAGGGGGTGGGGCACACCCCTGCAACTATCCCTTCTGCTTTACAATTTCTCTAGCTTACTTGCTATAGCATTTCTTGAGTTGTGGGTCTGCCTCGTGGCTTTCATTTAACTTAAAATGTCATTATTTGACCTTGATTTCTTCCCTGTCATTCTCTCCTTTCTGGAAAAAAAATTCAAAAATATAGTGAAGACTGTTCCAAGCACCTTGACCCAATCTATCTTTATTTTTCAATGTTATATATGTGGGCACATTAAGGTCTCCAGGTTCCTGTGTGCTAGTTCATTTGCTAGCCTAGAAGTTATTGGTGCTGTCCGTTATTTTTTAAATCTTCTTTCTCAGCTTCATAAATTTTTATTAAGTCTATTGACCTGTCTTCAAGGTCACAAATTTTTCTTTTGTAGTGTCCAATATGCTATAAAGATTCTCCAATGATTTGTAAAATTCTGATAATAAATTTTTTAGCTCTAGAATTTTCCTTGGGTGTTTAAAACATTTTATTGTTCTCCAACATTAACAGTTCTCTTTTTCTACTATCTCCTTCATTTCCTCTTCTTAGTATAATTATAATAATCTATATTCGAGTCTCATCATTCCATTATCCATTCCAATATCTGGATATGTTTTCTTAAATGTAGTCCATGTTTCCCTAGCCACTAGTATCATAATTTTGTATTACATGTAGAATATTTGATGTAAAGAGCAGTAGAAAAGGACAGCTAAATGTTTTTTACTTATTTTCCTAAACATGGTCCAGAGCCTCTCAGACATGGGGCAGAGCTGTTCCTTGCTCTCCCTGTGCACAGCCATTCATGAGGCAGTCGGGAGGCATGGCGGGTTCTAGCCCTGGCCCACCACCTTGGCAGAGCCTCACAACAAGCCAGACCACCCGCCTCACTTCACGGGCGCCGCCATTTTCCACATTTGGACTTCCCTCTCGTCAAACTCCACCCAGCAGATCAGCCCATCACAGCCTGGATTATCGACACCCACCCTGCAGCAGCTAATTCCTCAATCTGGCCCAGGTATGCTGGTCCAGAGCCTCTCAGACATGGGGCAGAGCTGTTCTTTGCTCTCCCTGTGCACAGCCGTTCATGAGGCAGTCGGGAGGCATGGCGGGTTCTAGTCCTGGCCCACCACCTTGGCAGAGCCTCACAACAAGCCAGACCACCCGCCTCACTTCACGGGCGCCTCCATTTTCCACATTTGGACTTCCCTCTCATCAGAACTCCACCCAGCAGACCAGCCCATCACAGCCCGGATCATCGACACCCACCCTGCAGCAGCTTTTTCCTCAATCCGGCCCAGGTATGCTGGTCCAGAGACTCTCACACATGGGGCAGAGCTGTTCCTTGCTCTCCCTGTGCACAGCCGTTCATGAGGCAGTCGGGAGGCATGGCGGGTTCTAGCCCTGGCCCACCACCTTGGCAGAGCCTCACAACAAGCCAGACCACCCGCCTCACTTCACGGGCGCCATTTTCCACATTTGGACTTCCCTCTCATCAGAACTCTACCCAGCAGACCAGCTCATCACAGCCCGCTCGCTGGCGGCCTTGCGGCCGCATGGCTCATCAATGAATGCTTTATTTGGAGGTGTTTAAAATGAGTTTGCCTCCCGCTCAGCAAGCCTGGCAAGCTTCTCTCGTGTTGTATTTGATATGCCAAATTCCAGTAACAATTATATTAGGTCATTCCAATGACCTAATATAATGGTTTGAGGCTCTTTATGTTCCTGTAGCAAGCCGATGCCCCTGGCTCTACTGGCATGAGACAGGACATATGGAGATATTACTGGTGCCCGCTCTAGCCAATAGATGATCAACGGGAAGATCGTGATCATGATCGTGATCATGATCCTAAACATACAATACTTTACTTCATCTACCAGACTGAGAAAGTACATTCAGATTTCTCCTGAAGTGGAATACAATTGGAACCAAGTTGCAGCTTTAATTACGTTGAGATAACCTGTAGCTGGGCCAAAACTAGACTTGCCAATAGTTCAGTAGGAGGAGGTTAGGTTGCAGTTTCAAATATTTTTAGTTAGCTCTGTTTCTCTCTGTTCATCAGAAGCTCCCACCTCTTTTTGATGCTAGCTGGATTCATGAAACAGGATGCCAGGAATAAACAAATTTGGTTACCTTTAAGTCATAAGACTTTATTCCAAAAAAGCTTCTAAAAATTATTTACTTTACAATTAACTGTAATTTAGGTGTACCTTTTCAAATAAAAGTGTGCGTGTGCGTGTGCGTGTGTGTGTGTGTGTGTGTGTTGGGGTATAATTTTTTGTTTTGCTATTACTTTAAATAATAAAGATGAAGTCAAAGATCCTTGTTGCATTGTAGCCACGTCAACAGCACCTGAAAAAAATTAAAAATTGCACTTGTCTATTTGGCTAGTAGATATTAGCAGATGCAAGGAAGCATTAATTAAATTCAAGAGACAAATAAATTTTTTATAGATGAGAACCGTAGAAGCTTCTACCTCCAGAGGCAGATATCTGATCTGCAGTGAATAAATGGAGAAGTTGCTGAATTCCCCATAGCTAAAGATCTTTACAGAAACAAGGACAGTCCTGACTGGCAGAATGGATTAGAATCAGGAAAAAAGAAAATGAGAAATGCCTAACAACACTTTTCTTCTAATCCCTAACCCTACCCTCAATCATACAAAGAAATAAGGATAAAAAAGAACAGGAAAATAAGGAGAGAGAAAGAGAGAGAGAGGAAAGGAAGGAAGGAAGGAAGGAAGGAAAGGAAAAGAAAGAAAGAAAGAAAGAAAGAAAGAAAGAAAGAAAGAAAGAAAGAAAGAAAAAGAAAGAAAGAAAGAAAGAAAGAAAGAAAGAAAGAAAGAAAGAAAGAAAGAAAGAAAGAAAGAAAAGAAAGGAAAGAAAGGAAGGAAGGAAGGAAGGAAGGAAGGAAGGAAGGAAGGAAGGAAGGAAGGAAGGAAGGAAGGAAGGGAAGGAAGGAAAGGAAGAGAAAGAAGGAGAAAGAGAGAAAGAGAGAAAGAAAGAAGAGAGAGAAAGAAAGAGAGAAAGAAAGAGAGAGACAGAGATGAGAATAAACAAAGAGAAGAGGTAATCAGGTCTAATTCCTGAGAAATCATTATACTTGGATTCACAGGCCCTGTTAGATATCAAGCCAAAGGCCAACTGAAAGTATTTTGGTGGGGTACAGCATATTTTATTAAAGGTATATAACAGGATTGGCCTTCCTAGACTTTTTCTTTTCTTCAGGGTATCTAGGATTGAAACTGTTGAGGTCAGAAAATTCTCAACATGTTGGTTGAGTTCAGGAGCATTCCACAACAGTATCTTTATCCTTTCTCTGGAGTTCTCACTTCACTGGAGGTCATTGGGCACTCCTCCTCAGAGGCCATGGTGACTGTAAGGCTCATCAGCCTATTATTCCCAAACTTATTAACATGCTAGGAAATGCCAGCTCTGGTATCAAAGGTGGATGAATGCCTGTCACTGTTAGAATAACAGAAGGCACCCCTCATCCTCAATGTAGCCCACATTACCCTTGAGAGGGGCCTGCAACACTTGCTTCACCTTCCTGATGTCATCATATTTGGCATCTTTCTCCAGGAAGCAGGCCAGATCCATAGCCAACATATGCAGTCAGCTTTCTGTTCAGCTCAGGAAACTAAGCTGTCTTTGTGATAGCTGTGGCAATGCCAGTTGAAAATGGGATGATAATTCTCAGCTGCCCCTAGTCATCATACCACAGAGTCTCAGAGGCACTGCCCAGTATCTTCTCAGTAATAGTGAAAGCATAGACTGTGGACTAGAGTCCCTAAAAAGTTGTTGTGGATGACTTTAGCTAGGCACATTAAGCAGACACTGGTGCAGGAAGCATTGCTGACTATCTTGACGAAGCTGTAATTCTTCTGATAGCCCATTCCTGTCACACACATAGAAGCATCAACAGAAGGGACAGAGAGAACACTTTTGACTCCACTCTTCTTATTTTGTAATTGAATTACAGTAGGTACACAGTTACAAAGCTGTTCATGATCGAGTTTCAGTCATAGAATGTTCCATCACCCATCTCTTCACCAGTGTACATTTCCCACCACCAATGTCCCAGATAGGGTTAGATGTTATTTTTCTTGTAAAATTCTACCAGTGTCTTATATAACCTTGATATTGATCCTTTATCAGATGAGAATTGTGTAAATAATTTTTCCCATTCAGTGGCTGACTTTGAATCTTAGTAATGTTTCTTTTTGAGGTGCAGAAGCTCTTAGCTTCATGTAGTCCTATTTGTTTATCTTTGCTTCCACTTGCTTGGTAAGTGGTGTTCTGTCTTTGAAGATGCTTTTACCATCAATATCGTGGAAGGTTTTACCTATGTTTTCTTTCATGTACATTATGGATTCAGGTCTGATGTTTGCAGCCTTTGATGAAGACAGCTTTCCATTAATGACAAACTTTGCATTTTCAGTGAAGAAAACCATATTCTTCTGTCATATACATTCACATCTGATCTTTCCCCAGTTCCTAGATTGGCATTCTGCACCTGCATGTCTGATGTTACTAAATCGCCAGCAGAAAAGAGCCCAGCACCTTCCTTAAGTGTTGTAGAGCTTCAGAAAATTTCAGAACCTCTCAGTTCTATTTCCTTGGTGGTGAGAGCCTACTGTTTAGAGCAGCTTTATGTTCTTCCTGTGGGGTTCTGCTCTCATAGGCAGTGGACGTCTGGAGGCGTTCTGGTGATAACTGAGCACTAAAAACCTTTTTGCTTTCAGAGCTACACCTACGCTACCTCCTATTCTTTGGTGAGGTCTTTCAGTCACTGGAAGCAACTGAACCTGATCCTTCACCTTAAATGACTTTGCAACAGGGATGAATTACTTCTCTGTACTGATGTCAAATTTCCACCTACAAAATTAGTCCATGAAAGAAAAGAATGAAGTATCATGAAATAAAGTAAAAAAAAACTTGACTATACTGTTGAAATTGCTGTGGCTGTAATCATACAGAAATATGTGAATGATATAGTTTAGATCAATTAAGAGGTCATTGATGGCAACAATTTCCATTTGCAAGAATGAAAAGCAGCCCTGGTTGCCAGGTGACTAGACATTGAATGGTGGCAATTATCCAATTTCCTTGATTTCTAGTTAGTTGAGATTCTTGATGTAAATGAAGACCCTTCAGGCTACATTGAATGACTAGGACTGTTCCTGGGTTTTTTCACCTGATCTGTGGGTATTCTAGTTGGGACCAGGTCTGAGAATGTTTGTCTGAACAGCTTCCCAACTTCCTGAATGCTTTATCCTCTTCCTTCACTGTTTAATATAACAGAAGTGAAAGGAGATGTCGCTATACCTAAAACAAAAATCTCATCCAATTCTACCTTCCACGATGATCAGAAACCCTTAAATTCTTAATTTTTTAAGGAAAAGATAAACATCTCTTTCCACAAAGTTTTCTAAAAAGGAAATGATTGCCGTTGAACCCGTTAAAATTCATCTGTAATTGCTCCATTAAAAGATCTTTAACAATAATTCAGGTAGTCTGAAACCCAAAACTTGCATAGTTTCATGATTTTCTAGTAGAATTAGTAACTCTATTAAAATAGACATTAAATGAAATTTAAGCCTATTTTTAAAAGTTAATTTAAAATGGCTTATGACATTGTGGTTTGAATTATAGTCATCATTGTTATCTTACATTTAAATTGACTATTTATGTTAATATCATTCAACTTTCTGCATAATAGGAAATGGAATTTAAAATGGAAATCAAACCTTGGGATATATATTAATGAGTTGTTGCAAACAGCAAACCTTCTGAGTTCTTTGTGACCATGAGGAAGGAGATCAGCATTCTTTTCCTTTTTTTCCTCTTGAATCCTTTTCTGACTGTTGATCAATGCTTGTTATACTTCCTCCTGGTTTTTTCTTAGCTTAGCTTCATTGTGTGCCAAGGATAAGGCATAATGGATACAAATTGTGACAGATGGGAACAATGGTTTTATGACTACCTGTACTTGGAGTTGGAATAGTTAGTAAGAGTGTTTCCTTTTCCATATTTTATCCATCAAAATATTTCATTCCCTTAAATTCTTAATGGCCACCGTATTGTAAGAAATGGTCAAACATTTTCATTTATGCAAGATGAGGCAGGAGCTAAGGGCATTGCATGTGGCTGACCCAGGTTTGATTCTGGAACTGCATGATTCCCTGAGCACTGCAGCCTTAGAGAGTCCCGAGTACTGCCTTGGTGACCCAAGTAATCCCTGACACTGCAGGCTCTAGCCCCATCGGATCCTTGGATCCTCATATTGAACTGCAGATTCACCTTGACAAAAATTCCCTAGAGGAACACCACCCCACCCATCACCTGAGAACAACTTCAAACCCTGCCCTCACCTCTCACTAAAAGTATTAATGAGATCATGAACTTTAGTTCCTTTGACATTCTCCTTAACCTTTGTCTTCAATACAGCTGAGCCATTCTGTTTCTGATAAAATCAAAAATGTAAAGGAATTTGAGTTAAATTCCACATAGACCACTAAGTGTACTGTCGGGAGGCGTCGCCCAGGGTCCCCGACAGTGTCAGGACAGAGGTTGTCTTCTACCTCCCGAGGACGCCGGGAGAAAGATGAAAACTCACGAGTCCGGTGCAGTTCCAAAAAATGGCTTTTAATAGTACAAAAGCTCTTCCACAGCAATCCAATATAATGAACAAACTCTAGCTCTGGTCCGAACTTAGACCATACAAAAGAGCCTAAGTCTCCCACCAAAGAGAGAGGATGTCACCCGAGCTGAGTCCTACCCAGAAGGAGCAAAAGGCCAAAGAGCAAAAGGCCAAAGCCAAAAGCCAAAAGCTGCAGGAGCCAAAAAGGTGAGGGAACGCAAAAGGCAAAAGGTGGAGGGGGGGCCTCAAGTCAGCCCTTATATACACCAAAGTAATCCAATCGGGAGGTTGTCATGCCAACAAAGAACCCTAAACAGAGTGTAGTGCCACACCCTATTGCAGGTATAAACAAAGGTTACACCAAGGACTAATCCTGAGATTATCTCTTATGTAAAACACTGGAGAGAGAGGGGCTGATATAAAGTAATACATCTTAACTTCATGAGCTTCATGTAATCTAGATGGTACCCACAAGGTTCTTATTATTATCTGCACCAGGGTGATTCTGAGTATCTTGTTCTCATGTACTGAAAGGGTCATACTCGCCTGCTTAGAGCAAACTAGTATGATCCTTCCTATAGTCTTCCTTTAGTCTCAGCGTAGCCAGGGTGGTAGTCTCCTGGTAAATTCTAACTGTCCCACGTTGGGTGCAGTGGGTATAAAGAGGAGCTGTGCCCAATCTAGAAAACATAGAAGTCTTAGTAGATGTATAAGTCAGAAGTTATTCAATCAAGGTGACTTCTGTAACTGCCACACCCTCTAGCAGTGTTTACATAGAAGAGAGATCTCATTAGAATGAACCTTGGCTTAAATAAGATTAATCTGGGAGTGAGCAAAACAACAAAACTCCCAGATTAGCTAAACATGTCCTCCAACAGTGTACAACGAGCTGAGTATTTAGTTTATATCATTCTGGAGTATTCACTAAACACAAGGCTATAAGGATTATCATTCAAATCAAAACTATTCTTTCTTAGAAAAATTATTTTATTTGCTTTAGTTTTACTTTCTGTGGCTCTCTTTGCTGACAAGGTTACTCCTTTTGTCTACTAGAGTGCTTTATGCATTGTGAAAAGAGCTTGACTATGACGTGTATCTACAAGAAAAATAAATTAGTCAACTATTAACTAATAAAATATTAAAGCTAATAAAAAAGAAACCAGACCCAAAGTGGTTTAAATGAAACAGAAATTAATCTTTACTCACACCTAAAAGAAGTTTAGAAGTTTGGTCGTTGATCCGTATTATGGCATATCCGTGCTTACTAGACACCAAGTTTCTTTCAGCCCCAAGCTTACATCATCATTCAAGAAAGATTTAAGGCTCTAGCCAATATGAATCGGAAAGATGAAAAGGAAAGAACAAGAAAGATGTAGATGCTAACTTAGTCAATTCCTATTAAACTTGGAATTCTAAAGGGTATATCTAATTATATAGGGTTGGCCACTATGCATGTATATTCCCACACTAGCTTGAGGGAAGGTTTTGGAAAATAAATCTGGTCATAGTTCTTTCTTCTATCAAGGGATTAGAGACTGGATACTAGTATTCTCTGCTGTACCACCCAAAATTAAAATTATAATGTGGTTCTTCATATTATTTTATACATCAGTTGGAATTAATCAACATGGAAAGACATGAACATATGCAACATCTGTATATCTTCTTTACACTTTAAAATGTCGAAATAGGGGTGGGGGGATTCTACCAGGTAATGCACTTGTAAGATTCAAAGGAAGAGGTTATTAAAACATAACAGCAATAGTAATTTTACATGTTATTAAATACATAAAAATTAGATCTATACGTGGTATTGGAGTTGTTTTATGAGAAATAGGAATAACTTTTAAAAATTTTATTGAGTCATCACAAGAAACACAGTTACAGAGCTGTTCATTTAGGATTTCAGGCATACAATGTTTCAATACAAAGTACCCATCCTCCACCAGTGTGCATTTCCCACTGTCAATAGCCCACCAAAAACCCACCAGTTTCCCTTCTGCCACCCTCACCCCATCTGTCTCTGTGATAAGCAGTTTCCTTTTCTCTCTTTGTCTCTCTGTACCTATCTCTCTTTGGAATTATGGTTTGCAATACGGATACTGAGAGGTGACCATGTTCATTCCTTTACCTATTTTCAGCATGAGGTTCTAATCCATAATGATAATTTCCAACTATCTTTTGTCATTGTGGTCCCTTTTCTATCCCACCTGCCTTCTCCACTAGCACTTGAGGCAGGCTTCCAACTATGGACCATTTCTCCTGACACTTTTTTCTACTGTTTTGGGGTTAGTCTCATTATTTTGTTTATGAGAATAAGGAATAACTTTGATTTGAACTGAATCTCTTCAACAGTGGAGTAATACATCTCTAAATTCACAAAATTTGTCATATAGAAAAGCTTCAAAAGCTGATTTAAAACTAAGAATGAGAAAAATTGCAAATAATGTAAATATAATTCCATTGTGCAAAGTAGCAGGAAATGTTAAAAGTAAACTTTTCCAATATTAGTGAATTAGTTGAATAAACTATGGTAGATGCACAACACTATGGTTCTATGGTGACTATAGGTATTTATTGAACAAAGAAAGAGGTTTATGGTATATATAAGTTAAATGAGTTATAGAATAAACCTAGTGTGATTTTATGTCTATTTTATAAATATGTATTAAAGGTTCATCTAGGTGATGAGTCTGGGAATGTGTTCTCTTTCAGGAAAGTTTATAGAATTGTTTGAATATTTGGCAATGAATATAGATAATAATAGTTAATATGTTTAGAGAGTACAATAAAGAATGATTAATCAATTACCCATGATAAGACAGAAGAGGATGGAGGAAATGTTAGGCTGTCTAGCCTGTCTAGTATCCTCTGATTCTAGGATTGAACAGTGCCCAAATACAGGTCTATTTATGATTCAAGAACGCTGAATGATTTCTAGAATGAAGATTCTGCATGCCCATACAGAGAAACCTTGGTGTTGGTGGTAGAACTCAGAAAGATTTGGTAACTGATTTCTGAATGTATTGATTATATATGCTTTTATACATTCTTTATTTTCATCCGAAATTCTTTTAATGGTATGAAGACAGTAAACAGCCATTTTCAGAGAAAACCATCTATTAATATGTTTTATTGGTGTATTGCCCCTCATCTTTCATAGGCTATAGCTCTGCTCCTGAAAACATACAAGCTGGACAATGCCATCTTAAAATAGCTCCTCTAGCCCACGGCTCAGGGACCCCTGACTAACAGTGAGTGATACTTATACTCTTGTTGACTTTGAAAATAGACAAAAACAATAACAAACTCCAAAACTTTTGCAGGAAAAACCAAAGAGTAATTTTAGAAAATGTAATGCTCTCTTTAGAAACTCAGTTCCTTTGTAATAATAAAGAATATACAGCTTATTTCTTTTTTTAAAATGGTGAACATGAAAGCCATTGTGATATACACACACCTATTTATGCTTGCTTTTCACACATAAAAAAATGAGAAAGTATGTCCTGTATGTACATACATGTATGCATTGTTAGAAAAGATTTATTCTCCTTCTACCTCTGCATCTTACTCACAATCCTAGCTTACAAAAGCTAAGATGCTATTTTGAAAATATTTTGAAAATAAGATAGTGCTATTTTGGATGCTATTGTGAAAATAAAATAGTGCAGTGAATCAAAACATGATAGTTAAAATTTGTAAACATCTAAAAAATTATAGGAAAAGGTTCATAAAATTATTTTATAAAAGATTATTTTAAATGAAAGTCTATTAGAGTTGGTCACTCTGAAGTAAAAAACAGGAAATCACATAAGACTATTTTGAGATGAGAACATTTATTATATTATTGAGGAATATTAATGAATAGTGAGTCTATTTGTTTATATATTTTCTTCCAAATGTTAATAAATTGCTTCAGTTATAATTGCTGATTTTCTATATTTATGGAAAACTGGCATTTCATAAATATCAAATTGTGATATCATCTATTTGTATGCTGGTTTTCTATGAATATATAAATTTAGTAATTACCTCTAGATGTATGAGTTAATTTTTTTCATTTGGATAAATCAAAAGGAAAATGACAAATCTGTTAAAATGGTAGAATTATAAATATATTTTTCATTGTCCTTTAAAAATTGTCTAAAATGATGTTATGGAGTGACAGTAAAACAATCTAAGATCCGAGGTTGAAATATTCAATTTTTATAGGATTTAAAAGCCACCAAGATGTTCATCAAGACTAAGTCAACATACAGGCATTTGACAGGGACAGTGCATAAAGCTTTCTCCAAAGACCTAAAGGTTAGACTTTCTAGGTTCCACATAATCAATGTTTAAAGGAAAACAGTTGTATAGAGGTTATATTAATTCAAACTCATAAAGGATTTCTTTTCCTAAAATGAAGCTTTAGCTTATTTGAATTATGGGGGAAAAGAAATTCTTACTAGATATGTTTACTATTATAATGTATTCTCTTGGAAAGTATTGACAGAAACTCCCCATTAATATTTATCTTTAGAATTTTGCTCCATTTCATGGCTCAGTAGAGAATTAATTTTTAGCAAATGTATGATCAGCCTTTTATTCATAATATGGCTCAAATTCACCCAAGACCTTCATAGCAGGATTTATCTATATTGAAGGTTTTATAATGCATATATATTTTACCAAATATTGTGTTGTAAATGTCTTTTTTTTTTTAATTTTTAAAAATTGTTTTTATTTTGTATTATACCACCGTGAAACATACAATTGCAAAGGTGTTCATAATTGGTTCTTGGTAATACAGTATTCCAGCACCCATCCCACCACCAGTGCCCCATTTCCACCACCGATGTACCCCTCCCCTCCCGCCCACCCCCAGGCTGCCTCAATAGCAGGTACCCCAGTTTCCTCTCTTTCTCTCTCTCTCTCTCTCTCTCTCTCTCTCTCTCTCTCTCTGCATCTCTTTTCCTCTTCTTTTTCACATTGTGGCTAGTCCTGCAGATATTTAGAGTTTATCACTTAAGTCTCTTTGTGTATATTCAATGGTGAGTTTTAATCTGCCATTACCATTTCCCCACACTTAGTAAAAACACTGGTATCTATTTCTATACTATTAATGAATGCAGTCATCTATATCTGTCCTTTTCCTTCTGACTAATTTCACTCAGCATGATAGAGCTCCATGTCCATCCATTTTGCAGGTAAATTTCATAATTTCATCTTTTCTGACAGCCGCATAGTATTCCATAGTGTAGATGAACCACAGTTTCTTTTAGCCAGTCCTCTGTTCTCGGGCATTTAGGTTGTTTCCAGATTCTAGCTATAGTGAATAGCGCAGAGATGAATAAAGAAGTACAGATAGTGTTTCTGCTATGTGTTTTTGGTCTCTAGGGTATATTCCCAGGAGTGCTACTGCTGGATCAAATGGGAGCTCAATATCTAGCTTTCGAAGGAATGCCTATATTGTTTTCCAAAAGGGCTGGACCAGTCGGCACTCCCACCAACAGTGGATCAGAGTCCCTTTTTCCCCACATCCACGCCAGCACCGGTTGTTCTTGCTGTTTTGGATGTGTGCCAGTCTCTGTGGTGTGAGGTGGTACCTCATTGTTGTTTTGATTTGCATCTCCCTGATGATTAAAGATGAAGAGCACTTTTTCATATGCCTTTTGGCCATTCGAATTTCTTCTTTTTTGGAATTCTGTTCATTTCTTCTCCCCATTTTTTGATGGGTTTGGCTGTTTTCTTCTTGTGGAGTGCTACCAGTGCCTGATATATCCTGGATATTAACCCCTTGTCAGATGGGTATTGGGTGAATATCCTTTCCCCTCTGTGGATTGTCTTTGTATCTTGGTCACCGTTTCTTTTGAGGTGCAGAAGCTTTTCAATTTTATATAATCCCATTTGTTTAACATTGCTTCCATTTGCTTGAAGAACCAGCTTTTGGTTTCGTTGATCTTCTGGATTATTTTTTGACATTTCATCATTTCATCTCATTGATTTCTGCTAAGGTTTTTTTTTTTTTCTTTTTTGGGTCACACCCGGCAATGCTCAGGGGGTTACTCCAGGCTCTACACTCAGGAATCACTCCTGGCGGTGCTCGGGGGACCATATGGGATGCTGGGGATCGAACCCCTGCCGGCACAGGCCAGCCACGTGCAAGGCAAATGCCCTATCCGGCTCGGCTATCGCTCCGGCCCTGCTCTAAGTTTTATTATTTCTTTCTTTCTGCTTGGGTTGGGCTCCTTTTTGTTGATCACTCTCTAAGATCTTAAGTTGTCAAGTCAGACTGTTTGTGATGGCCTTTTCTTCTTTTCTGATGAATGCTTGAAGAGCTATGAACTTGCCTCTTAGCACTGCTTTTGCTGTATCCCACAAGTTCTGGTAATTCGTGTCTTCAGACTCATTTATTTCAGGAATCTTTGGATTTCCTCTTTGATTTCTTTTTATGACTTGCTGGTTGTTAAGCAATGAGCTGTTTAGTTTCCAGGTATTTGGTATTGGTCTCCGTTTTTGTGTAAAATCAACTTCTATTTTCAGTGATCATGGTCTGAAAAAATAGTTGGCACAATTTCGATCTTCTTGATTTTATGGAGGTATGATTTATGGCTCAGCACATGATCTATTTTAGAGTATGTTCCATGTGCACTGGAGAAGAAAGTGTGTTCAGCTTTTTTGGGGATGAAATGCCCTGTATATGTCTACCAACCCTCTTTCTTCCATCTCTTCTTTTAGGGCCAGTATTTCCTTGGTAAGTTTCAATCTTGTTGATCTATCCAGGGTTGATAGAGCAGTGTTGAAGTCTCCAACTACAATTGTGCTGCTGACAATATCTTCTTTGAAGTCCATTTGTAGTTGTTTTAGGTATTTTGCTGGCCCCTCATTCCGTGCATATATGTTTAATAGCGTGATTTCTTCCTGATATATGCATCCCTTGACTATTAAGAAGTGACCTTCCCTGTCCCTTCTGATCTTCTTCAGCCTGAAGTCTATGTTGTCAGATACCAGTATCGCTACCCCAGCCTTTTGGATGGGTTGTTTGAGTGAAGGATTGTTTACCAGCCTTTTATTTTGAGCCTGTCTTTGCTCCGATTGTTCAGGTGTGTTTCTTGAAGGCAGCAGAATGTTGGATTCAATTTTTTGATCCATTTTGCCACTCTGTGTCTCTTAACTGGTGCATTTAGACTATCGACATTGAGAGAGATTATTGTAATGGGATTTTGTGTCATCTTTCTGTATAGGTTGGTTGTTCTTTTGGGTTATGTCTCGTCTTATGGTAGATCTTTCAGTTCTTCTTTTTTTTAAGGTTGGTTTTGATTTTACAAAGTTCCTAAGCTGTTGTTTATCCAAGAAGTTGTATGTCTGTCCTTCAAATCTGAGTAAGAGTTTAGCCAGATAAAGAATTCTTGCTGAGGCATTCATTTCATTAAGCTTTTTTTTTTTTTTACTATATCCCACCACTTCCTTCGGGCTTGGAGGGTGTCTTCTGAGAAGTCTGCTGAAAGTTAAATGGATGCTCCTTTGTATACAATTTCCTTCTTTAATCTTGCTGCCTGAAGAATTATGTCTCTGTCTATGGCATGCATTACTTTGACTAGGATGTGTCTTGGGGTCTTTCTATTGGGGTCTCTTCTTGCTGGTACACGTCGGGCTTCTTGGATCTGGATGCCTTCGTCCTTTAACTTCGGGGAACTTTTCAGCCAGGATAGTTTTTAACTGTTTTTAATTTCCTTGGGGTTACTTTCCTGTCCCTCTGGGACTCCTATGATTCTTATGTTGTTCTGCCTGGCTTCATCCCATTGTTCTCTGTTCTGTTGCTGATCCACTTTCTGGTCTTTTTCCATCTTATGTAGTTCTCTAAGTGCTTTCTGCAGCTCATTTTCAGTCTCACTGATTCTCTCTTCCACTGCTGTCATCCTACTGTTGAGAGGCCCTTATGTGTTTTTTCATTTCTTCTACTGAGTTTTTAAGCGATGATATTTCTATTTTCATGGTTCTCATTTTTGCTCTCATTTCCTCCCGTAATATATTGACTGCCCTTTCAACTGCTTCCTTTATGTTCTCCTGTATTTTATTGGACATCTGCTATATTTTTTCGTTGAGCTCCTTAAACATCCTACCAATTTCTTCTCTAAATTCATTTTCAGAGAGTTCATGCACATCTGCATTCTTTTTTTGAGTCTTCAGGGTTGATTCCTTCATCTGTTCTTCGAACTGGGGATCTGAATTATTTCCCCCATGGTGTTGTGGTGTTCAGGGAGAGATTCCTCCTAGTGTACTGTTTCTTTTTTCTTGAGGGTATTAGCTTCCCTTGGTGTTGAATTTCCTAGTTTTTATATTAGTAAGCGGCCGCATGGGGCAGCTGCTCACCCAGCCAGCCACACACCCTAGGGAGAATACCTGAGGTGGAGACAGGCTGGTGTGAGAGTTCAAAATGTCTGTTTACTTCCGCTTCTGCTCGAACTTCTGGGGGTTGTAGTTCCACCTTCTGCTGAGGCCTGGGGCTCTACCATGCCCCCAGGCGCCCGCCTGGCCAGCCGCAACCCCAGGGAGAATATCTGAGACGGAGACAGGCTGGTGTGAGAGTTCAAAATGTCCGTTTACTTCCGGCTTCCGCTCGACTTCTGGGGTTGTAGTTCCACCTTCTGCCAAGACCTGGGGCTCTACCACTCCCCAGGAGCCTGCCCGGCCAGCCGAACACCCTGAAGTCTGAGCGGGGCGGAAGTAAATTTCTTTACTGTAGGCAGCAATCTTTCTTTTTAAAGTTAAGTCACATCAAAATATTTTAATAGCTAAGGGCAGATGATGAGCATTTGTCTAAAAGAAAAATTGATCCCTTATTTTGGGGTTTAGTCTCAAATATATGTGAAAGTGGTCAATGTTGATTTAATTATCTTAGTCACAGTAACACATCTAAAAATACTTGTAAAGAAACTGTGCCCCAATTTGAGCAGTATGAAAAAAAAATCTTTTTGTAATATGCAGACCACGTGTCTTCTCAGATTAAAATTTTAAAGTTGTATTTAAATCCATCTGGATATTGACACTTCTGCTACAAAGTACAGGTTTGGAGGTGGTGAGGGTCACCTGTAGTAAACAAATTCTGTTAACAGAGACCACCAGTCTAAGAAAATATTGTCACACACCTAGGAGGCAGCTTCAAGATCAAGTTCTCTCTCAATCAGAGGAATGTTTGCAAATGGCATGAATAACCTGGATGAGGTGGCCTAGTTACAATACAGATAGTGATGCCAAGATTACCTCCCATAGGCACATTAAACAGTAGGTGGGCACACAGTTGTGTTTATCGTCATCCAGGGAAGTTAAAACCCCATCTAAACAGCTGGCCAGAAGAAGAGTTCAGCATGATGCCATCAAAAACAGATAATGCCATGCTTTTTCTTAAGGGAATTGGAAGAGCGTATTTAAGCACATTCATATATAACTTGGGTGAAATTTGGAACACGACAGAAGCCATAGTTTCTGGGTCCTAATTTATATGGTAAGAAACAGATTAAAACAATGACTATAAATTTGATATTCAAGTTTTAAAAAATAAGATAAACAGATTACTACTATTTAATGGATATAGGATAAGCATTAATAATGCCTCTGAGGACCCTTGCATACTATTTAACCATCTCTGTGTTTTCAATAGCAAGTGTCAGATTGTATTGAATACAACAACAAATACAAACTTTTGACTCTGGAGTGAGTGCTGAGGGCAAGAGTAGAATTTTTCTTAGGTGACACTGAATCTGAATCCAGGGAAAACTTCAATAGGAATTTCTTCTTTTATACAGTGCCTTTCAGATTTTTTTTTTTCCTTTTTGGGGTCACACCCAGTGATGCTCAAGGGTTACTGCTGACTCTGTACTTAGGAATTATTCCTAGAAGTGCTCAGGGGACCTTATGGTATGCGGGGTGGGGGTGGGGGGAGGGGAGGAAGGAACCCGGGTTGGTTGCATGCAAGGCAAATGCCCTACCTGCTGTGCTATCACTCCAGGCCCTTAAGGTGCTTTTTCATGTATTTGTCACTTGTCACTTTTCTTCCCATTGTTCATTGATTCGCTTGAGTGGGCGCCAGTAACATCTCCATTCATTGGAATGAGGTTCATTATTGTTACTGTTTTTGGCATATCGAATACACAATGGGTAGCTTGCCAGGCTCTGCCTTGGCTCTGGGTTCATCCCAGGGGTCCAGTCTTTTTTTTTTAATTTATATATTTCAAAACTGCAACTGGCAACTGTCTTTTTCATAGTTTTTCATAGGAACTCACTTTCAATAAAGGAAAATCATACTAAATACTTAAATAATTATCTAGTAATTATTTTAATGATCCCTATTTCTAAAGGTATCTCCATAATACTACCCAGGAATTTAGTTTAGTAACAGACAACTGATTCACCTAATTCACAGGGCATTTCTGAGGGACTACTACTTTAGACCTTACTATTGCTAAATTACTGATCTCCTAGTTGGCATTCTGAAGTGACTTCATAAAACTTCTTGAAGGTAATGATACTCTTTTTTAATCCTGAAATTTTATGAGGTTGCACATAAGTGAGATATCAAGTTTTGAACCTATATTAATATATGAATATTTAGCTCAGTTTGTCCCTTAAAACTGAATATCATTAGATAACCAATGTATTGAATGCATCTAAATAAAAAAAAGATTTCTGTAAGATAAAAGGATCTTTCTCTTCATCGACTGTGAATCGAACATGAGTATGCAAGGGCCCCAGTAACAATGATAGCAATAGTATCTACTAACTCTGATCAAGACCTCATCAGAAATAAACTCTTAATTCCCAAACAGCTATTATTTTCACTTTAGAGATGAGAAAATATTATTCTTTGAGGTAAAAGAAACTTGTCCAAGTGTAAATAATTAGTTAAGGGACAGATCTTGTATTAAATCGCAGGTAACTGAATAATGAAATCTTGGCTTCTAATGTTCAGTGTTCTAAACAGCTAAATCTCTTGTGAAATGAACTTGTGTCTGCTCCAGACCTTCAGAGAACAATTTGCCTGTTTGAAATAAAGCATGTATATTTTATCTCCTTCATGCCAATATAAGAGTCTAGACAAAAAGTTCATGACAGGAAGTGGGTCACCAGCACCAGTCTCTTTGGGTCAGGGATGACAGATTTTGAGTTATACTTTCAAATAAACAAAAGCAAAACAGGATACTGGGGGCTTTCAACTGACCTCATGTCATGGTTTGACTAGAATAGTGTAAATTATATTATATTTGACTAGAATTTTAAAATTAAGAATTACAGGGCTCTTGGGATGTAGGATTCTATTCCCTAGCTTTGCAAATAAAACAATCCCAATAATCCAATCTTTAGTTGGATTACTGGAAAAAAATCCAAGAACAGGTGATAAGCAGTTTTAAAGTAGAGTATATAATATATGTGCATTTATATGCATATATACATATTCATATATATGAAAGAGTATATATGTAGAAGAGTGTATATATGCATATATACATATATGTACACAGATATACATATATGTGGGTGTATACATATATACACTCTTCTATATACTCTTTCATGTATATATGAAAAACACAACATTGTGTTTGTTTTAGTTAAAAATTTTAAAAAGATCAAAATACAGAATAGTATATATCAAATGTTCTAATTTATTCAATCGTAAATCTATAAAATTAGTACTGTGATATATTTGTGGCTTCATATATATGTGGGAGAGACTAAAATGGAATGGAAAAATACAGAATAGACTCATGCTAGTGACTGTTTTGTGGTGGTAAAAAGGGACCTTCAGTCATAGTTTCCATTTAATTTAAGTTAAAATTTTTTTTTTTGGTAACAGAAGGAAATGTGGTATATTATTTTTGGAAGTGGAATGTGACGCTATATTTTTTAATCTTTTCCATAATTTAAAAGTTTCTCAAAATAAAATAACTTTTAAAATAAAAGAAAACAGAAATAGATCAGGAAACTTCAAAAAATGATGCAAACCATAAGCCTGGTTTGATAATTGACCTTACTGTTTATTAGAACTGACTCTAATCTAGAATTTTATGGCTGTAAAATCCCTAGGCATATTCTATATTATTTTAGTGGCTTCTAAATGGGGTGGAAATATTGTATTTGATAAGAAAGGATAGTTTTTGGAACAGGTCTAGTCACATGTTTACCAAGCATTGTCAAGAATTTATCTTGAAGAGAGGAAAAGTGCCTGCCTTAGACGCAGGCTGGGGGTGGCAGGAAAATCAGGGACATTGGTGGTGGGAAATGGGCACTGGTGGAGAGATGGATGCTGGAACACTGTATGACTGAAACTTAAATATGAACATCTTTATAGTTGTATATCTCATGGTGGTATAATAAGAAAAAAATTTAAAAAAGAATGTGTCTTGATTTTTGAAATAGAAAAATCAAAAGCAGTAGTCTGATCACTATTGATTTCAACATATGAGCATTCTTGTTTCCTTTGAATTTTTTTATAGTCTCTTATTTTTGTAAATAGCAATACACTCCCAAGGCTGTTCTATGGGGCGTTGGATGGCAAGTTCCCTGAGAGCAAGTATCCTCATTGAAGGCCATTAATTGCCCCAAGTTTCTTTTGCTTCAAGTGGATTTTATACAATTTCTACTCTGTTTCTATATTCATGCAAAATGCCTTGCCCTTTCATTTAAATCCCGATGAAAGAGCTAGCAGAATCTTAGGAAAGGTCAGGCTGGAAAAATTAGATATGGAGTCAGAGAACAGTATGATCAAACAAAGCATACAGAACATTGAATTTTCATACTGCTGCTTATTCAGTAGAGCGTGATAGAAAGTTAGAGGTATTTTTTCTTTTATCTTCTTTTTTCCAGTGTCTCTTAAAAAATGCCACAAAACTCCCCTAAAAACAGGAAAATAAAAATTTAAAATTTAAATGTCTTACATATATAATGAGATAATATTTTCTAATTTGCAATTTATTATGTGCCTGTCAAAAAGAAGCCATCTAAGGGTATAAACTATGACATTCGTTGTGAACATAATAAAACAAAAGGAGATAGGTTTAAAGACTTCTATAGCATTGCAGGAATCCAGCAGGTGTCTTTTCAAGTCAAAGATACTGATAGAGTGAAGGCAGAGAATCCAGAGATAATCTTGGTTATCAAAGGAATATAAAAGAGAACTTTTGTTGTTTTCCGGTTAAGGTCAGGTCGGTGTTTGCATATGGAGCCACTAAGACAGAACACTTCAAGGGAGAAGTTCCAATCTGCATTGATCTTATTGCTTGAGTTACCCTCTGAAAGAAGCCTCTAAATGCTTCTTTCACTACAATGACAGGCCTGAGGACTGCCATTGTAGTGGCATAGACTTTATGTTGCCTGAGAAGTAAAAAATATTTACCATGTGGTCCTTTATAGAAAGAAACTTGCATATCTGTGACCTCCAACACATTTTGCCACTACTAGAAAGACTTTGAAACAATTGTAGTCCAACAGGTCGTTTTGAGAATCATCTGATTGCTTTGGTACTTTATTGACGGTCCCAGAGGGAGGTTCCAGAAACTTTTCGAGCAACATACTATGAATAAAATGTTTGAATTTCTCCTAAGGAGAGACCCCCTAATTTGTTGAAGCCGTTTTCTTCTCTCCCTTCCAAATAGCACTGATGCAGGTGGGCCTCACCGGTGCCTTATGTGAAGCTGGAAGGGGGAGGATATGGTTACTCTCTCCCCAGCTGCCTCTACCGCCTGGGACCCTCTGGGCAGGCTAAGGACTGATAAAAGGCAAGTGATTCCTAGGCCTTACCCAGGGTTTCCTCAGGGTTCTTTTTCTTCCTCGCAGGAAAAAGAATTTTCAGGAGTAGATGAGCCGTAAAGTAAAACAGATTTTATTATAGAGGTTTTAGGAAGGGGAAGGAGGAGGGAAAGTGAGAGAGAGAGAGAGTACACATCTCAAGAGGGGAGATGTGGGCGACACATGTGCTTCGGGCACCACGTGTGCTCGGCCACTAGGGCTCAGGCAGCATATGCACCCAGGCAGCAAGTGCGCTCCGTCCTTTGGTCAGGACGGCTTTTATAGATTTCTTCCCAAGCTACTCCCATATGGGGTTTCAACCCTAAGAGACTAGGGCCGTTGCCAAGGGGAGTAGACTTTGGGAGTGGTCTTCTTTGAAAATCTCCTTTTCTTGACCTCTGTTCCTGATGGATCTTCTTTCCTGGAATGTAGCTGGATTAAGGGCAGTGCAGAGAAAGGTTGATCCAGCTTCCTCAGGGTTTGTTGTTGGTTAATGTGTCTCATCAAGTCTTGGTTCCTAGTTCCAAAAGGTGACTTTCGACAGCCTTAGGGCAAGAACTCATTGCCATGTGGGGACCCCTGTTTGCCTGCCTACATCAGTTCCACTGTGGATGGCTGTGACAGTTTGATACCCTAATCCTCAGAGTATACTGCACACAACGATGATATGAATTGTGCCCCTCTGGAATTGTGCACTGCAATGAACATCCTCCTAAAATCTATGCAACTAAATGTTTATATGTTACTTGTTTGGGTCTTCAGAAAAGCAAATCTTTGTTTCACCCACTATTCAAAGGTGGACTATTTCTCTTTAAAAATTTATTTTTAATTTATTTTTGGCTTACAATAGTATAAATAATGATCTCTCATGGACATTATTCTTTTTATATATTTTATTATACCACTGTGAGATATACAATTACAAAGATGTTCATGTTTGGGTTTCAGTCATACAGTGTTCCAGCACCCATCCCTCCACCAGTGCCCATTTCCCACCACCAATGTCCCTGATTCCCTCCCCCGTCCCCTAGCCTGCCTCTATGGCAGGTTTTTTTTTAAATCTCTTTTTCTCTCTTTCTCTTCCTCCCTCTTTCTCTCTTCCTTCTCTTATACACTGTGGATTGCAATACATACATTTAGAGGTTATCACGTGTATCTTTTTGCTTATATTCAATGCTCAGTTCTAGACTGGTATATCCCTTTCAACAATTATTAGCATGCTGTTCCCTTCTCTGTCTTACCTAACCTCTGACTTCCCACATGTTTGTGGTAGATTCCACCTTTGACAAGACGTCCTGATTCATGTTTTGCCTGACCTTGGATATTGGTATCATGCTATATATATATATGTATATATATATATACATATAACATACATAATACATATTATATCGGGAGATGCCCGGCAGCCAGGAGGATGATACATGTATAATATATACACATATAATATATATATAATATATATACATATACATACATAATGCAAATAAATGCAGTCATTCTATATCTGTCTTTTTCCTTCTGGCTAATTTCACTCAACATGATCCTCTCTATGTTCATCCATTTATAGGAAAATTTCATAACTTTGTTTTTCCTAACAGCTGCGTAGTGTTCCATCGTGTAGATGTACCAAAGTTTCTTTATCCAGCCATCAGTTCCCGGCACTCTGGTTGTTTCCAGATTCTGTCTATTGTGAATAGTGCTGCTATGAAAATAAAAATGAAGATGGTGTTTCTGCTGTGTGTTTTTGGCTTCCCAGGGTATATTCCCAGGAGTGGTATGGCTGGGTCAAACGGAGCTCAATTTCTAGTCTTTGGAGGAATGTCCATATTGTTTTCCAAAAAAGACTGTACCACTGGACATTCCCACCAAAAATTGATGATAGTCCCTTTCTCATCAGAGACATTATTCTGACACCACACCCATCCCCAAAGTGCCTGTCTCCCTCCTTTCCCTCCCTCCATGCTCATGTCTACCCTTCCAACTCAATTGTGTATATTAGTTACCCCCTTTATGTTGCCTTTGGATCTTTTCTGCTGCCTAGCTGTGTATCTTTGAGTTCCACATATGAACGAGGTTATGAGAGAGTCAGTCTCTATCTGTCCCTTTCATTCTGACCAAATTCAATCGGCAGGTATCCTCTAGTTTTATTCATGTTACTGCAAATTGCTTGATTTTGTTCTCTAGAGTATCGTATCATTCCATTGTGAGCAACTACCACAATATCTTTATCTATTCATGTGCAGTTGGTCATTTGGATTGTTTCTATATCTTGACCATTGCACTAAGTGCAGTGATGAACATAGGTGTGCATATACTCTTTTGAATCACTGTTTTTGTGTTTTGGGGATAGATTCCAAGAAGCGGTATTGCTGCAACATAGGCTAACTGTAGTCCTACTTTTTGGGAGAAATCTCCATATTGCTTTTCATAGAGGTCGGTTAGAATCACATTTCCACCAACAGTGGATGTGATTCCTTTCTCATTATAACCTCACCAACATGGGTTGCTTCCAGAAATTTTTTGATATGTGACATTCACAGGTGTGAGATGATATCTCACTTCTGTTTTGATTTGCAGTTCTCTAGTTATGAGTTACAATGATCACTTTGTTTGTGCTTAATTGGTCATCTGTCTGTCTTCTTTGGGGAAGTGTCTATTAATATCATCCTACTTCTAGTTTTTGTGATTTGACTATTTTCTGTAGGGGAGATCTGGAAACACTATTATCATTAACTTACATGGGAAAAAAACGTGAGGGTTCCTAGACACTCCCACCCTTCAAATAATCTATGAAATCATACCAAATAGAATTGTTCTTCTTTTTAGAAAGTAGTAAAAACATGTAGAAAGACTAAAATGCAAGATCTTTTATTGGGAAAAATACTGTAAAGGATTAAACAGGAGGGATCAGGGGATCATGGAAAGAACTTCAGATTAAGATGAAGGTCAACATGAAGTTTCAAGTCCTCCTCTTTGACAACAGCCTAGCAACAGATATGGAGCACAGTTTGGGAAAATGATACAAACCAATTTTGCAAAAACAAAAGCACATAGTTCCCTACTCCGGAGGGTCACCTATATCAGTGCCTGATGTGTGCTCTTTTTTCTTATGGTGCACAATTTCCCTTCTTGAAAATTCAAACCATAGAGTGTACTTGGCTCTCTCCAATCCCAGGAATCCTGCAATCTTACTTGATTATAAAATTCTCTTTCCCCTCATATTTCCCATTATAGAAGAGAAGCGCCTTTGGCTACGGAGTTCCTGAGAAGGTTGTGACCTGGCTAATGGGGTGCCTCAAACTTAAGGTTTCCTCTTATAGGTCCCTGGACTCCTCTTCCCTACTGAGCTCTGTCACAAGTTAAGAGAAGTCTGGGGAGAATGCAACCTCACAGATATCCCAATTAGATCCAAGGTATCACATCTGGAGGTTGTCTATACTTCTCAGGACAGCTTTTCTCTCCAAAGGAGGCTTGGAAGCATGTCCATTCCCATTGTTGCTTCAGTGACCAAGAATGAGGGTGGTGTGTTTATGTGATTGTGAATAGCACAAGAGAGCTCATGGGAAGAAAAGGATGTGAAGATCTGAGTTTTAGGTACCTTGTTTCTATTAGTCTATAAGTATTTATATAATCTGCAATTACTATATAATGCCTGCGTGCCCCACTACTGCAAAAGTTCTAATGGGTGTAGTCATTTTGCATAAGGAGATATTGATAATTTAATCCATACTGCCTATAAAATTCCTTATCTAATATTGTGCCCAATTTTCCAAATACGATATTTGATTTCTTAGATGTTTATCCCTGTCGGGAACCACTGGGGTCCCCAACAGTATCAGACAGAAGTTGTCTTCTACCTCTGAGACCACCAGGGAACGGATGAAAACTCATGAGTCGGTGCAGTTCCAAAAAGGCTTTTAATAGTACAAAAGCTCTACCACTGCAATCCAATTCAATGAAAGTACTCTAGCTCTGGTCAGAACTTAGACCATACACAAAAGCCCAAGTCTCCCACCAAAGAGGATCACACCAGAGAGAGAGTCCCACCAAAGTGGACCTCACCCAAGAAAGAGTCCTACCAAAGAGGAGCAGGACTCAAGTCAGTCCCCTTATATGCACAAAAGTAATCCTAACTTCAGGGAGGGTCCTGTCAACAAAGAACCCTAAACAGCTTCTAGATAGTAGGAGAGTGTAGAAGAGTAGAAGAATGTAGGTGCCACACCCTACTGCAGGTATAAACAAAGGATTAATCTCTTCTTACAAGATTATCTCTTATGTAAAACTCTGGAGAGGGGGGTTGGTATAAGGCAATACATCTTAGTTTCATGGGCTCATGTAATCTAGATGGTACCCATAAGGCCCTTCTTATTTATTATCTGCACCAGGGTGATTCTGAGTGTTTTGTTCTCTGTATACTGAAAGGGTCACACTCGCCTGCTTGAGGGCAAACTAGTATGATCCTTCCTATAATCTGAAACGTTAGTCTCAACATAGCCAGGGTGGTAGTCTCCTGGTAAATTCTAATTGTCCCATGCTGGATGCAGTGGGTATTAAGAGGAGATGTGCCCAATCACATAACAGACAAGTCTTAGTAAATGTATAATAATAAGTCAGAAGTTACTCATTCAGAATCAAGGTGACTTCTCTAACTACTACACCCTCTAACAGTGTTTACCTAGAAGAGAGAACTCATTAGTATGAACCTTGGCTTAAAAACATGTAAATAGACTAAGCTGTGAGTGGATAAAACAGCAAAGCTCCCAAGCTAGCTAGATCTATCATCCAACATATCTCCACAACTTCTAAAGTATCTTTGTAGTTCTCAAATGCAACTTTCATTGCAAGTCAAAGATTCCTTAAGTTTCACACAGTCCACAATGTCCTTTGTGTTGGTGAGAACCGCTTTGAAAGCATAGGAATTTCTAGGATATGAGTTTATTCTTATGCAATCTTGCAGGCACATTATATATTGTACTTATTCTACAAGTGAGAACCCTAAGACTCTAAGTATAAAATTTTTTTTACAGAAATAGGACTGTTTTAGTTCCTAGTCCTTTGTTCCTTTCAGGAGGCCCAGCTACACTGTGAAATATATACATCATCAGGGTGATAGAGGCCACAGGAGGTGAGGGTTTTGTCTGAACTGAAGGTCTCTAAACAGAATATCCAAATGAAACACTCTCTGCCTTTCTAAGGAAACTTATAATGTTGTTCTGTAAAGTAATCCAAAACTGGAGCTGATTTTGCATCATTTACATATTACAAAGATAGAATTCCTAGAAAAGAATTTCAAACAAATAGCAAATATGGTGTGAAAGTATTCCCCCCCACCCCCAGAAATTTATCATTCAAAATGTACATAAAAAAATGAGGTGACTAATCATTTAGGGAAAAACAATTGAAATTAGATTTGAACAAAATGTAGTGGGCTCAAAATGTACATAAAAATAAGAATGCCTTAAATGCCAGGAAAATAGCCCAGGGTCTGGATTTTTAGGTCAGTGTGCTTGAAGTCCAGACTTTGATACTAGCATCACATGATCTCCTAAAGTCTAGACCATCAAGCCCATAGCACCATAGCTCTGGGCCTTAGAGCACCATTAGGGAGACTTCTATAAAAGTACAAATCCACACAATACTGGACTGAAAATTTCTGACAAGGCTCAGGTTATGCTAGATGAAATCTCAGATCATAATAATGATAATATACCATTATTCACTGTATCACTGTCTCACTGTCTTCCCGTTGTTCATAGATTTGCTCGAGTGGGCACCAGTAACACCTCCATATATCCTGTCGCAAGCAAATGTAGCCCAAGGGCATCTGCTTGCTCCAGGAACAGGAAGAGTCTTAAACCATTCTTCAGTCATGGACTTGAGATCCATAATTGTTACTAGTTTTTGACATACAAATAAAACATGGGTAGCTTGCCAGGCTCTGCCATGTTGGTGGTATACTCTCAGTAGAAGGCTCTCATCTCAAGCATTTACTGATGAAACTTATAGGGAAAGATCAGGTTTTCTCTTGGGTGGAGCTCTGAGGAACTATGGAGTCTGGATGTTGAGAATGACTGACCTCATGATGTGTGGTTTGCTCTGGCTTCTTGCTAGGCTTATTGGGATGATGGGTATCAGTTAGAACTGTCTAGAACTGTATATAGTATATAAATGTGAAAGATCCTGGGAAGGACCTGGTCCTAAAATCAGTACTATTTAAGAATGTTGCGTGGCCAGGGAACGACTGCACCGACAGAGCTGTGGGTCTGGCGTGGTTCTCTCTTCCGGGGTAGCTGGCAGGTAATACATTATAATAATAATAATAATGTTTTGACACCTTGGTGCTGGTAGTGTTGTAGCCACCTTGTAAACTGAAGACATAAATATTAATGCTATTGTTACCATGTTACCTCAATAATAAAAAAAAATAATTGGGGAAGGGACACTGGGACAGTGGTGGACACTGTAGAGCTGGAACGTTTTATGGATGAAATCCTGCCATTAATAGTAAGTCATGGTGCTTAAAATAAAAATTAAAAAAATATTTACGGAGCTGGTGCAGTAGTGTTTACCTCTTTCCTGAGACTGGATACCTCCACTCAGGCCCAGATTCACAAATATTTAGGAACAAGGTAAAAAGCTGCTCATTTTCTTTTTTAAAGTTTATGACTTACAGAAATAGAAAATTTTCTTCCCAGCTAAATGGAATGTTATAATGCTGTGTGTGTCGTGTTTTACAATGCTAAAAATACTCTCATAGCATGTGCTATTTTGTCCTTTCAGAGAGCAAATGCATTTCAACCAGTGCTCTGACTGCAATAAGCATGGTTTAGAACTTAAGTGTTCTTAAGTCAGCATGTGTTTGGGCACTTTGTATCTTACAAAGTCAATTATCTTACATAATCGTGCTTTATGAAAATTGCTACTCACTCTCCATCATTGTGACATGGTTGTTCCAGCACACGGGGAGTAAACTGTGAGTTAACTGGGCTGAGGGAAAACTACAATTCAGGTCCTGTGACGTTCTTCTAGCAGTGTAGGGAATGGATAAGACTCAGCTTTCAGTGACGCAAATTTGATTTGTAATTAACATTGTTTTTAATTTTATTTTTTGTTTGGGTTTTGCTTCCTTGTTGATTCTGGGGTTACACCCAGCAGCCAGCTGGGCTTCCTCCTGGCTCTGGGGTTAAGGACCACTTCCGGTAGTCTCAGATAACTATATGGGGTGCTAGGGAGCAATCCCCGGTTGGACCCAATGCAAGGGCAAATGTCCTGCTCATCGTGTTATTGCTCCAGCCTCCAGTGGTTTTTAATTTTTTAAAAAATATGTGAGGGTTAGAGATCCTATACTTCACCAGCAGTTTGATTTTCACTGGGGAAAATGTGACGTACTATGCTGAATTTCTGATCCATCACAAAGCTTGGTTTTGTATGACATATGAACACAAATCATTTCCATTAGTAACTTCTCTAATTCAATCAGTGCAACCTCAGCACCTAAACCCAATCAACAGCGGGGCCACAAGTAGATCTGAATTCCTCAGTATAGGAGTCTGGGTGAAGAGAATCGCTAAAGGAACAATTGCTCCGTCCAGAAAGGCTATCCTGCCCCTCCTGCTGATAACTTTACAACTGTGCACTTGCTTTTTTTCTCCTTCTAATTTAACTGCCAATCAGTATTTCTAAAAGGGAAAATACATAACATAAAAAATACTGTAGATAGAAGAGCATGAGGTTGCTAATCTGATAGGAACAGTAATTTCCAGATTCCAAGGGGCATAATATTAACAGAAGCATATTGTACATAGCATTCACAGAGCACAAGAATAAAATTGGTTAGTTATATAAAATAAAATTAATGCTATAGTAAGATTGAATTTTGATAAACCTCCAAAAACCTACTGAAAGGGAGCTTTGGTGGCTGTAATACCACTATTTTACTGTCATTTTTGAGATTTCATAGTGTTATCCTAAGCAATCGAAAGCTCTAGGTGATAAACTAAACTCTGACAATTTACAATACCTGGCATCATGGTTGTTTGTCACAGCTTTTTGAGATCAATAAATATAGCACTGGCAAATTTTCCTGGCAGGGGATTGTTTTCAGTAAATTCTAGAAGGGCAGCTGCTGAGTGGTGAAGAAGCCAGAACTACAGCAATGCGTTGACCTTAGAAAAGGGTCTATTTTCAAACTCTGATCTTGACTACAAAGAATAATTGCTGCACAGTGATTTGATTAATTTGGTTAGGGAAAGAGCAATTTTGAGTTCTATATAGCTAGGAAGTTCCTAAGAGGTCTCAAAAACAAATGTATCCATTATTTTGTAAAAATCAACAACTAGGGTTTCTGGTTAGTATACTACAAAACCTAGCTTTTGCTCCCTGGAGTTTTGTTTTACAGCATTTGACGTTAAGGAAGAGATGTCTTCCTACTCAGTAGACTTCCTACTTTCTGGGTAGGTTCATGAAAATTATTTCACTCTTTAGTTCCTGGAACTCTAGTTTCATTATTCAACATTCTCTTTAGTTGGTTCACAATGCTCTTATTCTGTGTTTGTTTTTCTTCTACTGCCTCGGTCTACTCTGCAGCATTTGCTGATGTGCTAACCTCTTTTCTTGAGTCACATACTTGAGGCGAAGCACTTGCCCACATGCACACAGAGGGCCTTGGGTTCAGGAGGTAACAACCTCTTTTTTTTCCTATCCTGAAACTCTTTAGTTTCTTTCATTCATTTCCTTACTACTTGAGATTTCCTTCCTGTGGCTGCAAGATATGCCCATGTTCCCCTGGGTTTTACACTTCTTCAGCTTCATTTTTCCTGGAAGATATAACAAACAACACACCAGTAATTGTCTCTCTGCTCTGGATCTCCAATCTAAACACTTAGCTGGCTTTCTACTGCCAACATCCTGCCATACACCATACCCTAGACAATTCATCCTGTCCTGTGAATAGTTCCTCACCTTAGTCTAAGTTTTGACAACCCAAGTTTAATGCTCAGCCAACTTATCAGCATTTTAAAAAATTAGCATTCCCCAGCTCTCCAATCAACTTCACTATCCTTGATTTCCATGTGTTCACTAGCAGTGATGTACTTTGATTCCAATAGATATACCTTTTTTAATTTTAAATTTTTAAAGGGAGACTCAGACATGGAGCAGAGCTGCTACTGGCTCTCCCTGTGCTCAGCCGCTCATGAGGAACCCAGGAGGGATGGTGGGTTCTAGCCCTGGCCCGCCACCCCAGCAGAGCCTTGCAACTAGCCAGACTATCCCCCACTCCATGAGGGCCTCCATTTTCCACATCTGGACTTCCCTCTCATCAGAACTCCACCCAGCAGACCAGCCTATCACAGCCCGGGCTGCACGGTTCATCAATAAATGCTGGATTTAGAGATGACTACAAGAGTATGCTACCCGCACGGCAGAGCCTGGCAAGCTACCCGTGTCGTATTTGATATGCCAAACACCAGTAACAATTTTAGGCTTCATTCCATGACCTGATGGAATTGTTTGAGGCTCTTTATGTTCCTGGAGCAAGCAGGTGTCCTTGGGCTCTACTTGCATGAGACAGGATATATGGAGATGTTACTGGTGCCCGCTCGAGCCAATTGATGATGAACGGGAAGCCAGTGATACAGTGACAGTGATTTTTTAAAAATATTTTATGATACCACAGTGAGATATACATTTACATAGATATTCATGTTTGGGTTTTGGTCATACAGTGTTCCAGCACCCTTCCCTCCACCAGTGCCCATTTCCCACCCACCAAAGTCCCCAAACCTCCTCTCCCTAGCCTGCCTCTATGGCAGGTTCTTTATCTCCCCCCTCTCTCTCTCTCTCTCTCTCTCTCTCTCTCTCTCCACTAAATGTATGGAATACATACATTTAGTGGTTATCATGTGTATCTGTTTGCCTATATCAATGCTCAATTCTAGGCTGGTAGTATCATTTTTGACAATTATTAGCACACTGTTCCATTCTCTGCCTTACCTAACGTCTGACCCTCTGACTCCCACACGTTTGTGGTAGATTCCACCTGTTGATAAGACCTCCTGATTCATGCTTTGCCTGACCTTGGATATTGGTATCATAATATATATGAATATGTATATATATATCATGCAAATAAATGCAGTCATTCTATATCTGTCTTTTTTCCTTCTGGCTAATTTCACTCCAACATGATCCTCTCCATGTCCACCACTTATAGGCAAATCTCATAACTTCATTTTTCTGAGTAGAGTCATGGAGTATGGCTTAGTGACTCAAAGCTCCCATTTCGCGCTCTGAAAATACTGTGTGCCTAGAGTGTGCAATCTCGGCAAGCCTGTAAGCAGTGATGTGTGAACACTTTGGCCAGGAATACACCCTGTAGCAAGCATGTGAATGAGCACAGCAACTCCTGGTGAGCACCACAGGCAGGATGAGCACAAGTACCAAATCACATGAGTGAGATCCACCGTGCTCATGTGGGCAAGTCCTTGACTAAAATGTGTCACCTCCAATACCATAGGCAAGATTGTGTAAACCTTGGTCATCAAAGCAATAACAGCAGTGAAAGGAAGGGAAAAAAATTTTTTTTTTTTGCTTTTTTGGGTCACACCCAGCACTGCTCAGGGTTTCTCCTGGCTCTGCACTCAGGAATTACTCCTGGCGCTGCTCAGGGGACCATATGGGATGCCGGGATCGAACCCAGGCTGCAGGCTGGCACAGGCCGGCTGTGTGCAAGGCAAAAGCCCTACCTGCTGGGCTATCGCTCCAGCCCCAGGAAGGGAAAAAATTTTAAGCAGGTAAAGTAACCAAATAAACATCGAAGTCAGGGGGCCGGAGCGATAGCCCAGCGGGTAGGGCATTGCCTTGTACGCGGCCAGCCCATGCCGGCCCAGGTTTGATCCCTGACATCCCATATGGTCCCCCAAGCACTGCCAGGAGTAATTCCTGAGTGCAGAGCCAGGAGTAACCCTGAGCATTGCCGGGTGTGACCCAAAATGAAAAATAATAATAATAATAATAATAATAATAATAATAATAATAATAATAAAACATCGAAGTCAATACATAAAATCCAGTAAGTGGGAGTTGGGAGCTATCATGTGCATCCTCTGATTTTGAGAAGTATGGCATCAATTTTTCTTTATACTTTATTTTATTTTGTGATTTTATTGTGCAGCTACTATAGCAGCCCTACTCTAATCTGAAAAATATATGATGTTTATATTTGAAGCCTTGTGATTTACAATACTGTTCATGGTTGGGTTTCTCGCATATATACCAATCCCAAACTCCTCAGGGTTCTAGCCCTGACCCGCCATCCCAGCAGAGCCTAGCAAGAAGCCAGAGGAACCCCACACCACAAGAGCCACCATTTTCAACATCCGGACTCCACAGCTCGTCAGACCTCCACCCAGCAGAAGAGGTGATCACGAGCCCTGCTCAACAGAGTCCCACCCTACAGCAGTCTATTTCAAGCCCAGGTATGCCTGACCCAGAGACTCAGAAACCCGGGTTAGAGCTGCTACTGGCTGTCCCTGTGCTCAGCTGATCATGAGGTGCCCAGGAGGGAAGTCCGGTTCTAGCACTGGCCTGCCATCCTAGCAGAGTCTTGCAAGAAGCTGTGGAACTCCCACCCCATGAGGGCCACCATTTTCAACATCCGGACTCCACAGCTTGTCAGAGCTCCACCCAGTTGAAAAGCTGATTTTTCCCCCGGCCGAGCGGTTCATCAATAAATGCGCGAGATGAAAGGCTACTACAAGAGTATCCCACCTCATGGCAGAGCCTGACAAGCTACCCATGTCGTATTGATATGCTAAAAAGCAGTAACAATTATAGACCTTATTACCATGACCTGAAGGAATGGTTTGATGCTCTTCATATTCCTGTAGTGAGCAGATGCCCTTGGGCTTCACTAGCATGTGACAGGACGTATGGAGATGTTGCTGGTGCCACTACAGCAAATCATTGAACAACGGGAAGACAAGTGATACAAGTGATACCCTCCATTTTCATGCTTCCCTTCTCCATTTTCTGAGTTCCTCCCGCCACCCAAACTATTCCTTTCCCCACCCCACTCCCTTGCTCTTAGTAATTCTGCTCTGTAAACCAGCTCTAAGCTCTATTGTGTTTAACCATTTGTTATTGCCATACTATGTTTCTTTATATTCCACATGTGAGAGAGATAGTTCACTGTCTCTATCCTTCAAACTTGTGATACCTTTCAGTTTTACCCTTGTAGTGGCAAATTGCATTTCATCTTTTCTATAGCCAAGTACTATTCTGTTGTGTAAATGTACCATTGTTTCTTTATTCAGTCCTCTTTCCTTGGACACTCATGTACTTTACAGATATTGGCTACTGTGAATAGTGCTGCAATGAACATAGGAATGCAAATGTCTTTTCTAAATACTGTTTCTGGTCTTTGGGATAGATGCAGGAAAATGCACTGCTGGGTGATCTGGAAAATCAGTTCTTGGTTTTGGAGAAGTGTTCATACTATTTTCCTAAAAAGGGCTGAAGCAGTTTGTCTCTGAAAGGACTAGTACAAAATATGGATAAGGTTAGGTCTGGGAGGGGGTGGTGATCAAAGGCAGATGGCACTGGAGAATTGCTATTTTTAGTCCCAAGAGAAACAAAGTTGGGCTAGAAGCAGAGGACTGTCCCTCTCAAGGACCCCAGGAAAGCAAACACACTTCACAGGGGGAAGCGAGCGCCTTCTAGCTCCAGACACAGAAGAAAGGGATGGTGCTGCTTCATGTTAGAGGCGAAGCTCAAATAGCTCTGAACATATTGGTGAAAAAATAAAAGCCCTGGAATTGGGTTTAGACTAGGTAAATTACCATGGATAGACCATGTTTATTTAAACTAGGAAAGAGAGACTGCTATTAGTAAAACTAGTGGATCTATCATTTTAAATACATAGAAAATTTTGAGATTAAAAATATTTCAATGTGAGTCTTAGAATTGATGATCTCTCTCATAGGTGGGTTATAAAAGAGCATAGTAAGGGAATAACAAATGGATAAAAATAATAGATTTTTTGAACTGGTTTAGAGAACTGAGCTTACCGTGTTGGGAGACAGGGCAGGCGGTGGTTTGAGGGGGTACCCTGAGACAATGGGGAGGGAAGCAAATACGCTAGTGGAGAGTATAGTATTGGTGTGTTGTATGCATGAAACCCTATCACTGGCAGTATTGTAAAGCATGGTGACGAAAATGAAATTAAAAAAAAAAAGAACTGATGAAATATGATAAGATCTTTCCAGCGTTAGAAAAGTAAAAAGACTATATAGTAAAGAGAAAATTCTTTTTAACTTCCTGCCACTTCAGGGGGCAGCTAAGATGAAACAGGCCTGTAGAAAATCTATAATTCATGAAAAGTGACATTCTTTGGTTGATACAGTGAGTTAACTGAATCTTTTCTTTGCCTGTGATTTTTAGGCAACTTCTAATCTTAAAATATATGATTCATTGTGTTCTTTTCCCTCTTAGGCAGCACAAATGGAAGTATATCAGAATGACTTTGTTCTTTGGATTTTGAAGGAATTTAAGTTTCTTCGAAAATTAAGAGACACAGAAGACCTTTTCAGAAAATGCAGACCATAGAGGATAGTTGAGCAGCAGGCTTTGCTCACCAGCTGTGACTCAATGAGCACTCCCCTGGCCGGTAAGGGTGCTTCCCATACCTCCAGACAAACCAGGATTCACACCATATGGTGATTTCCATGCTTTTGACTGATTTCGAGCCAAGGTGATAGTAATTTCCCACTGGGCTCAGTTAGAGTGAGTCTGCACAGATCAGGCGAACACACAAGCAGTCGAAGGGTAAAGTCAGCTTCTAAATTAGAAACTGCCGAATACACAGGAGTGTTCCAAGCTGTTTTCCTGACGGATGTGTCTGCACCTGATTTCCATGGTCCTTGATTGCAGCAGTTCTCAGAAAAAATCCCTGCAAATGCTTTCCATGCGAAGTTGCAAATTACCTGCGTGGCTCCTGGTCCTGTGCTCTGAGCTAAGAAGGCCTACGTAAAGGGATCAAAGGCTCCCCACAAAGAGAAAACCCTCAGGTCCAGCACACCCCACAAACCTCGTTTTACCATTTCTGAACTAATCACTAAGTTCTTTAAAAGAGGAGTTGGGGAACTTCCCATCAGAGAATATTATAATTCATGTCTTTTAGTTGGCAGTAAGATTTGCAGGAGCCTGGCCTTATATACAGCTCTTCCTATGTTAAATTTCTCCTCTCACAGAGAACAGAAGAGCAACAAAAGATGGTGATTTGTTTTCAACAACACCAAAGTGAAGAAAATGGCTACTATTATTTTCTCTGAAGTGGCACACATCACTAAATTAAAATCTTGTATCTATTCTTGTTCTTGTAGTATAAACCCAAGAGAGACAGATGCCTTTATTGAAAATGCAGTTCCTGAGCAGTTGATATCAGATGGAGATGTTTTGTTTTATGACATTTTTGCTGAGTTATGACTTCTAGAGTTACTAAACTTACCCCCACCCCATTCTTCTGGATTTTAAAAAAAGATTAAAATGAAATATTCAATTCCACTTTAAGCAAGTGTCCTTAATATCCCTGATAGGTACCATTGCCATATTAATATTTGGGGGCTGAAAACATAAATGGAACTGAATTCTTAAGATAGTACTTTGATAAGTTTTTCATACTCTAAACCAGTAGTGATAAAGTAATACGGAAATTACCAGACTGTTTCAACCTTCTCCTGTTTACTAATAAAAGCGGCATTTTTATGCAATCAAGCTTTTGTGTTCTGAGGTGAACATAATATAATGATTGCATTTGCATTTTCAAGTATTGATCATGGTAGCATCTTTTGCAGCACACCTGTGAAATTTATACTTTGGAGAAATTGCTTTGCAACGTGAGGAGACTTCATCCTGGTTAAGTTGCCTGTGGGAGGCATTACAGAGTGGAGGCTTAGAACACAGGCTGGCTGAAGAGTGGGGCTGAACTGAGCTTGAATCCCAGCTTAGCCATACCAGCTGTGTGGCAGTGGGTGTATGAATGAACTTTTCTGCCTTTACTTTGTATATTAAAGAGAATGCTTGTTTATTCATGCTCTATTCTATTATCCTAAATATTATTCATTAGAAAACCGAAGCAGCTACATTCTAACAAATAGTGTTTAGAAACCAATGGTCCTTAATATTAGTTTTCCTATCTGTGGGATGGAACTGGTATTTTGGTTTTTGGTTTGGTTTTGGGGGTTAGCTGGGCTCAGGGCTTTCTCATGGCTCTGTTCCTGGCTATGCTCAGGGAACCATATAAGTTGTCCAGGATTCAACCCAGGTTGGCAGCATGCAACGCAAAGTTCCTTAGTTGCTATACTAATTCTCCAGCCCCAGGTGCTAGTACGAATAGCTACTTAAAGGATGTTTATGATGAAATGAAATAGTGCATATATATAAGGAACTTTGCAGAGAGATAGGCATTCAGGAATGTTACCTTCCTTTTTTGGTGATATTGATGTCATGTCATTATATGATCAGTAAGATAGCCAGACCGTTTTCTCTGAGTGGTGAAAGGGAGATGATGAACACACAAGCCCATTAATGATAAGGCCTTTAGTCCAGCAAGAGAGAAAGGGCTGGGGAGGAGGTATAATGTGGCATATACAGACATGAATTTATTTGTTTTCCTCTTCCAGAGCATCCCTATAAAGTAAAAGAGGGTGGAAAAAGAATTCCCAGGACACTGACCTGAAAGAAAGTTTGAAGATCTCAGAGTACTTTGTCTCAAACCATCTCAGGGCCCTGCATTGGCAGTCACCTAAGACTCTGCTATTATTTTTCTTTTTTACTAGACTGCATTGTCTTTGACAATTTCTATGGGAAGAAATCCATTAGGCAAAAATTCAACAGGCAAAGAGTTTACAATTTGCTCACTTGACTTCTAGGAGCCGTGGTAGACTTTAGAGTATAAAATATAACTTGTTCACAAGTAGCATATTAGAGCCATGGTTTTTAAGCCTAGAAAGAGTCCTGAAGGGGAAACAACAAAACCGCACCAACAATGAGTGGAATTTATAAGAGCCTGGAAGAGAGTAAGGGGTTCTGGTAGTATTCTGGATCCTACCCACAGACTAGAGGTTAAGAAATAGAGTTTGTATCTTCTTAGAAGGATGTTTGCCAGATGCTTTGAATTCAAATTTGGGTCCAGTGTTTGTGTCTCAGTTGAAGAACTAATTATAACTAGATGGCCCCATTATACCATTAGTTGTTTTGTTTAAATATCTTTTAGGGTTTATTAAAATTACCAACACTTTATGGAAGAGATTGAAATTCTTCATAGAGAATCTTGAAAAGTGAGTTAAGCTGTATGTCTAAGAAAAAAAAGCATCAGTATGTGTATGGTTTTTAAAAAGACTTTTAACTGAATCACCATGTTGTAAAGTTGTTCCGTGATTGAGTTTCAGTCATATAATGTTCCAACACCCATCCCCTCACCAGCACACATTTCCTGCCACCAACGTCTCCAGCTTACCACCTGTCCCCACAGCCTGCCTCTATGGCAGACCTCCTCCACCCCACCCCCGCCCCATGTGTGTTTATAGTGTTCCTTTGAATGTTTGTTCTATTGAGGAACAGAATAGTTCTAATAATCATTGGGTTAGTGATTTAGGGAACTCCTCATCGTTTTGAGAAGTAGGATATTATTCAAGAAAAGATGCTATAAGAAAAACAATAAATGCCTTTCTTGAGAATTAATTTTCCCTATTGGGGTTGAATACCACCTCCTAATTTATATTTTCTATTAAATAGATAACCTTCTATTGTATAGAAGGGGTATAGGTTTTTTTAAAGGCTTTA
>JAJIBD010000765.1:0-36773 GCA_021461705.1 Cryptotis parvus | reverse complement strand
TTTTTTTTTTTTTAATTTTTTTATTTTTACAATTACAAAGATATACAATTAAAAAGTTCATATTTGGGTTTTGGTCATACAGTGTAGCAGCACCCATCCCGCCACCAGTGCCCATCTCCCACCACCAACGTCCCCGGTTCCCCCCCCCCCCCCCCCCAGCCCTCCTCCATGGCAGGTTCTTTATTTCTTTCCATTTCTCTATCTTTCTCTTTTCCTTCCTCTCCAGACTATGGATTACAGAACATACATTAAAGGGTTGTCATGTGTATCCTTTTGCCTCTATTTAATGCTCAGTTCTAGGTTGGCATTAGTACCCTCACAATTGTTAGCACACTGTTCCATTTTCTGTCTTACCTAGCCTCTGACTCCCACACGTTTGTGATAATTTCCACCTTTGACAGGACCTCCTGATGTATGTTTCACTTGACCTTGGATATTGGTATCATAATATGTACCTATATATTTATGTTATGCAGATAAATGCAGTCATTCTGTAACTGTCTCTCTCCTTCTGGCTAATTTCGCTCAACATAATCTTCTCCATGTCCATCCATTTGTAGGCAAATTTTATAACTTCATTTTTCCTAACAGCTGCATAGTATTCCATTGTGTAGATGTACCAAAGCTTTTTTATCCAGTCATCTATTTTCGGGCACTCGGGTTGCTTCCAGATTCTGGCTATTGTGAATAATGCTGCTATGAACATAAAAGTAGGGATGGTGTTTCCGCTGCGTATTTTTGGTTTCCCAGAGTAGATTCCCAGGAGTGGTATGGCTGGGTCAAATGGGAGTTCAATTTCTAGTCTTTGGAGGAATGTCCATATTGTTTTCCAGAAAGGCTGTACCAGCCGGCATTCCCACCAACAATGGATGAGTGTCCCCTTTCTCCCCACACCCACGCCAGCACTTGTTGTTCTTGTTCTTTTGAATATGTGCCAGTCTCTGTGGTGTAAAGTGGTATCTCATTGTTGTTTTGATTTGCATCTCTCTGATGATTAGTGATGATGAGCATTTTTTCATATGTTTTTTGGCCATTCGAATTTCTTCCTTGCTGAAGTTTCTGTTCATTTCTTCTCCCCATTTTTTTGATGGGGTTGTTTGTTTTCTTCTTGTAAAGTTCTACCAGTGCCTGATATATCCTGGATATTAACCCCTTATCAGATGAGTATTGGGTGAATATTCTTTCCCATTCTGTGGACTGCTTTTGTATCTTAGTCACTGTTTCTTTTGAGGTGCAGAAGCTTTTTAGTTTCATGTAGTCCCATATATTTATCTTTTCTTCTAGTTGCTTTGTTAGAGATGTTTCATCTTTGAAGATGCCTTTAGCTTCAATGTCATGGAGGGTTTTTCCTATATTTTCTTCAATGTACTTTTATGGATTCAAGTCTGATATTGAGATCTTTAATCCACTTTGATCTGATTTTTGTGCATGGTGTTAGACACAGGTCCAAATTCATTTTTTTACATGTCGCTGCCCAGTTTTCCCAACACCACTTATTGAAGAGGCTTTCCTTACTCCATTTTAGACTCGTTGCACCTTTATCAAAGATTAAATGATCATGTGTTTGAGGTTGGGTGTCAGGATACTCAATTCTATTCCATAGGTCCACGGGTCTGTTTTTATTCCAATACCATGCTGTTTTAATTACTACTGCCTTGTAGTACAGTTTGAAGTTGGGTAAGGTGATGCCTCCCATCTTCTTTTTCCCGAGGATTGCTTTAGCTATCCTTGGGGGTTTATCGCTCCATACAAATTTCAGGATTGTTTGGTCAATTTCTTTGAAGAATGTCATGGGTATCCTCATAGGGACTGCATTGAATCTGTATAGAGCTCTAGGGAGTATTACCATTTTGACAATGTTGATTCTCCCCATCCATGAGCAGGGAATGTGTTTCCATTTCCTTGTGTCCTCTTTTATCTCTTGGAGCAGTGTCTTGTAGTTTTCTTTGTACAGGTCCTTTACACACTTGGGTAAGTTGATTCCTAGGTATTTGATTTTCTGTGGCACAATTGTGAATGGAATTGTTTCCTTAATATCCCTTTCTTCTCTTTCGTTATTTGTATATAGGAAAGCCACCGACTTTTGGGTGTTGATTTTGTATCCTGCCACTCTACTATATGCGTCTATTGTTTCTAGGAGTTTTTGGTAGAGAGTTTAGGGTTCTCTAGGTATAATATCATGTCATCTGCAAATAATGATAGCTTGACTTCTTCCTTGCCTATCTGGATGCCCTTGATGTCCTTTTTCTTCTCTGATTGCTATGGCAAGTACTTCCAGTACTATATTGAATAAAAGAGGTGAGAGTGGGCAACCTTGTCTTGTCCCTGATCTCAGGGGGAAGGCTTTCAACTTTTCCCCCATTGAGAATGATGCTCGCTGTGGGCTTTTGGTAGATGGCTGTAACTATCTTGAGGAAAGTCCCTTCAATTCCCATTTTCTGGAGGGTTTTAATCATGAACGGGTGCTGGATCTTGTCAAATGCTTTCTCTGCGTCTATTGATAGGATCATATGGTTTTTATTTTTTCTCTTATTGATATGATGTATTATGTTGATTGACTTGCGAATGTTGAACCATCCTTGCATACCCGGGATGAATCCTACTTGGTCATGATGTATAATCTTCTTGATGAGTCTTTGGATTCTGTTTGCTAGTATTTTGTTGAAGATCTTAGCATCCGTGTTCATCAGGGATATTGGTCTGTAGTTTTCTTTCTTTGTGTTGTCTCTCCCTGCTTTGGGTATCAGGGTGATATGTGCCTCGTAGAAGCTGTTTGGGAGTGTTTCTGTTTCTTCTATTTCCTGGAAGAGCTTGAACAGGACTGGCAGTAGGTCCTCCTTAAAGGTTTGGTAGAGTTCACTAGGGAATCCGTCTGGACCTGGGCTTTTGTGTTTGGGAAGTCTTTTAATTACTGTTTCTATTTCCTCAATGGTGATAGGCTTATTCAGGTATTGGAGGTCTTCTTGTTTCAGCCGTGGAGGTTATAGGACTTCAGGAATTGATCCATTTCTTCTAGATTCTCATGTTTCACGGCATACAGGCTCTCAAAGTAATCTCTGATGATCTTTTGGATTTCTGTGGTTTCTGTTGTGATGTCACCCTTTTTATTTCTGATTCTGTTTATTTGGGTTCTCTCTTTCCCTGTCCTTACAAGTCTTGCCAATGGTTTGTCAATCTTGTTTATTTTTTTCAAAAAAACCAGCTCTTGGTTTCATTAATCTTTTGGATTGTTTTTTTTTGGTTTCCAACTCATTGATTTCCTCTCTAAGTTTTATTATTTCCTTTTTTTCTGCCTGGGTTGGGCTCCTTTTGTTGGTCTTTCTCTAATGTCTTCAGCTGTGTAGTCAGGTTATTTATGTGGGCCCTTTCTTGTTTCCTGATGAATGCTTGCAGAGCTATAAATTTTCTCTTAACACGGCTTTTGCCGTGTCCCACAAGTTCTTATAGTTGGTGTCTTCATTTTCATTTGTTTCCAGAAATCTTTGGATTTCCTGTTTGATTTCTTCTATGACCCATTTGTTGTTCAGGAGTGAGCTGTTCAGTTTCCAGGTGTTTGGTTTGACTCCCTGTTTCTGTGTACGGTTAACTTCCATTTTCAGTGCATCATGGTCTGAAAAGATAGCTGACACAATTTCTATCTTTTAATTTTATTGAGGTATGCTTTGTGGCTTAGCATGTGGTCTATCTTGGAGAATGTTCCATGTGCACTAGAGAAAAATGTGTATTCAGCTTTTTTGGCATGAAAAGCCCTGTATATATCTACTAGCTCTCTTTCTTCCATTTCTTCCTTCAGGGCCAATATTTCCTTGGTGAGTTTCAGTCTTGTTGATCTATCCATCGTTGATAGAGCAGTGTTGAAGTCTCCAACTATTATTGTGCTACTGTTAATGTCTTCTTTGAGGTCTCTTAGCAGTTGTTTTATGTATTTTGCTGGCCCCTCGTTGGGTGCATATATGTTTAGTAGTGTAATTTCTTCCTGGTGTACATACCCCTTAAGTAATAAGAAATGGCCTTCGTTGTCCCTTCTAACCTTTTTCAGCCTGGAAGTCTATATTATCTGATACTAATATGGCCACACCAGCCTTTTTGGAGGAATTGTTTGCATGGAGAATGGTCTTCCAACCTTTGACTTTGAGTCTGTGTTTGTTCTGATTATTCAGATGTGTTTCTTGTAGACAGCAGAATGTTGGGTTCAATTTTTTAATCCATTTTGTTACTCTGTGTCTCTTAATTGGTGCATTTAGACCATTGACATTGAGAGAGATTATTGTCATCGGATTTTGTGCCATCTTTCTGTTTGAGCTTGTTGTGCTTATGGGTTTGGTCGGATACAGTAGACCCTTCAGTCCTTCTTTAAGGTTGGTTTTGAGTCCATGAAGTTCCTGAGTTGTTGCTTATCCATGAAGTTGTGTATCTTTCCTTCATATCTGAATGTGAGTCTGGCCGGGTAAAGAATTCTTGGTGAGGCCTGCAGTTCATTCAGCCTTTCACAATATCCCACCATTGTTTTCTTGCTCGGAGTGTTTCATCAGAGAAGTCTGCTGTAAATCTTAGAGATGTTCCTTTGTATGTGATTTCCTTCTTTGATCTTGCTGCTTTCAGTATTCTATCTCTATCTATAGTTTTTGTCATTTTAATTAAGATGTGTCTTGGAGTATTCTTGTTGGGGTTTCTTTTAGCAGGTATCCTACGGGCCTCCTGGATCTTGAGGCAAGTGTTTTTTAGTTCCGGGAACTTCTCAGCAATGATGGCTTTGACAGTTTCTTCTTCATCAGGGTTTTCTTCTTGCCCTTCTGGGACCCCAATGATCCGTATGTTGTTTCTTCTGGCTTCATCCCGATTATCTCTTGTTGTCTGTTCGGTAATTGTGAGTCTTTTTTTCTATCTTCTGGTGTTGTGTAGAGAATCTTTGGAACGCGTCTTCGAGATCACTAATTCTTTCTTCAGTAGCTATTATTCTGCTATGCTGGCTTTCCACTGTGTTTTTCATTTCATTTACCTCATTTTTAATATATGTCATTTCCATTTGCATTTTCCTCACTTCTTCTATCATGTCCTCTTGTATTTTATTGAGTTTGCATTCCATTGCTTCTTTGAATTCCTTATGACTCCTTAACATTTCTTTCCGAAATTCCTTATCAGAGAGGTTATATAACTCATTGGTATTGCTTGGCTCATCTGGACTAGTGACTTCACTCACAGAGCTGGATGGAACTTTGCGCTTGCCTTACCATTTTGACTATTGTAGGTTGCAAATGTGGGGTCTTGGATGACAGGATAGTACAGTTAGTAGGTGTCTGGTCTGTTTGCGGAGTTTGGGTGGGTAGCAAGGATGTAGGAACCAAGGTTCAGTGGTACCTCATGCAAGATAGGTAGTAAAAGGTTTTGAGTTTTGGGATGATTACGGAAGCGCAGGGGCCCAAGGTTTCAGAGTGAAACCAAGGCAGTTAGCCTTGGTTCCCGTTGATGGAGTTTCCGCTCTTCCCTGGGGCAGTTTGGGTCCGCGGAGACGCAGGGATCACGCACACACCTGGCGGGGGGGAGATTTTCAGCCGGTCCCAGGAGCGCAGCGCCTGGTTCTGCAGAGTGAAACCAAGGCAGTTAGCCTTGGTTCCCCGTTGATGGAGTTTCCGCTCTTCCCTGGGGCAGTTTGGGTCCGCTGGAGACGCAGGGGATCACGCACACACCTGGCGGGGGGGGAGATTTTCAGCCGGTCCCAGGAGCGCAGCGCCTGCTGTTCCGCAGAGTGAAACCAAGGCAGTTAGCCTTGGTTCCCGTTGATGGAGTTTCCGCTCTTCCCTGGGGCAGTTTGGGTCCGCGGGAGACGCAGGGGATCACGCACACACCTGGCGGGGGGGGGGAGATTTTCAGCCGGTCCCAGGAGCGCAGCGCCTGTCTGGTCGAGTGAAACCAAGGCAGTTAGCCTTGGTTCCCGTTGATGGAGTTTCCGCCTTCCCTGGGGCAGTTTGGGTCCATGCGGAGACGCAGGGATCACGGCACACACCTGGCGGGCGGAGATTTTCCTACATTGTCACTTTTATCCGAAGGTGAAAATGAGATCTTTAGCACAGGCTGTGCAGTCACATTTAGCTCTCTAAAAAGAGAAATGGTGCACTGTGTGTTTTCCATGTATTTCAATAGCAAAAGTTCTAACGCATGTACAATGCACTATTTTTGGAAAGAGAAAAAAAAACTGCGTTTAGTAGTTACTGCTGCTTGGAGCTTGTCTTACAATGTCAAAGTCACAGTTTGCTCTTTCAGCACAGAGGTTCCACGCTCTGCCTGCCGCCTATGGGCAAATTTCAACGTTGTACAGAGAAGACGATCTGGAACACTGAATGCTGCTCAATGAGAAACACTACTTTCAGCGTTTTTCCATGTATTTCAAAGGGAAAATCTCTAACGCAAGTACAGTGCAGTACTATAGGAAGAATAAAAACAAAACGTTTTGGACATAGAGAACACTTCAGAGCGTGAACTCTATTGGAATAGTAAGTGTTTTTAACATTTACAATTTCTGACTACATAGGGGAGTGTAGTGCACAATGCCTCTAACTGTTAAACACATAAGAAAACAAAGGCATGACCCGCATTGTACGAATATGCTACATTGTCACTTTGATGCAAAGGTGAAAATGAGCTCTTTTAAGCACAGGCTGTGCAGTCTCATTTTGCTGTCTATAAGAGAAATGGGACACTCTTGTTTTCCATGTATTTCAATAGCAAAAGTCCTAACGCATGTACAATGCACCACTTGTGCAAATAGAGAAAAAAAACTGCGTTTAGTAATTACTGCTGCTTGGAGCTTGTTTTACTATGTGAAAGTCAAAGTTTGCTCTTTCAGCACAGAGGTTCCACGCTCTGCCTGCCGCCTATGGGCAAATTTCAACGTTGTACAGAGAAGACGATCTGGAACACTGAATGCTGCTCAATGAGAAACACTACTTTCAGCGTTTTTCCATGTATTTCAAAGGGAAAATCTCTAACGCAAGTACAGTGCAGTACTATAGGAAGAATACAAACAAAACGGTTTGGACATAGAGAACACTTCAGAACGTGAACTCTATTGGAATAGTAAGTGTTTTTAACATTTACAATTTCTTACTACATAGGGGAGTGTAGTGCACAATGCCTCTAACTGTTTAACACATAGAAACAAAGGTATGACCCGCATTGTACGAATATGCTACATTGTCACTTTGTTCCGAAGGTGAAAATGAGCTCTTTTAAGCACAGGCTGTGCACTCTCATTTTTCTGTCTATAAGAGAAATGGGACACTCTGTGTTTTCCATGTATTTCAATAGCAAAAGTCCTAACGCATGTACAATGCACTATTTGTGGAAATAGAGAAAAAAAACTGCGTTTAGTAATTACTGCTGCTTGGAGCTTGTTTTACTATGTGAAAGTCAAAGTTTGCTCTTTCAGCACAGAGGTTCCACGCTCTGCCTGCCGCCTATGGGCAAATTTCAACGTTGTACAGAGAAGACGATCTGGAACACTGAATGCTGCTCAATGAGAAACACTACTTTCAGCGTTTTTCCATGTATTTCAAAGGGAAAATCTCTAACGCAAGTACAGTGCAGTACTATAGGAAGAATAGAAACAAAACGGTTTGGACATAGAGAACACTTCAGAACGTGAACTCTATTGGAATAGTAAGTGTTTTTAACATTTACAATTTCTTACTACATAGGGGAGTGTAGTGCACAATGCCTCTAACTGTTTAACACATAAAAACAAAGGTATGACCCGCATTGTACGAATATGCTACATTGTCACTTTGATCCGAAAGGTGAAAATGAGCTCTTTTAAGCACAGGCTGTGCACTCTCATTTTTCTGTCTATAAGAGAAATGGGACACTCTGTGTTTTCCATGTATTTCAATAGCAAAAGTCCTAACGCATGTACAATGCACTATTTGTGGAAATAGAGAAAAAAAACTGCGTTTAGTAATTACTGCTGCTTGGAGCTTGTTTTACTATGTGAAAGTCAAAGTTTGCTCTTTCAGCACAGAGGTTCCACGCTCTGCCTGCCGCCTATGGGCAAATTTCAACGTTGTACAGAGAAGACGATCTGGAACACTGAATGCTGCTCAATGAGAAACACTACTTTCAGCGTTTTTCCATGTATTTCAAAGGGAAAATCTCTAACGCAAGTACAGTGCAGTACTATAGGAAGAATAGAAACAAAACGGTTTGGACATAGAGAACACTTCAGAACGTGAACTCTATTGGAATAGTAAGTGTTTTTAACATTTACAATTTCTTACTACATAGGGGAGTGTAGTGCACAATGCCTCTAACTGTTTAACACATCAGAAACAAAGGTATGACCCGCATTGTACGAATATGCTACATTGTCACTTTTATCCGAAGGTGAAAATGAGCTCTTTTAAGCACAGGCTGTGCAGTCACATTTTGCTCTCTAAAAGAGAAATGGTGCACTGTGTGTTTTCCATGTATTTCAATAGCAAAAGTTCTAACGCATGTACAATGCACTATTTTTGGAAAGAGAAAAAAAACTGCGTTTAGTAATTACTGCTGCTTGGAGCTTGTCTTACAATGTGAAAGTCACAGTTTGCTCTCTCAGCACAGAGGTTCCACGCTCTGCCTGCCGCCTATGGGCAAATTTCAACGTTGTACAGAGAAGACGATCTGGAACACTGAATACTGCTCAATGAGAAACACTACTTTCATCGTTTTTCCATGTATTTCAAAGGGAAAAATCTCTAACGCAAGTACAGTGCAGTACTATAGGAAGAATAAAAACAAAACGTTTTGGACATAGAGAACACTTCAGAGCGTGAACTCTATTGGAATAGTAAGTGTTTTTAACATTTACAATTTCTGACTACATAGGGGAGTGTAGTGCACAATGCCTCTAACTGTTAAACACATAATAAAACAAAGGCATGACCCGCATTGTACGAATATGCTACATTGTCACTTTGATGCAAAGGTGAAAATGAGCTCTTTTAAGCACAGGCTGTGCAGTCTCATTTTGCTGTCTATAAGAGAAATGGGACACTCTGTTTTCCATGTATTTCAATAGCAAAAGTCCTAACGCATGTACAATGCACCACTTGTGCAAATAGAGAAAAAAAACTGCGTTTAGTAATTACTGCTGCTTGGAGCTTGTTTTACTATGTGAAAGTCAAAGTTTGCTCTTTCAGCACAGAGGTTCCACGCTCTGCCTGCCGCCTATGGGCAAATTTCAACGTTGTACAGAGAAGACGATCTGGAACACTGAATGCTGCTCAATGAGAAACACTACTTTCAGCGTTTTTCCATGTATTTCAAAGGGAAAATCTCTAACGCAAGTACAGTGCAGTACTATAGGAAGAATACAAACAAAACGGTTTGGACATAGAGAACACTTCAGAACGTGAACTCTATTGGAATAGTAAGTGTTTTTAACATTTACAATTTCTTACTACATAGGGGAGTGTAGTGCACAATGCCTCTAACTGTTTAACACATAAAAACAAAGGTATGACCCGCATTGTACGAATATGCTACATTGTCACTTTGATCCAAAGGTGAAAATGAGCTCTTTTAAGCACAGGCTGTGCACTCTCATTTTTCTGTCTATAAGAGAAATGGGACACTCTGTGTTTTCCATGTATTTCAATAGCAAAAGTCCTAACGCATGTACAATGCACTATTTGTGGAAATAGAGAAAAAAAACTGCGTTTAGTAATTACTGCTGCTTGGAGCTTGTTTTACTATGTGAAAGTCAAAGTTTGCTCTTTCAGCACAGAGGTTCCACGCTCTGCCTGCCGCCTATGGGAAAATTTCAACGTTGTACAGAGAAGACGATCTGGAACACTGAATGCTGCTCAATGAGAAACACTACTTTCAGCGTTTTTCCATGTATTTCAAAGGGAAAATCTCTAACGCAAGTACAGTGCAGTACTATAGGAAGAATAGAAACAAAACGGTTTGGACATAGAGAACACTTCAGAACGTGAACTCTATTGGAATAGTAAGTGTTTTTAACATTTACAATTTCTTACTACATAGGGGAGTGTAGTGCACAATGCCTCTAACTGTTTAACACATAAGAAACAAAGGTATGACCCGCATTGTACGAATATGCTACATTGTCACTTTGATCCGAAGGTGAAAATGAGCTCTTTTAAGCACAGGCTGTGCACTCTCATTTTCTGTCTATAAGAGAAATGGGACACTCTGTGTTTTCCATGTATTTCAATAGCAAAAGTCCTAACGCATGTACAATGCACTATTTGTGGAAATAGAGAAAAAAAACTGCGTTTAGTAATTACTGCTGCTTGGAGCTTGTTTTACTATGTGAAAGTCAAAGTTTGCTCTTTCAGCACAGAGGTTCCACGCTCTGCCTGCCGCCTATGGGCAAATTTCAACGTTGTACAGAGAAGACGATCTGGAACACTGAATGCTGCTCAATGAGAAACACTACTTTCAGCGTTTTTCCATGTATTTCAAAGGGAAAATCTCTAACGCAAGTACAGTGCAGTACTATAGGAAGAATAGAAACAAAACGGTTTGGACATAGAGAACACTTCAGAACGTGAACTCTATTGGAATAGTAAGTGTTTTTAACATTTACAATTTCTTACTACATAGGGGAGTGTAGTGCACAATGCCTCTAACTGTTTAACACATAAGAAACAAAGGTATGACCCGCATTGTACGAATATGCTACATTGTCACTTTGATCCGAAGGTGAAAATGAGCTCTTTTAAGCACAGGCTGTGCACTCTCATTTTTCTGTCTATAAGAGAAATGGGACACTCTGTGTTTTCCATGTATTTCAATAGCAAAAGTCCTAACGCATGTACAATGCACTATTTGTGGAAATAGAGAAAAAAACTGCGTTTAGTAATTACTGCTGCTTGGAGCTTGTTTTACTATGTGAAAGTCAAAGTTTGCTCTTTCAGCACAGAGGTTCCACGCTCTGCCTGCCGCCTATGGGCAAATTTCAACGTTGTACAGAGAAGACGATCTGGAACACTGAATGCTGCTCAATGAGAAACACTACTTTCAGCGTTTTTCCATGTATTTCAAAGGGAAAATCTCTAACGCAAGTACAGTGCAGTACTATAGGAAGAATAAAAACAAAACGTTTTGGACATAGAGAACACTTCAGAGCGTGAACTCTATTGGAATAGTAAGTGTTTTTAACATTTACAATTTCTGACTACATAGGGGAGTGTAGTGCACAATGCCTCTAACTGTTAAACACATAATAAAACAAAGGCATGACCCGCATTGTACGAATATGCTACATTGTCACTTTGATGCAAAGGTGAAAATGAGCTCTTTTAAGCACAGGCTGTGCAGTCTCATTTTGCTGTCTATAAGAGAAATGGGACACTCTGTGTTTTCCATGTATTTCAATAGCAAAAGTCCTAACGCATGTACAATGCACCACTTGTGCAAATAGAGAAAAAAAACTGCGTTTAGTAATTACTGCTGCTTGGAGCTTGTTTTACTATGTGAAAGTCAAAGTTTGCTCTTTCAGCACAGAGGTTCCACGCTCTGCCTGCCGCCTATGGGCAAATTTCAACGTTGTACAGAGAAGACGATCTGGAACACTGAATGCTGCTCATTGAGAAACACTACTTTCAGCGTTTTCCATGTATTTCAAAGGGAAAATCTCTAACGCAAGTACAGTGCAGTACTATAGGAAGAATACAAACAAAACGGTTTGGACATAGAGAACACTTCAGAACGTGAACTCTATTGGAATAGTAAGTGTTTTTAACATTTACAATTTCTTACTACATAGGGGAGTGTAGTGCACAATGCCTCTAACTGTTTAACACATAAGAAACAAAGGTATGACCCGCATTGTACGAATATGCTACATTGTCACTTTGATCCGAAAGGTGAAAATGAGCTCTTTTAAGCACAGGCTGTGCACTCTCATTTTTCTGTCTATAAGAGAAATGGGACACTCTGTGTTTTCCATGTATTTCAATAGCAAAAGTCCTAACGCATGTACAATGCACTATTTGTGGAAATAGAGAAAAAAAACTGCGTTTAGTAATTACTGCTGCTTGGAGCTTGTTTTACTATGTGAAAGTCAAAGTTTGCTCTTTCAGCACAGAGGTTCCACGCTCTGCCTGCCGCCTATGGGCAAATTTCAACGTTGTACAGAGAAGACGATCTGGAACACTGAATGCTGCTCAATGAGAAACACTACTTTCAGCGTTTTTCCATGTATTTCAAAGGGAAAATCTCTAACGCAAGTACAGTGCAGTACTATAGGAAGAATAGAAACAAAACGGTTTGGACATAGAGAACACTTCAGAACGTGAACTCTATTGGAATAGTAAGTGTTTTTAACATTTACAATTTCTTACTACATAGGGGAGTGTAGTGCACAATGCCTCTAACTGTTTAACACATAAGAAACAAAGGTATGACCCGCATTGTACGAATATGCTACATTGTCACTTTGATCCGAAAGGTGAAAATGAGCTCTTTTAAGCACAGGCTGTGCACTCTCATTTTTCTGTCTATAAGAGAAATGGGACACTCTGTGTTTTCCATGTATTTCAATAGCAAAAGTCCTAACGCATGTACAATGCACCATTTGTGGAAATAGAGAAAAAAAACTGCGTTTAGTAATTACTGCTGCTTGGAGCTTGTTTTACTATGTGAAAGTCAAAGTTTGCTCTTTCAGCACAGAGGTTCCACGCTCTGCCTGCCGCCTATGGGCAAATTTCAACGTTGTACAGAGAAGACGATCTGGAACACTGAATGCTGCTCAATGAGAAACACTACTTTCAGCGTTTTTCCATGTATTTCAAAGGGAAAATCTCTAACGCAAGTACAGTGCAGTACTATAGGAAGAATAGAAACAAAACGGTTTGGACATAGAGAACACTTCAGAACGTGAACTCTATTGGAATAGTAAGTGTTTTTAACATTTACAATTTCTTACTACATAGGGGAGTGTAGTGCACAATGCCTCTAACTGTTTAACACATAAGAAAACAAAGGTATGACCCGCATTGTACGAATATGCTACATTGTCACTTTGATCCAAAGGTGAAAATGAGCTCTTTTAAGCACAGGCTGTGCACTCTCATTTTTCTGTCTATAAGAGAAATGGGACACTCTGTGTTTTCCATGTATTTCAATAGCAAAAGTCCTAACGCATGTACAATGCACCATTTGTGGAAATAGAGAAAAAAAACTGCGTTTAGTAATTACTGCTGCTTGGAGCTTGTTTTACTATGTGAAAGTCAAAGTTTGCTCTTTCAGCACAGAGGTTCCACGCTCTGCCTGCCGCCTATGGGCAAATTTCAACGTTGTACAGAGAAGACGATCTGGAACACTGAATGCTGCTCAATGAGAAACACTACTTTCAGCGTTTTTCCATGTATTTCAAAGGGAAAATCTCTAACGCAAGTACAGTGCAGTACTATAGGAAGAATAGAAACAAAACGGTTTGGACATAGAGAACACTTCAGAACGTGAACTCTATTGGAATAGTAAGTGTTTTAACATTTACAATTTCTTACTACATAGGGGAGTGTAGTGCACAATGCCTCTAACTGTTTAACACATAAGAAACAAAGGTATGACCCGCATTGTACGAATATGCTACATTGTCACTTTGATCCGAAGGTGAAAATGAGCTCTTTTAAGCACAGGCTGTGCACTCTCATTTTTCTGTCTATAAGAGAAATGGGACACTCTGTGTTTTCCATGTATTTCAATAGCAAAAGTCCTAACGCATGTACAATGCACTATTTGTGGAAATAGAGAAAAAAAACTGCGTTTAGTAATTACTGCTGCTTGGAGCTTGTTTTACTATGTGAAAGTCAAAGTTTGCTCTTTCAGCACAGAGGTTCCACGCTCTGCCTGCCGCCTATGGGCAAATTTCAACGTTGTACAGAGAAGACGATCTGGAACACTGAATGCTGCTCAATGAGAAACACTACTTTCAGCGTTTTTCCATGTATTTCAAAGGGAAAATCTCTAACGCAAGTACAGTGCAGTACTATAGGAAGAATAGAAACAAAACGGTTTGGACATAGAGAACACTTCAGAACGTGAACTCTATTGGAATAGTAAGTGTTTTTAACATTTACAATTTCTTACTACATAGGGGAGTGTAGTGCACAATGCCTCTAACTGTTTAACACATAAGAAACAAAGGTATGACCCGCATTGTACGAATATGCTACATTGTCACTTTGATCCGAAAGGTGAAAATGAGCTCTTTTAAGCACAGGCTGTGCAGTCTCATTTTTCTGTCTATAAGAGAAATGGGACACTCTGTGTTTTCCATGTATTTCAATAGCAAAAGTCCTAACGCATGTACAATGCACTATTTGTGGAAATAGAGAAAAAAAAACTGCGTTTAGTAATTACTGCTGCTTGGAGCTTGTTTTACTATGTGAAAGTCAAAGTTTGCTCTTTCAGCACAGAGGTTCCACGCTCTGCCTGCCGCCTATGGGCAAATTTCAACGTTGTACAGAGAAGACGATCTGGAACACTGAATGCTGCTCAATGAGAAACACTACTTTCAGCGTTTTTCCATGTATTTCAAAGGGAAAATCTCTAACGCAAGTACAGTGCAGTACTATAGGAAGAATAGAAACAAAACGTTTTGGACATAGAGAACACTTCAGAACGTGAACTCTATTGGAATAGTAAGTGTTTTTAACATTTACAATTTCTTACTACATAGGGGAGTGTAGTGCACAATGCCTCTAACTGTTTAACACATAAGAAACAAAGGTATGACCCGCATTGTACGAATATGCTACATTGTCACTTTGATCCGAAGGTGAAAATGAGCTCTTTTAAGCACAGGCTGTGCAGTCTCATTTTGCTGTCTATAAGAGAAATGGGACACTCTGTGTTTTCCATGTATTTCAATAGCAAAAGTCCTAACGCATGTACAATGCACTATTTTTGGAAATAGAGAAAAAAACTGCGTTTAGTAATTACTGCTGCTTGGAGCTTGTTTTACTATGTGAAAGTCAAAGTTTGCTCTTTCAGCACAGAGGTTCCACGCTCTGCCTGCCGCCTATGGGCAAATTTCAACGTTGTACAGGAAGACGATCTGGAACACTGAATGCTGCTCAATGAGAAACACTACTTTCAGCGTTTTCCATGTATTTCAAAGGGAAAATCTCTAACGCAAGTACAGTGCAGTACTATAGGAAGAATAAAAACAAAACGTTTTGGACATAGAGAACACTTCAGAACGTGAACTCTATTGGAATAGTAAGTGCTTTTAACATTTACAATTTCTTACTACATAGGGGAGTGTAGTGCACAATGCCTCTAACTGTTTAACACATAAGAAACAAAGGTATGACCCGCATTATACTGAATATGCTACGTTGTCACTTTGATCCAAAGGTGAAAATGAGCTCTTTTAAGCACAGGCTGTGCAGTCTCATTTTGCTGTCTAAAAGAGAAATGGTACACTCTGTGTTTTCCATGTATTTCAATAGCAAAAGTCCTAACGCATGTACAATGCACTATTTTTTGGAAAAAGAGAAAAAAAACCTGAGTTTAGTAACTATTGCTGCTTGGAGCTTGTTTTACTATGTGAAAGTCACAGTTTGCTCTCTCCAGCACAGAGGTTCCACGCTCTGCCTGCCGCCTATGGGCAAATTTCAACGTTGTCCAGAGAAGACGATCTGGAACACTGAATGCTGCTACGTGAGAATCACCACTTTTAGCGTTTTTCCATGTATTTCAACGGGAAAATCTCTAACGCAATTACAGTGCAGTACTATAGGAAGAATAGAAACAAAATGTTTTGGATATAGGAAGGCCATTGACTTTTGGGTATTGATTTTTGTATCCTGCTACTCTACTGTAAGAATGTATTATTTCTAGGAGCCTCTTGGTAGAGAGTTTTGGGTTTTCCAGGTATAATATCATGTCATCTGCAAATAGTGATAACTTGGCTTCTTCCCTTCCTATCTGGATGCCCTTAATGTCTTTTTCTTCCCTGATTGCTATGGCAAAGACTTCCAGTACTATATTGAATAGAAGTGGTGAGAGTGGGCAGCCTTGTCTTGTCCCTGATCTTAAGGGGAAGGCTTTCAGTTTTTCCCCATTGAGAATGATGCTCGCTGTGCAAATGGATGGACATGGAGTCTATCATGCTGAGTGAAATTAGTCAGAAGGAAAAGGACAGATATAGAATGACTGCATTCATTAAAAGGATATAGATAACAGTGTTTTAATTAATATGGGAAATGGTAATGGCAGATTAAAACGCACCACTGAATATACACAAAGAGACTTAAGTGACAAACTCTAAATATCTGCAGGGCTAGCCATAATGTGTAAAATAAGAGGGAGAGAGATGCAGAGACAGAGAGAGAGAGTAGAGAGAGAAAAGAGAGGAAACTGGGGTACCTGCTATTAAGGCGGGTGGGGGACGGGAGGGAGAGGGTACATTGGTGGTGGAAATGGGGCACTGGTGGAGGGATGGGTGCTGGAATATTGTATTACCAAGAACCAATTATGAACACGTTTGTAATTGTGTGTTTCACGGTGGTATAATAAAAAATTAAAAAAAATGTTTTGGACATAGAGAACACTTCAGAACGTGAACTCTATTGGAATAGTAAGTGTTTTTAACATTGACAATTCCTTACTACATAGGGGAGTGTAGTGCACAATGACTCTATCTGTTTAACACATAAGAAACAAAGGTATGACCCGCATTGTACGAATATGCTACATTGTCACTTTGATCCAAAGGTGATAATAAGCTCTTTTAAGCACAGGCTGTGCAGTCTCATTTTGCTGTCTAAAAGAGAAATGGTACACTCTGTGTTTTCCATGTATTTCAATAGCAAAAGTCCTAACGCATGTACAATGCACTATTTTTTTAGAAAGAGAAAAAAAACTGCGTTTAGTAACTATTGCTGCTTGGAGCTTGTTTTACTATGTGAAAGTCACAGTTTGCTCTCTCAGCACAGAGGTTCCACGCTCTGCCTGCCGCCTATGGGCAAATTTCAACGTTGTACAGAGAAGACGATCTGGAACACTGAATGCTGCTACGTGAGAAACACTGCTTTCAGCGTTTTTCCATGTATTTCAAAGGGAAAATCACTAACGCAAGTACAGTGCAGTACTATAGGAAGAATAGAAACAAAACGTTTTGGACATAGAGAACACTTCAGAACGTGAACTCTATTGGAATAGTAAGTGCTTTTAACATTTACAATTTCTTACTACATAGGGGAGTGTAGTGCACAATGCCTCTAACTGTTTAACACATAAGAAACAAAGGTATGACCCGCATTATACGAATATGCTACGTTGTCACTTTGATCCAAAGGTGAAAATGAGCTCTTTAAGCACAGGCTGTGCAGTCTCATTTTGCTGTCTAAAAGAGAAATGGTACACTCTGTGTTTTCCATGTATTTCAATAGCAAAAGTCCTAACGCATGTACAATGCACTATTTTTGGAAAAAAGAGAAAAAAAACCTGAGTTTAGTAACTATTGCTGCTTGGAGCTTGTTTTACTATGTGAAAGTCACAGTTTTCTCTTTCAGCACAGAGGTTCCACGCTCTGCCTGCCGCCTATGGGCAAAATTCAACGTTGTACAGAGAAGACGATCTGGAACACTTTCTTCTCCAGTGCCCACGGAACATACTCCAAAATAGATCACATGCTGAGCCATAAATCATACCTCCATAAAATCAAGAAGATAGAAATTGTGCCAACTACTTTTTCAGACCATGAGGCACTGAAAATAGAAGTTAATTGTACACAAAAACGGAGACCAATACCTGGAAACTAAACAGCTCACTGCTGAACAACCAGCAAGTCATAAAAGAAATCAAAGAGGAAATCCAAAGATTCCTGGAAACAAATGAGACTGAAGACACGAATTACCAGAACTTGTGGGATACAGCAAAAGCAGTGTTAAGAGGCAAGTTCACAGCTCTTCAAGCATTTATCAGAAAAGAAGAAAAGGCCATCATAAACAGTCTGACTTCACAACTTAAGATCTTAGAGAGTGATCAACAAAAAGGAACCCAACCCAAGCAGAAAGAAAGAAATAATAAATCTTAGAGCAGAAATCAATGAGATGGAATGTCAAAAAACAATCCAGAAGATCAACGAAACCAAAAGCTGGTTCTTTGAAAAAATAAACAAGATTGACAAACCACTTGCAAGACTTGTAAGAAAAGGAAAAGAGAGAACCCAAATAAATAGAATCAGAAATGAAAATGGGGACATCACAACAGAAACCACAGAAATTCAAAAGATCATCAGAGATTACTATGAGAGCCTGTACGCCACAAAACAAGAAAACCTAGAAGAAATGGACAAATTCCTGAATTCCTATAGTTTCCCCAAGTCTGCAACAAGAAGATTTGGAATACCTCAACAAACCTATCTCCATCGAGGAAATAGAATCAGTAATCAAAAGTCTCCCCAAACACAAAAGCCCAGGTCAGATGGATTCACCAGTGAATTCTACAAAACCTTTAAAAGAGGACCTACTCCCAATTCTTTTTAAGCTCTTCCAACAAATTGAAGACACAAAAACACTCCCAAATAGCTTTTACGAGGCACATATCACCCTGATACCCAAAGCAGACAAAGATTTCACCAAAAAGGAAAACTACAGACCAATCTCCCTGATGAATACAGATGCTAAGATCTTCAACAAAATACTAGCAAATAGAATCCAAAGAGTCATCAAAAAGATTATACACCATGACCAAGTGGGATTCATCCCGGAAATGCAAGGATGGTTCAACATTCGCAAGTCAATCAACATAATACATCATATCAACAAAAAGAAAAATAAAAACCATATGATCATATCAATAGATGCAGAGAAGGCATTTGACAAGATCCAACACCCGTTCATGATGAAAGCTCTCCGTAAAATGGGGATTGAAGGAACCTTCCTCAAGATAATCCAGGCCATCTACTACAAGCCCACAGCGAGGCATCATTCTCAATGGGGAAAAACTGAAAGCCTTCCCCCTTAAGATCAGGGGACAAGACAAGGCTGCCCACTCTCACCACTTCTATTCAATATAGTACTGGAAGTACTTGCTATAGCAATCAGGGAAGAAAAAAGACATTAAGGGCATCCAGATAGGAAGGGAAGAAGCCAAGTTATCACTATTTGCAGATGACATGATATTATACCTGGAAAACCCAAAACTCTCTACCAAGAGGCTCCTAGAAATAATACATTCCTATAGCAGAGTAGCAGGGTACAAAATCAATACCCAAAAGTCAATGGCCTTCCTATATGCAAACAGCAAAAGAGAAGAAAGGGACATTAAAGAAACTATCCCATTCACAATTGCGCGCTGAAAATCAAATACCTAGGAATCAGTTTGACAAAGAATGTAAGGATCTCTACAAAGAAAACTACAAAACGTTACTTCAGGAAATAAAAAGAAGACCTGAGGAAATGGAGACATATTCCCTGCTCATGGATCGGAAGGATCAACATTATCAAAATGGTAATACTCCCTAGAGCTTTATACAGATTCAATGCGGTCCCTATAAAGATACCCATGATGTTCTTCAAAGAAATTGAACAAACACTCCCTGAAATTTGTATGGAATAATAAACTCCACGAATAGCTAAAGCAATCCTTGGGAAAAAGAAGATGGGAGGTATCACTTTCCCCAACCTCAAGCTCTACTACAGAGCAGTTGTAATTAAGACAGTGTGGTATTGGTATAGAGACAGACCTGTAGACCTATGGAATAGAACTGAGTATCCTGAAACACATTCTCAAATATACAACCACTTAATCTTCGATAAAGGAGCAAAAAATATTACGTGGAGCAAAGAAAGCCTCTTCAACAAATGGTGCTGGGAAAACTGGGCAGCTACATGTAAAAAATGAACTTAGACCTCCTTCTAACGCTATGCACAAAAGTCAGATCAAAATGGATTCTAGATCTCAACATCAGACATGAATCTATAAGGTACATCGAAGAAAACATAGGAGAAAGCGCTCTACGACATCGAAGCGAAAAGTATCTTTAAAGATGACACACCACTGACCAAGCAAATGGAAGCAAAGATAAACAAATGGGATTATATAAAACTAAAAAGCTTCTGCACCTCAAAAGAAACGGTGACCAAGATACAAAGACAATCCACAGAGTGGGAAAGGATATTCACCCAATACCCATCTGACAAGGGGTTAATATCCAGGATATATCAGGCACTGGTAGCACTCCACAAGAAAAAAAACAGCCAACCCCATCAAAAAATGGGGAGAAGAAATGAACAGAAGCTTCCAAAAAGAAGAAATTCGAATGGCCAAAAGGCATATGAAAAAGTGTTCTTCATCTTTAATCATCAGGGAGATGCAAATCAAAACAACAATGAGGTACCATCTCACACCACAGAGACTGGCACACATCCAAAACAGCAAGAACAACTGGTGCTGGCGTGGATGTGGGGAAAAAAGGGACTCTGATCCACTGTTGGTGGGAGTGCCGACTGGTCCAGCCCTTTTGGAAAGCAATATGGGCATTCCTCTGAAAACTAGGAAAACTAGATATTGAGCTCCCATTTGATCCAGCAATAGCACTCCTGGGAATATACCCGAGAGACCGAAAAACACATAGCAGAAACACTATCTGTACTTCTTTATTCATCTCTGCGCTATTCACTATAGCTAGAATCTGGAAACAACCTAAATGCCCGAGAACAGAGGACTGGCTAAAGAAACTGTGGTTCATCTACACTATGGAAAACTATGCGGCTGTCAGAAAAGATGACATTATGAAATTTACCTGCAAATGGAGGGACATGGAGACTATCATGCTGAGTGAAATTAGTCAGAAGGAAAAGGACAGATATAGAATGACTGCATTCATTAATACGACATAAATAGATACCAGTGTTTTACTAAATGTGGGAAATGGTAATGGCAGATTAAGACTCACCATTGAATATACACAAAGAGACTTAAGTGATAAACTCTAAATACCTGCAGGGCTAGCCACAATGTGTAAAATAAGAGGCAGAGAGATGCAGAGACAGAGAGAGAGACAGAGAGAGAAAGAGTGGAAACTGGGGTACCTGCTATTAAGGCAGCATCGGGGGCGGGCAGGAGGGGGGGGGGGTACATTGGTGGTGGAAGTGGGGCACTGGTGGAGGGATGGGTGCTGGTATACTGTATTACCAAGAACCAATTATGATCACCTTTGTAATTGTATGTTTCACTGTGGTATAATAAAAAATTAAAAAAAAAAAAAAGAAACAAAGGTATGACCCGCATTGTACTGAATATGCTACATTGTCACTTTGATCCAAAGATGAAAATGAGCTCTTTTAAGCACAGGCTGTGCAGTCTCATTTTGCTGTCTAAAAGAGAAATGGTACACTCTGTGTTTTCCATGTATTTCAATAGCAAAAGTCTTAACGCATGTACAATGCACTATTTTTGGGAAAAAAGAAAAAAAACTGCGTTTAGTAACTATTGCTGCTTGGAGCTTGTTTTACTATGTGAAAGTCACAGTTTGCTCTCTCAGCACAGAGGTTCCACGCTCTGCCTGCCGCCTATGGGCAAATTTCAACGTTGTACAGAGAAGACGATCTGGAACACTGAATGCTGCTGCGTGAGAAACACTACTTTCAGCGTTTTTCCATGTATTTCAAAGGGAAAATCTCTAACGCAAGTACAGTGCAGTACTATAGGAAGAATAGAAACAAAACGTTTTGGACATAGAGAAGACTTCAGAACGTGAAATCTATTGGAATAGTAAGTGTTTTTAACATTTACAATTTCTTAGACATAGGAGAGTGTAGTGCACAATGCCTCTAACTGTTTAACACATAAGAAACAAAGGTATGACCCGCAATGTACAAATATGCTACATTGTCACTTTGATCCAAAGGTGAAAATGAGGCTCTTTTAAGCACAGGCTGTGCAGTCTCATTTTGCTGTCAAAAAGAGAAATGGTACACTCTGTGTTTTCCATGTATTTCAATAGCAAAAGTCCTAACGCATGTAAAATGCACTATTTTTGGAAAAAGAGAAAAAAACTGTGTTGAGTAACTATTGCTGCTTGGAGCTTGTTTTACTATGTGAAAGTCACAGTTTTCTCTTTCAGCACAGAGGTTCCACGCTCTGCCTGCCGCCTATGGGCAAATTTCAACGTTGTACAGAGAAGATGATCTGGAACACTGAATGCTGCTACGTGAGAATCACTACTTTCAGCGTTTTTCCATGTATTTCAACGGAAAATCTCTAACGCAAGTACAGTGCAGTACTATAAGAAGAATAGAAACAAAACGTTTTGGACATAGAGAAAACTTCAGAACGTGAACTCTATTGGAATAGTAAGTGTTTTTAACATTTACAATTTCTTACTACATAGGGGAGTGTAGTGCACAATGCCTCTAACTGTTTAACACATAAGAAACAAAGGTATGACCCGCATTGTACGAATATGCTACATTGTCACTTTGATCCAAAGGTGAAAATGAGCTCTTTTAAGCACAGGCTGTGCAGTCTCATTTTGCTGTCTAAAAGAGAAATGGTACACTCTGTGTTTTCCATGTATTTCAATAGCAAAAAGTCCTAACGCATGTACAATGCACTATTTTTGGAGAAAGAGAAAAAAAACTGCGTTTAGTAACTATTGCTGCTTTGAGCTTGTTTTACGATGTGAAAGTCACAGTTTGCTCTTTCAGCACAGAGGTTCCACGCTTTCCCTGCCGCCTAAGGGCAAATTTCAACGTTGTACAGAGAAGACGGTCTGGAACTCTGAATGCTGCTACGTGAGAATCACGACTTTCAGCGTTTTTCCATGTATTTCAACGGGGAAAATCTCTAACGCAAGTACAGTGCAGTACTATAGGAAGAATAGAAACAGAACGTTTTGGACATAGAGAATACTTCAGAACGTGAACTCTATTGGAATAGTAAGTGTTTTTAACATTTACAATTTCTTACTACATAGGGGAGTGTAGTGCACAATGCCTCTAACTGTTTAACACATAAGAAACAAAGGTATGACCCGCATTGTACGAATATGCTACATTGTCACTTTGATCCAAAGGTGAAAATGAGCTCTTTTAAGCACAGGCTGTGCAGTCTCATTTTGCTGTGTAAAAGAGAAATGGTACACTCTGTGTTTTCCATGTATTTCAATAGCAAAAGTCCTAACGCATGTACAATGCACTATTTTTTGAGAAAGAGAAAAAAAAACTGTGTTTAGTAACTATTGCTGCTTGGAGCTTGTTTTACTATGTGAAAGTCACAGTTTTCTCTTTCAGCACAGAGGTTCCACGCTCTGCCTGCCTCCTATGGGTAAATTTCAACGTTGTACAGAGAAGACGATCTGGAACGCTGAATGCTGCTACGTGAGAAAAACTACTTTCAGCGTTTTTCCATGTATTTCAAAGGGAAAATATCTAACGCAAGTACAGTGCAGTACTATAGGAAGAATAGAAACAAAACGTTTTGGACATAGAGAACACTTCAGAACGTGAACTCTATTGGAATAGTAAGTGTTTTTAACATTGACAATTTCTTACTACATAGGGGAGTGTAGTGCACAATGCCACTAACTGTTTATCACATAAGAAACAAAGGTATGACCCGCATTATACGAATATGCTACGTTGTCACTTTGATCCAAAGGTGAAAATGAGCTCTTTTAAGCACAGGCTGTGCAGTCTCATTTTGCTGTCTAAAAGAGAAATGGTACACTCTGTGTTTTCCATGTATTTCAATAGCAAAAGTCCTAACGCATGTACAATGCACTATTTTTTGGAAAAAGAGAAAAAAACTGCGTTTAGTAACTATTGCTGCTTTGGAGCTTGTTTTACTATGTGAAAGTCACAGTTTGCTCTTTCAGCACAGATGTTCCACGCTCTGCCTGCCGCCTATGGGTAAATTTCAACGTTGTACAGAGAAGACGATCTGGAACGCTGAATGCTGCTACGTGAGAAAAAACTACTTTCAGCGTTTTCCATGTATTTCAAAGGAAAATATCTAACGCAAGTACAGTGCAGTACTATAGGAAGAATAGAAAACAAAACGTTTTGGACATAGAGAACACTTCAGAACGTGAACTCTATTGGAATAGTAAGTGCTTTTAACATTTACAATTTCTTACTACATAGGGAGTGTAGTGCACAATGCCTCTAACTGTTTAACACATAAGAAACAAAGGTATGACCCGCATTATACGAATATGCTACGTTGTCACTTTGATCCAAAGGTGAAAATGAGCTCTTTTAAGCACAGGCTGTGCAGTCTCATTTTGCTGTCTAAAAGAGAAATGGTACACTCTGTGTTTTCCATGTATTTCAATAGCAAAAGTCCTAACGCATGTACAATGCACTATTTTTGGAAAAAAGAGAAAAAAAACCTGAGTTTAGTAACTATTGCTGCTTGGAGCTTGTTTTACTATGTGAAAGTCACAGTTTGCTCTCTCCAGCACAGAGGTTCCACGCTCTGCCTGCCGCCTATGGGCAAATTTCAACGTTGTCCAGAGAAGACGATCTGGAACACTGAATGCTGCTACGTGAGAATCACCACTTTTAGCGTTTTTCCATGTATTTCAACGGGAAAATCTCTAACGAAATTACAGTGCAGTACTATAGGAAGAATAGAAACAAAAATGTTTTGGATATAGGAAGGCCATTGACTTTTGGGTATTGATTTTGTATCCTGCTACTCTACTGTAAGAATGTATTATTTCTAGGAGCCTCTTGGTAGAGAGTTTTGGGTTTTCCAGGTATAATATCATGTCATCTGCAAATAGTGATAACTTGGCTTCTTCCCTTCCTATCTGGATGCCCTTAATGTCTTTTTCTTCCCTGATTGCTATGGCAAAGACTTCCAGTACTATATTGAATAGAAGTGGTGAGAGTGGGCAGCCTTGTCTTGTCCCTGATCTTAAGGGGAAGGCTTTCAGTTTTTCCCCCATTGAGAATGATGCTCGCTGTGCAAATGGATGGACATGGAGTCTATCATGCTGAGTGAAATTAGTCAGAAGGAAAAGGACAGATATAGAATGACTGCATTCATTAAAAGGATATAGATAACAGTGTTTTAATTAATATGGGAAATGGTAATGGCAGATTAAAACGCACCACTGAATATACACAAAGAGACTTAAGTGACAAACTCTAAATATCTGCAGGGCTAGCCATAATGTGTAAAATAAGAGGGAGAGAGATGCAGAGACAGAGAGAGAGAATAGAGAGAGAAAGAGAGGGAAAACTGGGGTACCCTGCTATTAAGGCGGGTGGGGGACGGGAGGGAGAGGGTACATTGGTGGTGGAAATGGGGCACTGGTGGAGGGATGGGTGCTGGAATATTGTATTACCAAGAACCAATTATGAACACGTTTGTAATTGTGTGTTTCACGGTGGTATAATAAAAAAAATTAAAAAAAATGTTTTGGACATAGAGAACACTTCAGAACGTGAACTCTATTGGAATAGTAAGTGTTTTTAACATTGACAATTCCTTACTACATAGGGGAGTGTAGTGCACAATGGACTCTATCTGTTTAACACATAAGAAACAAAGGTATGACCCGCATTGTACGAATATGCTACATTGTCACTTTGATCCAAAGGTGATAATAAGCTCTTTTAAGCACAGGCTGTGCAGTCTCATTTTGCTGTCTAAAAGAGAAATGGTACACTCTGTGTTTTCCATGTATTTCAATAGCAAAAGTCCTAACGCATGTACAATGCACTATTTTTTTAGAAAGAGAAAAAAAAACTGCGTTTAGTAACTATTGCTGCTTGGAGCTTGTTTTACTATGTGAAAGTCACAGTTTGCTCTCTCAGCACAGAGGTTCCACGCTCTGCCTGCCGCCTATGGGCAAATTTCAACGTTGTACAGAGAAGACGATCTGGAACACTGAATGCTGCTACGTGAGAAACACTGCTTTCAGCGTTTTTCCATGTATTTCAAAGGGAAAATCACTAACGCAAGTACAGTGCAGTACTATAGGAAGAATAGAAACAAAACGTTTTGGACATAGAGAACACTTCAGAACGTGAACTCTATTGGAATAGTAAGTGCTTTTAACATTTACAATTTCTTACTACATAGGGGAGTGTAGTGCACAATGCCTCTAACTGTTTAACACATAAGAAACAAAGGTATGACCCGCATTATACGAATATGCTACGTTGTCACTTTGATCCAAAGGTGAAAATGAGCTCTTTTAAGCACAGGCTGTGCAGTCTCATTTTGCTGTCTAAAAGAGAAATGGTACACTCTGTGTTTTCCATGTATTTCAATAGCAAAAGTCCTAACGCATGTACAATGCACTATTTTTGGAAAAAGAGAAAAAAAACCTGAGTTTAGTAACTATTGCTGCTTGGAGCTTGTTTTACTATGTGAAAGTCACAGTTTGCTCTCTCAGCACAGAGGGTTCCACGCTCTGCCTGCCGCCTATGGGCAAATTTCAACGTTGTACAGAGAAGACGATCTGGAACACTGAATGCTGCTACGTGAGAATCACGACTTTCAGCTGTTTCCATGTATTTCAACGGAAAATCTCTAACGCAAGTACAGTGCAGTACTATAGGAAGAATAGAAACAAAACGTTTTGGACATAGAGAACACTTCCAGAACGTGAACTCTATTGGAATAGTAAGTGTTTTTTAACATTTACAATTTCTTACTACTTAGGGGAGTGTAGTGCACAATGACTCTATCTGTTTAACACATAAGAAACAAAGGTATGACCCGCATTGTGCGAATATGCTACATTGTCACTTTGATCCAAAGGTGAAAATGAGCTCTTTTAAGCACAGGCTGTGCAGTCTCATTTTGCTGTCTAAAAGAGAAATGGTACACTCTCTGTTTTCCATGTATTTCAATAGCAAAAAGTTCTAACGCATGTACAATGCAGTATTTTTTTAGAAAGAGAAAAAAACTGCGTTTAGTAACTATTGCTGCTTGGAGCTTGTTTTACTATGTGAAAGTGACAGTTTGCTCTTTTCAGCACAGAGCTTCCACGCTCTGCTTGCCGCCTATGGGGAAATTTCAACGCGCTTTACAGAGAAGACGATCTGGAACACTGAATGTTGCTAAATGAGAAACACTACTTTCATCGTTTCTCCATTTATTTCAAAGGGAAAAATCTCTAACGCAAGTACAGTGCAGTCCTATAGGAAGAATAGAAACAAAACATTTTGGACATAGAGAAAACCTTCAGAACGTGAACTCTATGGGAATAATAAGTGTTTTTAATATTTACAATTTCTTACTACATAGGGGAGTGTAGTGCACAATGCCTCTAACTGTTTAACACATAAGAAACAAAGGTATGACCCGCATTGTCCGAATATGCTACATTGTCACTTTGATCCAAAGGTGAAAATGAGCTCTTTTAAGCCAGGCTGTGCAGTCTCATTTTGCTGTCTAAAAGAGAAATGGTACACTCTGTGTTTTCCATGTATTTCAATAGCAAAAGTCCTAACGCATGTACAATGCACTATTTTTTTTTAGAAAGAGAAAAAAAGGTGCGTTTAGTAACTATTGCTGCTTGGAGCTTGTTTTACTATTTGAAAGTCACAGTTTTCTCTCTCAGCACAGAGGTTCCACGCTCTGCCTGCCGCCTATGGGTAAATTTCAACGTTTTACAGAGAAGACGATCTGGAACACTGAATGGTGCTAAATGAGAAACACTACTTTCATCAGTTTCTCCATTTATTTCAAAGGGAAAATCTCTAACGCAAGTACAGTGCAGTCCTATAGGAAGAATAGAAACAAAACGTTTTGGACATAGAGAAAACTTCAGAACGTGAACTCTATGGGAATAGTAAGTGTTTTTAATATTTACAATTTCTTACTACATAGGGGAGTGTAGTGCACAATGCCTCTCTCTGTTTAACACATAAGAAACAAAGGTATGACCCCGCATGCACGAATATGCTACATTGTCACTTTGATCCAAAGGTGAAAATGAGCTCTTTTAAGCACAGGCTGTGCAGTCTCATTTTGCTGTCTAAAAGAGAAATGGTACACTCTGTGTTTTCCATGTATTTCAATAGAAAAGTCCTAACGCATGTACAATGCACTATTTTTGGAAAAAAGAGAAAAAAAACTGCGTTTAGTAACTATTGCTGCTTGGGGCTTGTTTGACTATGTGAAAGTCATAGTTTGCTCTTTCAGCACAGAGGTTCCACGCTCTGACTGCCACCTATGGGCAAATTTCAACGTTGTACAGAGAAGACCATTGGAACACTGAATGCTGCTAAATGAGAAACACTACTTTCAGCGTTTTCCATGTATTTCAAAGGGAAAATCTCTAACGCAAGTACAGTGCAGTACGATAGGAAGAATAGAAACAAAACGTTTTGGACATAGAGAACACTTCAGAACGTGAACTCTATTGGAATAGTAAGTGCTTATAACATTTACAATTTCTTACTACATAGGGGAGTGTAGTGCACAATGCCTCTACTTGTTTAACACAGAAAAAACAAAGGTATGACCCGATGCACGAATATGCTACATTGTCACTTTGATCCAAAGGTGAAAATGAGCTCTTTTAAGCACAGGCTGTGCAGTCTCATTTTGCTCTCTAAAAGCGAAATGCTACACTCTGTGTTTTCCATGTATTTCAATAGCAAAAGTCCTAACGCATGTACAATGCACTATTTATTTAGAAAGAGAAAAAAAAGTGCGTTTAGTAACTATTGCTGCTTGGAGCTTGTTTTACTATGCGAAAGTCACAGTTTTCTCTTTCAGCACAGAGGTTCCACGCTCTGCCTGCCGCCTATGGGCAAATTTCAACGTTATACAGAGAAGACGATCTGGAACACTGAATGCTGCTACGTGAGAATCACTACTTTCAGCGTTTTTCCATGTATTTCAAAGGGAAAATCTCTAACGCAAAGTACAGTGCAGTAATATAGGAAGAATAGAAACAAAAAGTTTTGGACATAGAGAACACTTCAGAAAGTGAACTCTATTAGAATAGTAAAGTGTTTTTAACATTTACAATTTCTTACTACATAGGGGAGTGTAGTGCACAATGCCTCTAACTGTTTAACACATAAGAAACAAGGTATGACCCACATTGTACGAATATGCTACATTGTCACTTTGATCCAAAGGTGAAAATGAGCTCTTGTAAGCACAGGCTGTGCAGTCTCATTTTGCTGTCTAAAAGAGAAATGGTGCACTCTGTGTTTTCCATGTATTTCAATAGGAAAAGTCCTAACGCATGTACAATGCACTACGTTTGCACAATGCCTCTGTTTAACACATAGGAAACAAAGGTATGACCCGCATTGTACGAATATGATACATTGTCACTTTGATCCCAAGGTGAAAATGAGCTCTAGTAAGCACAGGCTGTGCACTCTCATTTTGCTGTCTAAAAGAGAAATGGTGCACTCTGTGTTTTCCATGTATTTCAATAGGAAAAGTCCTAACGCAAGTAAAATGCACTATGTTTGCACAATGCCTCTAACTGTTTAACACATAAGAAACAAAGGTATGACCCACATTGAACGAGTATGACACATTGTCACTTTGATCCCAAGGTGAAAAATGAGCTCTAGTAAGCACAGGCTGTGCACTCTCATTTTGCTGTCTAAAAGAGAAATGGTGCACTCTGTGTTTTCCATGTATTTCAATAGGAAAAGTCCTAACGCATGTACAATGCACTATGTTTGCACAATGCCTCTATGTTTAACACATACGAAACAAAGGTATGACCCGCATTGTACGAATATGATACATTGTCACTTTGATCCCAAGGTGAAAATGAGCTCTAGTAAGCACAGGCTGTGCACTCTCATTTTGCTGTCTAAAAGAGAAATGGCGCACTGTGTGTTTTCCATGTATTTCAATAGGAAAAGTCCTAACGCATGTACAATGCACTATGTTTGCACAATGCCTCTGTTTAACACATAAGAAACAAAGGTATGACCCGCATTGTACTGAATATGATACATTGTCACTTTGATCCCAAGGTGAAAATGAGCTCTAGTAAGCACAGGCTGTGCACTCTCATTTTGCTGTCTAAAAGAGAAATGGTGCACTCTGTGTTTTCCATGTATTCCAATAGGAAAAGTCCTAACGCATGTTAAATGCACTATGTTTGCACAATGCCTCTGTTTAACACATAAGAAACAAAGGTATGACCCGCATTGTACGAATATGATACATTGTCACTTTGATCCCAAGGTGAAAATGAGCTCTAGTAAGCACAGGCTGTGCACTCTCATTTTGCTGTCTAAAAGAGAAATGGTGCACTCTGTGTTTTCCATGTATTTCAATAGGAAAAGTCCTAACGCAAGTACAATGCACTATGTTTGCACAATGCCTCTAACTGTTTAACACATAGGAAACAAAGGTATGACCCGCATTGTACAAATAGGATACATTGTCACTTTGATCCCAAGGTGAAAATGAGCTCTAGTAAGCACAGGCTGTGCACTCTCATTTTGCTGTCTAAAAGAGAAATGGTGCACTCTGTGTTTTCCATGTATTTCAATAGGAAAAGTCCTAACGCAAGTACAATGCACTATGTTTGCACAATGCCTCTAACTGTTTAACACATAAGAAACAAAGGTATGACCCGCATTGTACGAATATGACACATTGTCACTTTGATCCCAAGGTGAAAATGAGCTCTAGTTAGCACAGGCTGTGCACTCTCATTTTGCTGTCTAAAAGAGAAATGGTGCACTCTGTGTTTTCCATGTATTTCAATAGGAAAAGTCCTAACGCATGTACAATGCACTATGTTTGCAAAATGCCTCTAACTGTTTAACACATAAGAAACAAAGGTATGACCCGCATTGTACGAATAGGATACATTGTCACTTTGATCCCAAGGTGAAAATGAGCTCTAGTAAGCACAGGCTGTGCACTCTCATTTTGCTGTCTAAAAGAGAAATGGTGCACTCTGTGTTTTCCATGTATTTCAATAGGAAGAGTCCTAACGCATGTACAATGCACTATGTTTGCACAATGCCTCTATGTTTAACACATAAGAAACAAAGGTATGACCCGCATTGTACGAATAGGATACATTGTCACTTTGATCCCAAGGTGAAAATGAGCTCTAGTAAGCACAGGCTGTGCACTCTCATTTTGCTGTCTAAAAGAGAAATGGTGCACTCTGTGTTTTCCATGTATTTCAATAGGAAAAGTCCTAACGCATGTACAATGCACTATGTTTGCACAATGCCTCTAACTGTTTAACACATAAGAAACAAAGGTATGACCCGCATTGTACGAATAGGATACATTGTCACTTTGATCCCAAGGTGAAAATGAGCTCTAGTAAGCACAGGCTGTGCACTCTCATTTTGCTGTCTAAAAGAGAAATGGTGCACTCTGTGTTTTCCATGTATTTCAATAGGAAAAGTCCTAACGCAAGTACAATGCACTATGTTTGCACAATGCCTCTAAGTTTAACACATAAGAAACAAAGGTATGACCCGCATTGTACGAATAGGATACATTGTCACTTTGATCCCAAGGTGAAAATGAGCTCTAGTAAGCACAGGCTGTGCACTCTCATTTTGCTGTCTAAAAGAGAAATGGTGCACTCTGTGTTTTCCATGTATTTCAATAGGAAAAGTCCTAACGCAAGTACAATGCACTATGTTTGCAAAATGCCTCTAACTGTTTAACACATAAGAAACAAAGGTATGACCCGCATTGTACGAATAGGATACATTGTCACTTTGATCCCAAGGTGAAAATGAGCTCTAGTAAGCACAGGCTGTGCACTCTCATTTTGCTGTCTAAAAGAGAAATGGTGCACTCTGTGTTTTCCATGTATTTCAATAGGAAAAGTCCTAACGCAAGTACAATGCACTATGTTTGCAAAATGCCTCTAACTGTTTAACACATAAGAAACAAAGGTATGACCCGCATTGTACGAATAGGATACATTGTCACTTTGATCCCAAGGTGAAAATGAGCTCTAGTAAGCACAGGCTGTGCACTCTCATTTTGCTGTCTAAAAGAGAAATGGTGCACTCTGTGTTTTCCATGTATTTCAATAGGAAAAGTCCTAACGCAAGTACAATGCACTATGTTTGCACAATGCCTCTAACTGTTTAACACATAAGAAACAAAGGTATGACCCGCATTGTACGAATAGGATACATTGTCACTTTGATCCCAAGGTGAAAATGAGCTCTAGTAAGCACAGGCTGTGCACTCTCATTTTGCTGTCTAAAAGAGAAATGGTGCACTCTGTGTTTTCCATGTATTTCAATAGGAAAAGTCCTAACGCAAGTACAATGCACTATGTTTGCAAAATGCCTCTAACTGTTTAACACATAAGAAACAAAGGTATGACCCGCATTGTACGAATAGGATACATTGTCACTTTGATCCCAAGGTGAAAATGAGCTCTAGTAAGCACAGGCTGTGCACTCTCATTTTGCTGTCTAAAAGAGAAATGGTGCACTCTGTGTTTTCCATGTATTTCAATAGGAAAAGTCCTAACGCAAGTACAATGCACTATGTTTGCACAATGCCTCTAATGTTTAACACATAAGAAACAAAGGTATGACCCGCATTGTACGAATAGGATACATTGTCACTTTGATCCCAAGGTGAAAATGAGCTCTAGTAAGCACAGGCTGTGCACTCTCATTTTGCTGTCTAAAAGAGAAATGGTGCACTCTGTGTTTTCCATGTATTTCAATAGGAAAAGTCCTAACGCAAGTACAATGCACTATGTTTGCAAAATGCCTCTAACTGTTTAACACATAAGAAACAAAGGTATGACCCGCATTGTACGAATAGGATACATTGTCACTTTGATCCCAAGGTGAAAATGAGCTCTAGTAAGCACAGGCTGTGCACTCTCATTTTGCTGTCTAAAAGAGAAATGGTGCACTCTGTGTTTTCCATGTATTTCAATAGGAAAAGTCCTAACGCAAGTACAATGCACTATGTTTGCAAAATGCCTCTAACTGTTTAACACATAAGAAACAAAGGTATGACCCGCATTGTACGAATAGGATACATTGTCACTTTGATCCCAAGGTGAAAATGAGCTCTAGTAAGCACAGGCTGTGCACTCTCATTTTGCTGTCTAAAAGAGAAATGGTGCACTCTGTGTTTTCCATGTATTTCAATAGGAAAAGTCCTAACGCAAGTACAATGCACTATGTTTGCAAAATGCCTCTAACTGTTTAACACATAAGAAACAAAGGTATGACCCGCATTGTACGAATAGGATACATTGTCACTTTGATCCCAAGGTGAAAATGAGCTCTAGTAAGCACAGGCTGTGCACTCTCATTTTGCTGTCTAAAAGAGAAATGGTGCACTCTGTGTTTTCCATGTATTTCAATAGGAAAAGTCCTAACGCAAGTACAATGCACTATGTTTGCAAAATGCCTCTAACTGTTTAACACATAAGAAACAAAGGTATGACCCGCATTGTACGAATAGGATACATTGTCACTTTGATCCCAAGGTGAAAATGAGCTCTAGTAAGCACAGGCTGTGCACTCTCATTTTGCTGTCTAAAAGAGAAATGGTGCACTGTGTGTTTTCCATGTATTTCAATAGGAAAAGTCCTAACGCAAGTACAATGCACTATGTTTGCAAAATGCCTCTAACTGTTTAACACATAAGAAACAAAGGTATGACCCGCATTGTACGAATAGGATACATTGTCACTTTGATCCCAAGGTGAAAATGAGCTCTAGTAAGCACAGGCTGTGCACTCTCATTTTGCTGTCTAAAAGAGAAATGGTGCACTCTGTGTTTTCCATGTATTTCAATAGGAAAAGTCCTAACGCAAGTACAATGCACTATGTTTGCAAAATGCCTCTAACTGTTTAACACATAAGAAACAAAGGTATGACCCGCATTGTACGAATAGGACACATTGTCACTTTGATCCCAAGGTGAAAATGAGCTCTAGTAAGCACAGGCTGTGCACTCTCATTTTGCTGTCTAAAAGAGAAATGGTGCACTCTGTGTTTTCCATGTATTTCAATAGGAAAAGTCCTAACGCAAGTACAATGCACTATGTTTGCAAAATGCCTCTACGTTTAACACATAAGAAACAAAGGTATGACCCGCATTGTACGAATAGGATACATTGTCACTTTGATCCCAAGGTGAAAATGAGCTCTAGTAAGCACAGGCTGTGCACTCTCATTTTGCTGTCTAAAAGAGAAATGGTGCACTCTGTGTTTTCCATGTATTTCAATAGGAAAAGTCCTAACGCAAGTACAATGCACTATGTTTGCACAATGCCTCTAACTGTTTAACACATAAGAAACAAAGGTGTGACCCGCATTGTACGAATAGGATACATTGTCACTTTGATCCCAAGGTGAAAATGAGCTCTAGTAAGCACAGGCTGTGCACTCTCATTTTGCTGTCTAAAAGAGAAATGGTGCACTCTGTGTTTTCCATGTATTTCAATAGGAAAAGTCCTAACGCAAGTACAATGCACTATGTTTGCAAAATGCCTCTAACTGTTTAACACATAAGAAACAAAGGTATGACCCGCATTGTACGAATAGGATACATTGTCACTTTGATCCCAAGGTGAAAATGAGCTCTAGTAAGCACAGGCTGTGCACTCTCATTTTGCTGTCTAAAAGAGAAATGGTGCACTCTGTGTTTTCCATGTATTTCAATAGGAAAAGTCCTAACGCAAGTACAATGCACTATGTTTGCACAATGCCTCTAACTGTTTAACACATAAGAAACAAAGGTATGACCCGCATTGTACGAATAGGATACATTGTCACTTTGATCCCAAGGTGAAAATGAGCTCTAGTAAGCACAGGCTGTGCACTCTCATTTTGCTGTCTAAAAGAGAAATGGTGCACTCTGTGTTTTCCATGTATTTCAATAGGAAAATTCCTAACGCAAGTACAATGCACTATGTTTGCACAATGCCTCAATGTTTAACACATAAGAAACAAAGGTATGACCCGCATTGTACGAATAGGATACATTGTCACTTTGATCCCAAGGTGAAAATGAGCTCTAGTAAGCACAGGCTGTGCACTCTCATTTTGCTGTCTAAAAGAGAAATGGTGCACTGTGTGTTTTCCATGTATTTCAATAGGAAAAGTCCTAACGCAAGTACAATGCACTATGTTTGCAAAATGCCTCTAACTGTTTAACACATAAGAAACAAAGGTATGACCCGCATTGTACGAATAGGACACATTGTCACTTTGATCCCAAGGTGAAAATGGAGCTCTAGTAAGCACAGGCTGTGCACTCTCATTTTGCTGTCTAAAAGGGAAATGGTGCACTCTGTGTTTTCCAGTGTATTTCAACAGGAAAAGTCCTTACGCAAGTACAATGCACTTTGTTTGCAAAATGCCTCTAACTGTTTAACACATAAGAAACAAAGGTATGACCCGCATTGTACGAATAGGATACATTGTCATTTTGATCCTAAGGTGAAAATGAGCTCTAGTAAGCACAGGCTGTGCACTCTCATTTTGCTGTCTAAAAGAGAAATGGTGCACTCTGTGTTTTCCATGTATTTCAACAGGAAAAGTCCTAACGCAAAGTACAATGCACTATGTTTGCAAAATGCCTCTAACTGTTTAACACGTAAGAAACAAATGTATGACCCGCATTGTACAAATATGACACATTGTCACTTTGATCCCAAAGGTGAAAATGAGCTCTGGTGAGCACAGGCTGTGCACGCTCATTTGCTGTCTAAAAGAGAAATGGTGCACTCTGTGTTTTCCATGTATTTCAATAGGAAAATTCCTAACGCATGTACAATGCCTCTGTTTGCACAATGCCTATGTTTATCACATAAGAAACAAAGGTATGACCCGCATTGTACGAATAGGATACATTGTCACTTTGATCCCAAGGTGAAAATGATCTCTAGTAAGCCAGGCTGTGCACTCTCATTTTGCTGTCTAGCAGAAAATGCCGCAGTGAGTGTTTCCATGTATTTCAGGAGAGGGTAAAGTCCCTAATTAAAGTACAATGCACTATGTTTGCAAACCTCAACTGGTTTTGTATATTGATAAGAAAATAGGGTAAGACCATCTATTGTAGCGATATTTGACTCATTATCACTTTAGATCCAAGGTGAAAATGAGCTTTAGTAAGCACAGGCTGTGCACTCTCATTTTGCTGTCTAAGGAAATGGTGCACTCTGTGTTTTCCCTGGATTTCAACAGGAAAAGTCCTTACGCAAAGTACAAAGCACTATGTTTGCAAAATGCCTCTAACTGTTTAACACATAGAAACAAAGGTATGACCTCATTGTAAGAATAGGATGCATTGTCACTTTGAACCCAAGGTGAAAATAGACTCTAGTAATCACAGGCTGTGCACTCTCATTTTGCTGTCTAAAAAGAAAAGGTACACTCTGTGTTTTTCATGTATTTCAATAGGAAAGTGGCTAAGCATGTACAATGCATTATGTTTGCAGAATGCTTCTAACCGTTTAACACATAAGAAACAAAGGTATGACCCATTATCCGAATATGACACATTGTCACTTTGATCCTAAGCTGAAAATGAGCTCTAGTAAGCACAGGCTGTGCACTCCTCATTTTGCCAGTCTAAAAGAGAAATGGTGCACCTGTTTCCATGTATTTTATAGGAAATTTTCTAACGCATGTACAATGCTCTTCTCTTTACCCTGTCAACACATAAGAAACAAAGGTATGACACGCATTTTACGTAATAGGATAATTGTCACTTTGATCCCAAGGTGAAAAATTAGCTCTAGTAAGCACAGGCTGTGCACTCTCAGGTTGCTGTCTAAAAAAGAAAAGGTCCACTCTGTGTTTTTCCATGTATTTTCAAGAGGAAAA
>JAJIBD010000764.1:0-54250 GCA_021461705.1 Cryptotis parvus | reverse complement strand
GGCAGGTGCTGTGACTCCAGGACAGGAGCAGGGTGTAGCCCTCAGTGTGCTGTCACCCTCCCTCTGGTGGGGACTAGGACCCCTGGGAGTTGTGCATTTCTCCCTGGCCCAGGAGCCCCACCTCTGAGTCATGTGATTCTGTCCTTATTGTGCCTCTTGTAGCAACTCCAGTGCTGAGAAGTGGCCCACGAGCCCTGCCCTTAGCATTGTTTATCCTAGAATATGTGAGGAGAGTGTGGAAGACAGTAATAAAAAAGCCGCTGGGAAATAAAATTTTAAAAAAGGGCTGGAACAGCTTCCCTCTTCCCCCCTAGACCCCAGATGGCCACGCAGTCACCTATGTGTGGCCTGGAGATCACAGGATGATGCCCCCAGCCCGCCTCCAGCTTCCAGCTCTAGTCCAGACTACAGGAGTCCTGCCCCAGGCTGGGGGCGATTTTTGAGGCCAGATTGCTCACAACAGGGAGTCCCCACCATTTCTTTGCTGCATAACAGAAGAGACATCTGGGTTGAGTGCTCACAGAACATCACCATTAGCAGAGAAGCTGGGCTGCCCCCTGCTGGGTCGAGGATAGGATGTGATGTGAGCCCGTCCTCTACAAACTTTCTCAGTAACAGAGAAAAGCAGCTTTTCCCAGGAGGCTTGGGGAGGAGGCTGTGGGAACGCGCGTGTGCTCACCCCCTCTGCACTGCAGGCTGACCACATGGCCATGGCATGGACAGTACATCTCTTCCTCTTAGGGTCGGGGAGCACAGGAAGGCTAAACCAACCCTATGTGATGGGGTCCGAGAATCCAACAAAAATAAACATTTTGGAACAGTGAGTGGGCTTGTTTCTGAGGTTCCCCAGATATGGACACCCTCAGTGGCAGAAGGGGGGCACTGAGGCAGAGGCCTCGGAGAGGGAAGAGACTCCAGACAGAGAGGGGCTGTGGCTGGCCCCTCTTTATTCCCCTCTCTGAGTACAGTGGGGAGTTGGTCCATAAAGAGGGACACTCAGGCCAGGACAATGGTCCTTTCAGCCCAGGAAACAGTAGGATGTTGGGAGCTCTGCGGGGGCAGGGAGACTACGGAGGTGATGACCCAAAGTGCTCTGCAGTGAGATGGGCCAATTGAGGCTAAAGGCCATTTGTACAGTGAACTGGAAGTGGGGGGGCATCAGCGATGAGGGGACAGTATCTCCCTGCTTTCATCCCTAGCAATTGCAAGAAAAGGCAGTACTAAGTGTGGGACGGAAGCCTCTCACCTGAGTGGCCTCCCCTTAAGCGTCTCTTGGTTGCCACTTCCCTACCTGGGAGCCGGCCAAGGCTGGGGGTGCCTGCTAAAGGAAGCACCAGGAGGGAACTAAGCTCCCTGGGAGATGTGGAGGACGAATCTCTTGTAGCTGAGACAGCCTGGACACCCCTGAACCTTCATGCTTCCTTTCTCCCTTGTGCAGGGCTCAGCCCAACACCCTTCCCCATTTTTGGTCAGTATTATGAAATACCACTCATGGGGGTGTGGTGCAGAGGCTCAGCTGTCTTTGCCCTATCCTGGACCCTTTTGGGGAGTCTCCTTGTGACCCAGCCTGGCCCACCTCCTCACCTACCCTTTAGTTCATGGATCTAACAGTGCGACATGGCAGCCGAGGCACTGCGCAAAGTATAGAATTAGAAAAGGTGAGGCATCGGAGTGGGAGAGATGGGGATACAAGAAGGGGCCCCCTGGGTACTATGGAATGAGGGGTTTGGTGAGCGACTATTCTTCCAGCCAAGAGACAACTGAGTCTCATATATGGAAACCAAGAATGACATTCGCCCTCCAGGAAGTGAACTTGAACATTGGGGCACCCACCCTCCACAAATGTGACGTTCCAGCAGAGGCAGGGGTAGTGTGTAGAGAGACGGTGCCCTGGCCATGCCCACCTCCATGTGTCCTCTCCCATGGGGCAGGGCATTGGGCCACAGCCAGCAGTGCTCAGGGAGCACCCTGAGCTCTGCTCAGGGTTGTTTCTGACCTGCCCCGTCAGGGCCCCTTCCAGCACTGCCAGGAAGGCTCTAATGGGTCCAAATAAGGAAAGAATTGACCTTGTCAGAGATGCGGAACAGCTGAGGGCTGTGACCAATGAGCACCCACAGGGACACTCAGGAGGAACCCTGAGTCCAGGGCAGCGGACCAAGAAAATTGGAGTTGGGTTTGAGGCTCTGGGGGCCTTAATTGTGCTCCCTCTTTGGGGAGCCTCAACTAACTCAACTAACATCCTGCTTATGAAATACCAATTCCAGGTGGAGGCCAGAGTTCCCGTCCCCCCCAAAAGGAGTTGGTGAGCCTGGTAGAACAACTTCCTGTTCAAGTGCAGGCTGAGGGACTGAGCCGGGTCTCCCTGGAGACAGTGCTTCCTGCTGCCTGAGAGGACTGAGGTGTGGGACGAGCAGGCCTAGGCTCAGAGCTGAGTCTTTGAAATAATGGAAAAGAACTTGGCACCATCTCCGTGTCCTGTCCCCACGGGGTTAGCCCCAGCAGCTGGCCGAGCTCCAGAGCATATTTGTGAGACAGGGGCATGGCCCCTCTGACCAGCTGGCTACTGCCTGCCTCTGGCATTCCTTGGGGTGAGACCTTTCAGACATTTGGTATAAAACTTTCCTGTCCATGAAATGGGCCGGTAAGGGGTGTCAAGGCTCCCCCTGTAGACACAAGCCCTCTTGGATGATGTCCTCACAGGGCAGGAGGCCACCAGTGAGGCTGACCAGCCCCCATGACACAGCAGAGGATTCTAGGTGGTGTGAAGCTCAGGGAAGGAGACCAGGACTTGAGGCACAGGAGGCCCCATCCTTAGGCCCAGGGAACGAGACTGAAAGGGCTGGAGCAGGGGACAGACCGCCCATGTGCTGCCTGCCTGGGGTCAGTGTCTGGGCCCGTGTCTCCTGGCTGGGGTCTGCATGATGCTGACGCCTCTCCTCACTCCTGTCCACAAATGCAGGGGCAGGACACAGAGACACACTGACTGTGGCCACAATGGAGCAACTACCCCTATTCCCTCAAGCAACACTGAGCCACATTTAACAGCAACTGCCACCACTGTCACCTGGGCTCTGAGGAGCCACAGCGGCACCAGCAGGGGCTGAAGCAGAAGCAGCTCCTGCACTAGCTGCAACGAGGGGATGGGGATGAAAAGGAAGTTTTGGTGAGGGCTATTCAGAGGCAAGGGAGACTCAGTTGAGAGTCAGGGCATGCGTGGGCAGAAGGTGACAGCGGGCCTCCCTCCCTGCGTTTCACCAAACCCCCTTCTCCTGGAGGGCTCCTCAATCAGGCATAGGAGTAGAATCAGCAGCTCTCAGCCCTGCTGAAGTCACGAGGGTGCCTTGAAAAGGGAAAAGTGTCCCCGGGAGGGAGAAGCCCATTTTGGGGGGTCAGGGTAGGGTTACAGGGAAGGTGGACCAGGAGGACTGGCCCCAGGCCAATGCTTTCCTGATTGGCTGGTTGGGACCCACCCTCAGACCCACAACCAGTCCAAAGGGTGAGGAGGTGGAGGAGACGCTGAAGTTGTGTGGAGAAGACTGTGAGGTGGAGGCGATGGTGATAGAGGAGGAGAAGGGGGGAGCAGGAGGAGGAGAAGGTTGAAGAGGAGAGAAAGAGGAGGAGGAGGAGGAGGAGGCGGAGGAGAAGGAGGAAGAGGAGGAGGTGGAAGGGACCATAGAGTCAGAGGAGCAAAAACTAAAATCTGAGTCAGTGAGGTGACCAGGCCACTCAAGAGGCCATGGCAAGCCTGAAAACCCCCTCAGTGACCCCGGGGAAACCCCCTCCTAACTCTTGGGGTCTCCCTCTGATTTCTGTCAATTCCTAATATTCTTCGTGATCCAATGGGCTGGCCGCACCCTTCTTAGTGTCCTGTGTCCTGTGAGGGCCGGAAGGGAATGTCCTTCCCGCTGGACACCCCACAAGCTCACCCCCATTCTATGTGTTACCCACAGTTGAAATCCCACCCATAACCAAAGCACACCCGAGCGAACAACCCGAGAAATACAACTTGTGTCTCCAGAAGACCGTACAAACTGTGAGGAACCTGAGGAGCTGGAGTCCACAGACCCCAGCCACAGCCCAGAGGGACCCACCTGAAAAGAAAGTTGTCAGAAAGCATCATCAAGTGTTAGACTGGGATCCATCCAAGTTCAGCTGTAATATCGTTACAGGTTATATTTTGACCTAAGCTCTCAAAATCATATTAATCTAGCCCTGACCCTGTCCTCCCTCCCTTTGAATCCCTGCCCCCTCCTCCCCACACTGCTCCTTCGTGCCCTCCTCTCATCTCCTTTCCCCTGTCCATTCTCATTGAGGAAGGGACACATATTGCTCAGGGGATAACTAGACACTTGGAGACTTGCCCCATGGCATGGAAGCTGCTCTCTAGGGGTAACTAGGTGAGCAAAACAGCAACACTGAGCTCAGATCTCACATGTAAACAAATCAGACAGCCTCCACCACACCAGTGTGCTCAGGGAGAAATGGAAAACTAAAAAAGAAAAAATAAATAAATACAAAGATATACATCTAGAATTTTCAATTTTAGCTGTGGAAATAAGACCCATGATGAAAACTGGGGCTCACAAGTCACCCTAAAATTAGTCAGTGCCCACAAGCCCTCTACGTTGGTAGCCGGACACTAGTTTCCAGCATGGAAAGGGTAGAAGCAGGAGAGGAAAACCAATGGGCACAGTAAAGCACGGTGGTGCTGTTGCCCCCAAACACACAAGTAACCCCATCAGATGCCTGCTGTCAGCTTAGTAAGAGGGGACAGTGTGTGCTCCGTGGACACATGATGGAGTCATGATGGAGTCAGGAATCCACAATACCCCAGGATTTTGGGAGATGTGGCCCCTGTGATGAGCCTAGGGAGCTGCTAGGGGCAGAAATGTTCCCCAACCTATGCACATTGTTCAGGGGGACAGCTTGTCCCCTATGTAGGCACCTCACACTGGGGACAGACATACTCCCATTATAGGCACCTGACCCAGGCGACAGAGATGTCCCCCACTGTAGCATCTCGATCCAGAGAACATATGAAAGACCCATTGCAGGCGCTGTGGTGCAGGGTCCAGACTTTTCCCACCAGTGTAGCCATCAACATCCGGAGATCAGAGAGGTCCCCGCATGTAGCTGTCCCCATACTGGAGAACAGACACTTCTCCCAGACTAGGCATTAGGGATGTGGCGAGAGAGATGTCTCCCAGTACTAGGATCCTAGTTCATGGGGGAAGAACTGTCCCCCTACTCTAGAAGAATAAGTGCTTAGAGATACAAATGTGTCCTCCAAAACAAGACAACAGGGATTCCTGGGTGCAGAAGTCTTTGGCAATTTAGACAATACGGATAAGGTGTCAGAATTCTCCCAATCTGTGAACAGGGGATTGTTTCCATTTCCTTGTATCCTCTGTTGTTTCTTGAAGTAGTGTTTTGTAATTCTCTTTGTACAGGTCCTTTACCTCCTTAGTTCAGCTGAATGTGAGGTACTTGAATCTGGGGACATTGGTGTTGGGAAGGGTGCACTGGTGGAAGAACAGGTGCTGGAACACTGTATGGCTAAACCCAATCATGAACAGCTTTGTAATTGTGTATCTCCTCAAGCTGTTGCAGGTGTGGCTGTGGTGCCTAGCTCTGTAGGCAGGTGGCAGACAGGAGACAGGCTTGTCTACACGCAGTTTTCTACCCCCATGGGACGTAGATGGTTCACGGTCTGATATAGAAAAGACTGGGCCCCCTTGGATGAAGCCAGAGCCATGACAGAGCCTAGCAAGCAACCTGTGGTGTATTCAATATGCCAAAAACAGTAAAAATAATGAACCTCATTCCCCATGAATGGGGAAGTTACTGATGCCCGCTTGAGCAAATGATGAAAAAGGTGAAGTCAAGTGAAGTAATACAAGTGATCTCACTGTTATGTGATAATATTTAAATAAAAATTAATAAAAATTAAATATCTATAACCCAATAAAAGCAAGCAAAATACTTAAAACAACTGCTAATAACCGTCAAGGATGACAGTGGTAGTAGTAAAATAGTAGATGGAGACATCAACCAGCATCTTATCACCTCTTGATAGATCAGTGAGAATAAAATGCAGCAAGGAAATAAGTGTTGCTGAAGGAAGAAATGGAAGAGAGAGCAGGAATAGATAATCCAGGGCATTTCTTTGTTTGCTTTGTTGTTTTGCCCTTTTGGGCCACACCTGGTGATGCTCAGGGGTTACTACTAGCTCTGCACTCAAGAATTATTCCTGGTGATTCTTGGGGACCATATGGGATGCCAGCGATCGAACCTGGGTCTGGCTGCTTGCAAGAAAAAACCCTACCCACAGGACTCTTATTCCGACACCCCTCTACTCAATTGTTTCAACAAAGTTGTTCCCATTAATGTGTTACACTCAGTATTTAACCCCAATCCCACCACCATTACACTGCCCACCACAGTTGCAACTGTCCACACCACAATTGTCCAAATCGCTACAACTGTCAACCACCACTGTTAAAGTCTTCTACCACTGCAACTTCCCACCCTGTTTCAAAGGCCCACCACTGCAATGGTACACCGTCATTACAACTGCCCACTAGCATAATTCGCAATTTTTCCAACCAGCACTTAAGCCTGCCCCTAGAGCAGACCCTCAATAATCTATTTTATATTGCTTGCCCTAGATTGCTAAAATGACCTAGCAACGTTTTCTTAGAAGATAGTGAAGATTGTCCAGTCTCACAGTCAGCCATTGCGCCTTCGTGAGGACTTACTGACATGTTGTTACAGGATCATTATTGTGTACACATATTTTGTTATTGTTAGCTTCTACTTTACATCTTTTGACTGTGTTGTGCTACTTGGTATGTCAGTACAGTAGATCTTGAGGAATTCCAAAGTTTTTAACTGGGTGAAAAAGTTGGAGTTAAATTTTTAAGTAGGTGATATTGGTGGATGGGCGTGACTGTCAGGCCTTCCCGAAGAACAGGGAGATGTGGGGAGGCAGTCCTCTGGCCAAGGCATTTGGAGGCCCCATCTTGGGTGAGGGCCAGTCCAAAAGGACCCATGGTGGTTGTAGGGTGGTGGAGGTCCCTCAGGCCCACGAGGTCTTTGTGACTTAAGTGAGAAACTGACAATGGTTTATTTCACCATGGATAATGGTTTATTTTCCCTGGACAATGGTTTATTTGGAAACTGGATTGAGGGGTGCCCCTCTCTGGCCAGTGCCGGCATGGCATGAGGAATGATCACTTCCGAAAAACTGTAACAATTGCCAAGAGCATATTTGGGCCCAAATGTAGGCAGCCATTCCTGGCAGTGTTTAGAGTTTACTTCAACTCTGTGCTCAGGGGTTTCTCCAAAAGGTGTTGGGATCAAACCTTCATGCAAAGCTGGTGCTGAGCCTCCCAGGAAACGGAATCTTCATCTCTGGACTAGCCCCTTTGTGTCATCGGGGCAGGATTTATTTTGTTGAAATGGCCTCTTGTATGTTCCTTGATGGGTCAGAAATGGTGATACATAACTTTCCCTCACTCACTAGTTTACTTTTTCTCCTCAGCAGAGCAGTTCTCAGGCATATTTAGAAGTGCCCAGGATCACTTGGACCTTGTGAAAAGCGGGGGACCCGGCCCACGGGGAGACGCTGCCTTTCTCACTAGCTTCATGGCAGGCCCTAGTTTCAGGCCCATGGAGGGTTCTGAGTACCAGCCTATGCCTGAGGGACCATGCAGAGCTTGTCTGACTGGCATCAACCTGCTTCCGACCTGTGCCTACTGTGTTACTCTCAGTGCCCACCAGATGGCGATGTCCACCTAAGAAGCAGAGAAAACCTTTCACCCTAAAACTATTGGCAGAAAAACCCTCCACAACATTGAAGCTAAAGGCATCTTCAAAGGTGAAACACCACTAACAAAGCACTCGATCACTTGATCACTTGAATCCCGTTATTCATCGATTTGCTGGAGTGGGCACCAGTAACATTTCCATTGGACCCTATCACGTGCCAATATAGCCCAATGGCATCTGGTTGATTCAGGAATATCAAGAGCCTCAAACCGTTCCTTCAGGGTCTTGACAAGGAAGTCTGACCATCTTGTAGGTGGGCGGCCACTTGATCTTTTGACATCCCGTGTGATCCAGTTGGTAAGAGGTCTAGTCCAGCGGTTGTCTCCAAATTGCATTACATGTCCAGCCCATCTGATTTTCGATGCCCTGGCAAACAAGACAGCGTCCCTGATTCTGGAATAGTGACGGAAGTCAGAACTCCGGATTCCTTCTCTCACTTGAGTGAGGTGTGATATTCCAAGCATAGCTCTTTCAATTCCTCTCTGGGAGACCCGAATAGCATTCTCATCCTGCTTTCATAGGGCCCAGGTCTCTGAGGCATATGTTAATGCAGGGAGAATGGTGGAGTCAAAGAGATGCGCCCAGAGCCAGAGGTTCTTTGTCCTTTTAGCTATTTCTTCGATGCCTTTGAAGGCATTCCATGCCGCTCTCTTCCTCCTGCGCAGCTCAGATTTTAGGTTGTTCATTATGTTGACTTCTCGACCTAGGTACACATAACTGCTGCATTCAGAGATGTTTGTTCCATTGAGAGTGAATGGGGCCTCTGGAACTAGCTCATTGTTCATGAACAAAGTTTTCTTTAGATTCAGCTGTAGACCTATCTTTCCACATTCTCGGTCGAAGTCAGCCAGGATTTGTGCCGCTTGGCTAATGTTCGGTGTTATTAGACCAATGTCATCAGCGAAGCGGAGGTGGTGTAAAAAACCCTCCACAACATTGAAGCTAAAGACATCTTCAAAGGTGAAACACCACTAACAAAGCAACTAGAAGTAAAGACAAACATATGGGACTACATGAAAGTAAAAGGCTCTGCACCTCCAAAGAAACAGTGACCAACATACAAAGACAGTGCACAGAATGGGAAAGAATATTCACCCAATAACCATCTGATAAGGGGTTAATATCCAGGATATATCAGGCACTGGTAGAAATTTCAAGAAGAAAACAGCCAACCCCATCAAAAATGGAGAGAAGAAATGAACAGAAAATTCAACAAGGAAGAAATTTGAATGGCCAAAAGACGTATAAAAAAATGATCTTCATCGTTCATCATCAGAGAGATACCAATAAAAATAACAATGAGATATCATCTTACACCACAGAGATTGGCACATATCCAAAAGAGCAAGAACAAGTGCTGATGTGGATGCGGGAAAAGGGGACTCTCATACATTGTTGGTGGGAATGTCGACTGGTACAGCCTTCCTAGAAAACAATATGGACATTCCTCCAAAGACTAGAAATTGAGCTCCCATTTGACCCAGCCATACCATTCCTGGGGATTTACCCTTGGAAGTCAAAATCACACAGTGGAAACATAATCTGCAGCTTTATTTTCATAGCAGCACGATTCACAACAACAAGAATCTGGAAACAACTAGTGTGCCCAAGAACTGATGACTGGATAGAGAAACTTTGGGGGCCAGAGTTTCTTTGGGGTCCAGATGTCCAGCAGGTAGGGCGTTTGCCTTGCGTACGGCCGACCTGGTTTTGATCCCTGGCATCCCATATGGTCCCCTGAACACAGCCAGGAGTAATTCTTGAGTGCAGAGCCAGAAGTAAACCGTGAGAATCACCGGGTGTGACCCAAAAAGAAAAAAAAAAAGAAAAAAAGAAAAAAAAGAAACTTTGGAACATCTATAGAATGGTATACTCTGTAGCCGTTAGGTAAAGTGAAGTTATGAAATTTGCCTATAAATGTATGGACATGGAGAGAATCATGTTGAGTGAAATTAACCAGAAGGAAAAAGAGATATAGAGTGACTGCATTTATTTGCATGGCATAAATATATATTTATACATATATGTACATATTATGATACCAATATCCAATGTCAGGTGAAACATGGAACAGGAGGTTTTATCAAAGTGGAAATTTTCACAAAGGTGTGGGAGTCAGAGGCTAGGTGAGACAGAGAATGGAACAGTGTACTAATAATTGTCGACAGTGCTAATCCCAACCTAGAACTGAGCAGAAAATACAGGCAAAAAGATACACATGACAACCTCTTAATGTATGTATTGTAATCCACAATGTGGAAGGGAAGGAAGAGAGAAAGAAAAAAAGAACCTACCGTAGAGGGAGGTTAGAGGCCGGGAGGGAATCAGGGACAATGATGGTGGGAAATGGGCATTGATGGAGCAATGGGGCCTGGATCTCTGTATGACTGAAACCCAAATATGAACATCTTATGAACATCTTTGTAATTGTATATCTCATGTCAGTATAATAACATATTAAAAGAGAATGGAATATGAACATGAAAAGAAAAATAATGAAATTCAGATTGCAAGGGACAGTGAGAAAGGGCCAAATCTGAATATCAGTTTTCTCTTTAATGGATGAGGGATTCGGGTGGGAAGTTTCTATGCAGCAGCAATCTTCTTAAAAAAAATCATTTATTAAAAAAATTTCTGCTTGACAACCCCCAGAAGTCCGAGTGGAAGCAGAAGTAAATGGACATTTTGAACTCACACTGGCCTGTCTCCGCCTCAGGCATTCTCCCTCGGGGGTGCGGCTGGCCAGGTGGGCTCCTGGGGTCGTGGTAGAGCTCCAGGCCTCGGCAGAAGGTAGAACTACAACCCCCAGAAGTCCGACTGAGTGACCGCTTATTAATACAAAAACTAGGAAATTCAACACCAAGGGAAGGTAATATCTTCAAGAAAAATGAAACAGTATGCTAGAGGAATCTGTCCCTGTACACCGCAACACCATGGGGAAACAATGCAGATCCCCAATTCAAAGTACAGATGGAGAAATCAATGCTGAAGACTCAAAAAAATGCAGATGTGCATTATCTCACTGATAATGAATTTAGAGAAGAAATTGGTAGGATGTTTAAGGAGCTTAAAGAAAAAAAATGGAGCAGATGTCCAATAAAATGCCTCCTTCGTTTACAGGAGAACATAAACGAAGCAGTTGAAAGGGCAGTCAATAAATTACAGGAGGAAATGAGGGCAGAAATAAGAACTATGTAAATAGAAATATCATCGCTTGAAAACTCAGTAGAGAAAATGAAAAACACAATAGGAGCTCTCAACAGTAGGATGACAGCAGCGGAAGAGAGAATCAGTGAGACTGAAGATGAGCTGCAGAAAGCAAGAAGAGACCCCAATAGAAAGACTCCAAGACACATCCTAGTCAAAGTAATGGATGCCATAGACACACACACAATTCTTCAGGCAGCAAGATCAAAGAAGGAAATTGTATACAAAGGAGCATCCATTCGACTTTTAGCAGACTTCTCAGAAGAAACCCTCTAAGCCCAAAGGCAGAAGTGGGATACAGTAAAAAACCTCAATGAAATAAATGCCTCAGCAAGAATTCTTTATCCGGCTAAACTCTCACTCAGATTTGAAGGACAGATGTATAACTTCTTGGATAAACAACAGCTTAGGAACTTTGTAAACTCAAAACCAACCTTAAAAGAAGGACTGAAAGATCTACACTAAGATGAGAATAAACCTAAAAGAGCAACCAACCTATACAGAAAGATGGCACAAAATCCCATGACAATAATCTCTCTCAATATCAATGGTCTAAATGTACCAGTTAAGACACAGATTGGCAAAATGGATCAAAAAATTGAATCCGACATTCTGCTGCCTTCAAGAAACACACCTGAACAATTGTAGCAAAGACAGACTCAAAATAAAAGGCTGGAAAACAATCCTTCACTCAAACAAGCCACCCAAAAAGGCTCGGGTAGCCATACTGGTATCTGACAGCATAGACTTCAGGCTGAAGAAGGTCAGAAGGGACAGTGAAGGTCACTTCTTATTAGTCAAGGGATACATATATCAGGAAGAAATCATGCTTTTAAACATATATGCACCAAACGAGGGACCAGCAAAACACCTAAAACAACTACAAAAAAACAATAGACTTCAAAGAATACATTGGCAGCAACACAATTATAGTTGATGACTTCAACCCTGCTCTACAACCCTGGATAGATTAACAAGATTGAAACTTACCAAGGAAATACTGGCCCTAAAAAGAAGAGATGGAAGGAAAAGGGCCGGTAGACATATACAGGGCACTTCATCCCCAAAAAGCTGAATACACTATCTTCTCCAGAGCACATGGAACATACTCCAAGATAGATCACATAATGAGCCATAAATAATACGTCTATAAAATCAAGAAGATAGAAATTGTGCCAACTATTTTTTCAGAGCAAGATGCATTGAAAATAGAAGTTAATTGTACACAAAAACAGAGACCAATACCAAGTACCTGGAAACTAAACAGATCACTGCTGAACAACCAGCAAGTCATAAAAAGAAATCAAAGAGGAAATCCAAAGATTCCTGGAAACAAATGAAACAGAAGACACAAATTACCAGAACTTGTGAGATACAGCAAAAGCATTGTTAAAAGGCAAGTTCATAACTCTTCAAGGATTTATCAGAAAAGAAGAATAGGCCATCACAAACACTCTGACTTCACAACTTAAGAGCTTAGAGAGTGATCAACAAAAGGAGTCCAACCAAAGCAGAAAGAAAGAAATAATAAAACATAGAGCAGAAATCAATGAGAAGGCATGTCAAAAAACAATCCAGAAGATCAACGAAACCAAAAGCTGGTTCTTTGTAAAAATAAACAAGATTGGCAAACCAATTGCAAGACTTATAAGAAAAACAAAAGAAAGAACCCAAAACAAATAGAATCAGAAATGAAAATGGGGACAGCACAACAGAAACCACAGAAATTCAAAGATCATCAGAGATTACTATGAGAGCTTGTATGCCATGAAACAAAAGAACCAGAAGAAATGGACAAATTCCTGAATTCCTATAGCCTCCAAGTCTGCAACAAGAAGATGGGGAATACTTCAACTACAGATCAATCTCCCTGATGAACACAGATGATAAGATCTTCAACAAAATACTAGCAAATAGAATCCAAAGAGTCATCAAAAAGAGTTTACACCATGACCAAGTGTGATTCATTCCGGGACTGCAAGGATGGTTCAACATTCGCAAGTCAATCAACATAATACACCATATCAACAAAAAGAAAAATAAAAACCATATGATCATATCAATAGATGCAGAGAAGGCATTTGACAAGATTCAACACCCATTCATGATAAAAGCTCTCCTTAAATGGGGATTGAAGAAACCTTCCACAATATAATCCAGGCCATCTACTACAAGCCCACAGCAAGCATCATTCTCAGTGGGGAAATAAAAGAGGACATGAGGAAATGGAGACACATCCCCTGCTCATGGATTGGAAGGATTAACCTTATCAAAATGGTAATACTCCCTAGAGTTTTCTACAGATTCAATGCAGGCCCTATAAAGATACCTATAATGTTCTTCAAAGAAATTGAACAAACACTCCTGAAATGTGTATGGAATAATAAACCCCCACAAATAGCTAAAGCAATCCTTGGGAAAAATAAGATGGGAGATATCACTTTCCCCAACCTCAAGCTCTACTACAGAGCAGTTGTCATTAAGACAGTGTGGTATTGGTATAGAGACAGACCCGTAGACCTATGGAATAGAACTGACTATCCTGAAACACACTCTCAAATATACAACCACTTAATCTTCGATAAAGGAGGAAAAATATTAAGTGGAGCAAAGAAAGCCTCTTCAACAAATGGTGCTGGGAAAACTGGGCAGCTACGTATAAAAAAAATGAACTTAGACCTCCTTCTAATGCCATGCACAAATGTCATATCAAAATGGATTATAGATCTCAACATCAGACATGAATCTATAAGGTACACCGAAGAAAACATAGGAGAAACGCTCTACAACATCAAACTAAAAGTATTTTTAAAAAACGACACACCACTGACCAAGAAAATTGAATAAAGATAAACAAATGGGATTATATAAAATTGAAAAGCTTCTGCACCTCAAAAGAAATGGTGATCAAGATACAAAGAGAATCCACAGAGTGGGAAAGGATATTCACCCAATACCCATCTTTCAAGGGGTTAATATCCAGGATATATCAGGCACTGGTAGCCCTTCACAAGAAAAAAACAGCCAACCCCATCAAAAAATGGGGAGAAGAAATGAACAGAAGCTTCCGAAAAGAAGAAATTCGAATGGCCTAAAGGCATATGAAAGGCATATGAAAAAGTGCTCTTCATCTTTAATCATCAGGGAGATGCAAATCAAAACAACAGTGAGGTACCATCTCACACCACAGAGACTGGCACACATCTAATACAGCAAGAACAGCAGGTGCTGGCGTGGATGTGGGGAAAAAAGAGACTCTCATCCACTCTCATCCACTGTTGGAGGGAGTGCTGACTTGCCCAGCCCTTTTGGAAAACAATATGGGCATTCCTCCGAAAACTAGATATTGAGCTCCCATTTGATCCAGCAATAGCACTCCTGGGAATATACCCGAGAGACCTAAAAAACGGCAGACACACTATCTGTACTTCTTTATTCATCTCTGCGCTATTCACAATAGCTAGAATCTGGAAAAAACCTAAATGCCCGAGAACAGAGGACTGGCTAAAGAAACTGTGGTTCATCTACACTATGGAATATTATGCAGCTGTCAGAAAAGACGAAATTATGAAATTTACCTGGAAATGGAGGAACATGAAGACTAACAGGCTGAGTGAAATTAGAAGGAAAAGGACAGATATAGAATGACTGTATTCATTAATAGGATATAAATAGATACCAGTGTTTCACTAAGTATAGGAAACGGTAATTGCAGATTAAAACTAACCATTGATTATACACAAAGAGACTTAAGTGATGAACTCAAAATGTCTGCAGGGCTAGCCACAATGTGTAAAAAAAGGGAGAAAGATGCAGAGTGAGAGAGAAAGAGAGGAAATGAGGCTACCTGCTATTGAGGCAGCCTGGGTGTGGGCTGGAGGGTGTGGGGTACTTGGTGGTGGAAATGGGGCACTGGTGGAGGGATGAGTGCTGGAATACTGTATTACCAAGAACCAATTATGAACACATTTGTAATTGTATGTCTCGAGGTGGTATAGTAAAAAATTTTTTAAAAAATAAAAGGAAAAAAAATTCAGCTTAAAAAATTCATGACAAAATGTGAATACAAGATAGCATACAAGATAGGAAAATGTTAGTATATCTCAATTTTGGGTGAGCAATATATGGTCACACTGTAAATGTGATCAGTTGTCTTTTTTGTAAATAAAGTTTTGTGGCTCTTGGTTTACATATGAAAAAAAAACTATTGGCAGAAAATTCCTCCAAATGCTAGGTCCAGAGATTCAGGTCTGAAGGTACCTGCCTCCATCTGGGCTAGTGTAGTTGGTGGGGAACAGAGGGAGGCCAGTGAGGGAAGGGTTTGGTTTGAAATGATGCAGCAAGGTCGGGCAGCTTCTTCTAGTCAGCAGCATCTACATGGGTTAGAATGATGATGATGATGATGATGATGATGATGATGATGATGATGATGAAGTTGATGATGATGTTGTTGATGATGATGATAATGTGATGATGATGATGATGACGATGACCTCCTTACTACTATGGTGTTGCTAAGGTTATGATCTCGGCATCTGTGATATTGCTTTCACTTGAACTTAGCAGTCCTCTACTCATTTTTTTTTGCTTTTTGGTCACACCTGGTATTGTTCAAGGGTTACTCCTGACTGTGCACTCAGGAATTACTCCTGGTGGTGCTCAGAGGACCATATGGGATGCAGGGGATCGAACCTGGGTCCAGCTGATTGCAAGGAAAACGCCCTACCAGCTGGACTAGCGATACAGCCCCTGTCTACTCAATTGTTTTAACAAAGTTGTTCCCATTAATGTGTTACACTCAATATTCAACCCCAATCCCACCACCATTATACTGCCCACCACAGTTGCAACTGTCCACACCACAACTCTCCACGTCTCTACAACTGTCCACCCCCACTGTAAAACTCTTCTAACAGTGCAACTACCACCACCGTTTCAAAAGCCCACCACAGCAAGTGCACACCACCATTACAACAGCCCACCAGCATTACTCGCAATTTTTCCAACCAGCACTTAAGCCTGCCCCTAGAGCAGACCCTCAATAATCTATTTTATATTGCTTGCTCTAGATTGCTAGCATGATCTAGCAACGTTTTCTTAGAAGATAGTGAAGTTTGTCCAGTCTCACAGTGAGCTATTGCGCCCTCAAATACAAAGTTACTGATGCATTGTTACAGGATCAGTGTTGTGTGTACATATTTTGTTATTGCTTAGCTTCTCTTTACTTCTATTGACAGTGTTGTGCTACTTGGCATGTCAGTACAGTAGTTTTAGAGGAATTCCAAAATTTTTCACTGGGTGATAAAGTTGGAGTTCAATTTTTTTTGAAGAAGGTGATATTGGAGACTGGGCGTTACTGTCAGGCCTTCCGGAAGAAGAGGGAGATGTTGGGTGGCAGCCCTCTGGCCAAGGCATTCGGAGGCCACATCTTGGGTGAGGGACAGTCCAAAAGGACACATGGTAGTTGTGGGGTGTGGGAGGTCCCTCAGGCCCACGAGGTCTTTGTGACTCAAGTCAGAAGCTGAAGAGCCTTCACTGTTGATGCCATACTGTAGGAGTTCTAGATTTCTCACTGCCCAATGGGGTTGCAGACCCGAGACCATGCCCACGCCCTCGCCTTTAAAGCGCTGGGCCCTCCCCTTCTGGCACCATCTCACAGTGAACCAGTTTATGTGGTGAAATCCTCATACTAGGAATCGTGAGATGTGCTTCCAACACTCCAGACTCCGTGTTCCCCTCCTCCACTGTGTGTCTCCTCCTCCCTGTCCTCTTGTGGCGCTATCCCACAACCCTGTGCCGACCCAGACTGGATTTCATAGGACTCAGCTGTCCAAAGAACAGAAGATGGTGAGAAAAGTACTGAGATTGGACGTGCGTCCGAGTCTAAGGCCTTGTTTTGGCCCCCGGTGGCTAGTGTGTGGGCCAGATGAAGCCCCAGCCCAGCTTGCAGTCCTAGCCCAAGTTGACAGTCAGTCCGCCCTCAGCAGCATTTGCTGGCAGTCAGGACTCCCTGGGGAATATGGGTTAGTGACATCCAGTGACCCCTCATCCAGGAGCTTCCTGGTCCCGCTATCCACGGAACTGGACTTCCTGGGCTCCAGGTGTCCTAAGAACTCGGTAGCCACCTTGTTCCCTGCCCTCCACAGGGCAGCCACTGTGGCCTTGGACAGGGCCACAGGGCTCTGTACCCGGCTGTCTGTCTGTCCTTACTGAAGCTGAGGCTAAAACCAAGGTCCAAAGCCCCAAGCTCTAAGAGATTTACCTTCTCTGGAATTACTCTTGTTGGTCCCCATGTGCGGTTTGGAGGTGACTAGGGACCGTAGCTACCTCAGTTGGGCTCTGGCCTACCCTGGAACTTGATAGTTACAAAAGCATTGACCACATTTGGGAGCGACTGTTTGGGTTTGGGACCATGTCCACACTCAGTGTCATGCCACAGGTGGAAGTGCGGAACGAAAGGGCCCAGTACTCAGGGCAGCAGGACGAGAATCTGACCCAGCTCCATCATTTCCTGTTCATAAGCGAACAGCAACTGGACAGCTACCAGCAGCTGGTCTCCGAGAAAGAGGAGCTGCAGCAGCAGGTGCTGCAGCAGAGGCAGCTCCTGGACCAGCTGCATTAGGAGCGACTCAGAGGGAAGGCGGTGTTGGAGGAGGCTCTGAAGGAGCTGAGGGAGACCCAGGTGAGAGTCGGGGCAGGCGCTCAGGGCAGCGCCCGGCTCCTTCCCCTACTCCTCACTGATAGCTTTCTACTTTAGGAGCTTCTCAGGCAATCGGAGGAGAACCAGAAGCTCCGGGCTCTGCTGAAGTCACAAGCGTGCCCTGAGAAGGGTGAGTGGCAGGGAAAAGGGGCCCCCTGGAGGAAGAAGCCCCCTTTGCGAGTCAGGAGGTGGGGCTATGGGATGGTGGACCAGGAGGGCCCCACCCCAGGCCTCTCCTCTGTCTTGGCTGGCTGAGACCTTGGTGCTGCTCCACAGCTAGTCCATTTTCAAAAGACGTAGAGGTGAAGGGAGAAAGAGGTGCTGGAGCCTAAAAAGTCCATGCAGGTGAAGACAATTGTAAACACAGAGGTGGACGAGACTTTGAAGACCAGTGAAGTGGAGGTGATGATGGAGAAGAAGGCGGCCAAGAACATGAAGACTGTGGTGCCAGAGGTGATCGGCTGGTCTCCAATTTCCCTCTTATTCCCATTCTTTTACCGCAACAATGGACCTGACTCTTTCCAAATCATCCAAATCTACCCCAACACTGTCTTTCACTGCTCTTCCTTCCTGTTCTCCTCTCACCCTTCTCGTCCTCCCACATTCCAACTCCTGTGCTCCTCCTCCTTTAGTATTTAATAAGATAAGCAACTTTTGAATCTGGGCATCATGCATGTCCCCCAACTCTAGCTACCAGGGATTCCTGAGAGGTAGGAAATCCAAAGATTTCTAGAAACAAATGACAATGAAGATACCAACTATCAGAACTTGTGGGACACAGAAAAAGCTGTGTTAAGAGGAAATTTCATATCTCTGCAAGCATTCATAAGGAAAGAATAAAGGGCCCACATAAATAACCTGACCTCACAGTTGAAAATATTAGAAAAAGATCAACAAAAGAAGCCTAACCCTGGCAGAAAGAAGAAGAAAATAATAAAACGTAGGGAGGAAATCAACCAGCTGGGAACCAAAAAAAAAAAAAAAAACAACGAAAGATTAATGAAACCAAGGGCTGTTTCTTTGAAAAAATAAACAAGATCGACAAGCCACTGGCAAGACTGGTGAGGACAGGGAAAGAGATAACCCAAATAAACAGAATCAGAAATGAAAACTGTGACATCACAACAGAAAAAAACAGAAATTCAAAAGATCATCAGAGATTATTTTGAGAACCTGTATGCCATGAAACATGAGAACCTAGAAGAAATGGATAAATTCCTGAAGTCCTATAACTTCCCACGATTGAAACAAGAAGTCCTCCAATACCTGAATAAGCCTATCACCATCTAGGAAAATGAAACAGTAATTAAAAATCTGCCCAACACAAAAGCCCAGGTCCAGATGGGTTCACTAGCGAATTCTGCCAAACCTTTCAGGAGGACGTACTGCCTGTCCTGTTCAAGCTCTTCAAAGAAATAGAAGAAACAAACACTCCCAAACAGCTTCTAAGAGTCACATATCACCCTGATACCCAAAGCAGGGAGAGACAACACAAAGAAGGAAAATTACAGACCAATCTCCTTGATGAACACAGATGCTAAGTTCTTCAACAAAATACTAGCAAACAGAATCCAAAGACTCATCAAAAAGATCATACATCAGGACCAAGTCAGATTCATCCCGAGAATGCAAGGATGATTCAACATTCTCAAATCAATTAACATAATACATCATATCAATAAGAGAAAAAATAAAAACCATATGATCCTATCAATAGATGCAGAAAAAGCATTTGACGAGATCCAGCACCCATTCAAGATTAAAATCCTACAGAAAATGGAAATTGTATCACTGTATCACTGTCTTCCCATTCATCATCGATTTGCTCGAGCGGGCACCAGTATCTCAAGGGCATCTGCTCGCTCCAGAAACATAAAGAGCCTCAAACCATTCCATCAGGTCATGGGAATGAGGTCTATAATTGTTACTGGTATTTGGCATGTCAAATACGACACGGGTAGCTTGCCAGGCTCTGCCGTGTGGGTGGGATTCTCTTGTAGTCGCCTCTGATCCCCAGCCTGGCCCCTGTATTTTAATTTATTCCGTTCTTAGTCCCCTACCCCACCTTGTTCCCACTCACTCCCACAGGATCTGATTTGGATGCTTAAATTAAGACTTCCAAGGGGGGCGGGGGTGACAGCACAGCCGGTAGGGCATTTGTCTTGCACGCAGCCGACCCGGGCATCCCGTATGGTCCTCCGAGCACTGCCAGGAGTAATTCCTGAGCAAAGAGCCAGGAGTAACCTCTGATCGCCGCCCGGTGTGACCAAAAAGAAAAAAAAAGGGCCCAGGATAGAGTTAGGTGGTAGAGTACGTGCTTCCTAACCGATGAGGCCCTGGGCTCCACCCTTAGCATGGAATAAGATAATAAGCAAACGGGCTGGAGCGATAGCGGATAGGGCATTGGCCTTGCACACAGCCAGACCGGATTCAATCCCAGGTATTCCATATGGTCCCCTGAGCACTGCCAGAAGTAACCCCTGAGTATCAGCGAGTGTGACCCAAAAAAGCAACAACAACAACAACAACAACAAAAAGCCAACAAAACGAATGAATAAATGTAGGTAACACATGGAAAAGCTATCAAGAGGATTGGCTTCTACCCTCAGAGCAGTGGATGTATGAGCCAGAGGCCCAAGTGGCCTTTGAGGTACTTTGTGATCCTAAACCCTTACCCTGACCCTGTCCTAGTACTCACGTGTTCCTCTTTCTGTTCTAACTAAACGGTTTCTTGTTCTACAAACACCAGGCACAAAGGGTATCTGCACAGCCTTCTTCCTAGGCTATCTTTCCCATAGCCGTCCATATGGCTGTCTCCTTCAATACCTTGACATTTTAAAAAAGTTACTGTTATTGTTATTATTTTTGCCCACTCCTGAATTTGGCAGTGTTCAGGGGCTACTCCCAGCTCTCTACTGGGTTAATATTTGAGGACTTGTTCAGTGATAATCATATCTAAGCCTTCTATATGCAAAGCATGAGTTCTAGTTCATTGAGTTATCTCTCTGGCCCTCTATTATCACTTTTAAAAGGCCTACCCTGGGGGCTGGAGCGATAGCCCAGCGGGTAGGGCGTTTGCCTTGCACGCGGCCGGCCTGTGCCGGCCCGGGTTCGAATCCCGGCATCCCACATGGTCCCCCGAGCACCGCCAGGAGTAATTCCTGAGTGCAGAGCCAGGAGTAACCCTGAGCGTCGCCGGGTGTGACCCAAAAAAGCAAAAAAAAAAAAAAATACTTACTTACTTACATGGAAATTGTAGGAAATTCAATTTCCTCAAGATAGTCAAAGTCATCTACCAAAATCCCACAATGAGTATCATTCTCAATGGGGAAAAATTGAAAGCCTTCCCCTTAAGATCAGGAACACGACAAGGTTGCCCTCTCTCACCTCTTTTATTCAATATAGTACTGGAAGTACTCACCATAGCAATCAGAGAAGAAAAGGACTAATGGCATCAGATAGGCAAGGAAGAAACCAAGCTATCATTATTTGCAGATGACATGATATTATACTTAGAGAACCCTAAACTCTTCACCCAAAAACACTTAGAACAATAGATATTTATAGTAGAGTATCAGGATACAAATCAATACCCAAAAGTCGATGGCTTTCCTATATACAGATAACAAAAGAGAAGAAAGGGATATTAAGAAATCGACTCCATTCACAATTGTGCCACGGAAAATCAAATACCTAGGAATCAGCTTAACCAAGTGTGTAAAGGGACCTATACAAAGAGAACTACATGAGACTGCTTCAAGAAATAAAAGAGGACACGAGGAAATGGAAACACATTCCCTGCTCATGGATGGGGAGAATTAACATTGTCAAGATGAAAATACGCCCGAGAGCTTTGTACAGATTCAATGCAGTCCCTATAAGGACACCCATGACATTCTTCAAAGAAATTGACCAAACACTCCTGAAATTCGTATGCAATAATAAACCCCCACGGATAGCTAAAGTAATCCTTGGGAAAAAGAAGATGGGAGGCATCACCTTTCCCAACCTCAACCTGTACTACAAAGCAGTAGAAATTAAAACAGCATGGTATTGGAATAAAAACAGACCTGTGGACCTATGGAATAGAGTTGATATCCTGACACCCACCCTCAAAGACATGATCAGCTAATCTTTGATAAATATGCAGACTCCAAACTGGAGTAAGGAAAGCCTCTTCAACAACTGGTGCTGGGAAAACTGGACAGCTACATGTAGAAAATGAATTTGAACCTGTGTTTAACATCTTGCACAAACATCATATCAAAATGGATTAAAGATTACAATATCAGACCTGAATCCATAAAGTATGTCGAAGAAAATATAGGAAAAACCCTCCACGACATTGAAGCTAAAGACATCTTCAAAGGTGAAACACCATTAACAAAGCAACTAGAAGAAAAGATAAAAATATGGGACTACATAAAACTAAAGAGCTTCTGCACCTTGAAAGAAACAGTGACCAAGATAGAAAGACAGTCCACAGAACGGGAAAGAATATTCACCGAATACACATCTAATAAAGGGTTAATATCAAGGATATATCAGGCACTCGTACAGCTATATAAGAAGAAAACAGCCAACCCCATTAGAAAATGGGGAGAAGAGATGAACAGAAACTTTGACAAGGAAGAAATTCGAATGACCAAAAGGCATATGAAAAAATGCTCATCATCACTAATCATCAGAGAGATGCAAATCAAAAGAACAATGAGATATCACCTCACACCACAGAGACTGGCCCATATTCAAAAGGGTAAAAGCAACAAATGCTGGCGTGGATGCTGGGCAAAGGGGACTCTCATACATTGTTGGTGGGAATGTCGACTTGTGCAACCTTTCTGGAAAACAATATGGACATTCCTCCAAAGACTAGAAATTGAGCTGCCTTTTGACCCAGCCATATCACTCCTGGGAATATACCCTGGGAACCCAAAAACACACAGCGGAAACACAATCCGCAGTGTAATTTTCATAGCAGCGCTATTCACAATAGCCAGAACCTGGAAACAACCAGTATGGCCGAGAACTGATGACCGGATAAACAAACTGTGGTACATCTACACAATGGAATACTATGCAGCTGTTAGGAAAAATGAAGTTATGAAACTTGCCAATAAATGGATGGACATGGAAAGGATCATGTTGTGTGAAATTAGTCAGAAGGAAAGAGAGAGATATACAATGACTGCATTTATTTGCATGACATATATGTGATACACACACACACACACACACACACACACACACACATATATATATATATATATATATATATATATATATATAGTATGACACCAAAATCCAGTGTTAGGCGAAACATGGATCAGAGGTCTTACCACAAACATGTGGGAGTCAGAAGTTAAGTAATACAGAGAAGGGAACATGTATGAATGAATTTCGAAAGGGTTAATACCAACCTAGAACTTAGCATTAAATACAGGCAAAAAATGAATACGATGGCCACTAAGTATATGTAGTGCAACCCACCATGTGTAAGAGAAGGAAAAGAGAGAGAAAAAAAGAGATAAAGAACCTTCCATTAGACAGGCTATGGGAGGGGGGGAGGAAATTGGGAACATTGGTGGTGGGAAATGGGCAATGGTGGAGTGCAGGGTACTGTAACACTATGTGACCACAACCTCTAAACATGAACAACGTTGTAATTGTATATCTCAGAGTGGTATTATGAAATATTTAATAAAAAAAAACTAGGCCACTCAAACCTTAACCTTTGACTGGAAGGATAGCACAGTGGGGAGTGCGTTTGCCTTGCATGCGGCCAATCCGTCTTCGATTTGCAGCATCCCATATGGTCCCCTGAGCACAGCCAGGAGTAATTCCTGAATGCAGAGCCAGGAGTAATCCTGAGCATCACTGGGTGTGACCCCCCAAAATAAAACTCTTGGCCTTAATGACCCCCAAAGCCAAACAACAGTCTGAACTGGGATTTCCCACTCCCAGGAACTTCTCTGTTCTGATGATGGCACCTGTCGCTAATGGGGCCTAGAGCTGTCAGATGACACAGTTCTAGGCACTATTTGGGGCTGAGTTGGGATCAGGGAGGGGAGGATTGAGGAGGACAGGGCCCGCTCTCCCTAACATTCACTATTCTCTAGCTCTGGATCTATACCAGGCTGTGTGGTTTTGTCAGGATTGGGTGAATCCTGACAGGAGCAAACGCTTCTGTCTGGTGGGGATCCTGTCCATGGGGTCTCACCATGTCACGAGCCTATCAACTGCACTGGCTTTCAAAGGACGACGACTTGATGTGCTCCTACTTTTCGTGTGTCTAAGATGGTGTCCCACGGCCAGGGTCCCCTTCTGTCCTACCTTACATTGCAAAAGACTGATATGTTATCACTGTGGTATCCCATACACGTCCTTGGGTGTGACAAGTTCCAGAGTGGCCCAATACACTACATCCAGCACCCTAATGCCCACCTACACCTTCTGTGTAGACATTCACATCCACCCCCAGTGGTCAGAAACCAGAGCCTAGGCCCAGCCCTCTAGTAAGCAAGCTCCAGGCTCTGGGTCCTTTCTTCTCCTGCAGACAAGCATGGAGACAGGCTGGGCTGAGTTACACTCTGCTTAGGTACAGGGCAGGAAGTGCTTTCGGGATTGTGGCCAGGGATCTGGAGATCAGGAATTAGGGATTAGGAAGAAGCACTATCTTTTCTTTACTCAAAGCATCTGGACTGGGGTGAGCCAGTCTTTCCTTATCCCTACCCATCCATCCCAGGCTCTGAGACATCGCTGCTATTTCACGGTGCTCCTGGACTGAGATCACCCAGCATCGCGCTTGATTCAACCGATCTGATCGAATCCTGGGCATCAGACAGTGTCATGGCTGACACTTACTTGTGCTTCTAGCCCAGGACATGAGAGGACATTCTCACAGCTCAAGTGACAATGGGGACAGACCTGTGCAGAGACAGAGGAATGTACTGGTCCAGGGAAAAGCAGAGGTCAGCACCAGAGTCCAACATGCCTTACAGACATTAGCTATGACCCTGGGCCCCAACCATGGCTGTGCGGTCCTGCCACAGATGGACAAGTGTGGTGGTGAGGGCCGTGCCCTGCCCTTCTCTGTGTGTTCCTTTCACAGTTATCTGCTATGTGGGGTTTGTGAAGGAGCCACTGCTAGAATAAGAAGGTAAGAATAACTGTGTCCAGCCAGAGCCCACAGGGAGAAGCAGAGACAGAGGCCGGTCACAGTCAAGTCCAAAGGAGTAAGACATGCCCGGGGTGGCTTCCTAGAGGGGGACTACTAGGGGGAGAGGAGTGTTTGGGGCTTGGACAAGAGGGGGCACCATCACGGACACAGTAGCTGGTTCTCAGCATGCCAGGCTGCTGCCTGGTCTGCCGTGGGGTGCTCAGCCGACCGTGAGTCAGGAGGGTTTAAGGTCTTGCAAGTTCTGCCTTTGAGACAAGGTTAGGAGTTGAGGAGTTTCCCTTTTCCACAGCATGGTGGGGATGTCAGGAAACAGGTGCTGGTGTGTCTTCTCCTCTGTCACAAGCCATGGGCAGAGCAAATGGGACCTTTCAGACTGAGCATTCAGCTGTGGCCCCACTGTTCAAGCAAATCTCCCAATCAGGAGTTTGGTTCTTAAGGGAGCAGGTTATAGGGAATGGATCCCTGCTGGGTCCTCCCTGTCCTCTGGGGCCTCCTGCCCCTCCTGTTCTGGTCAACCTAGGAGGCTGTGAGAGAAGGCACCTGGACATGTCCTTCCTCTGAATGTCTCAACTGGGCTTGTTTTGTTTTGTTTTACGGGGGGGGGGGGGGGCAGGAGTCAAACACAGGCCATGAAGAGGGAGGCTGGGCCCTTGGGAGGCAGCAGGAATTCTCCCATCGGTACAGAGCAGGCACCCAGTCTGCACCACCTGTCCTGTTCCCACGGCCCTGCAGCTGCCCCACAGCCATTAGTGAAGGAGAGGAGGTGGTGGATCCAGCCTGCGGTTGAGGTGATGACCTAGGAGCGAGACCAAAAGGGCTGGTGCAGGGGACAGACTGTCCATCTGCTGCCTAACAGGGTCAGTGTCTAAGCCCGTGTCTCCTGGCTGGGTCTGCATGACGCTGACGCCTGTCCTTACTACTGTCCACAGATGCAGGGGCAAGACTCAGCAGGGCACTGCCTGTGGCCACAGTGGGGCAGTTATCGCTGTTCCCTCCAGCAACACTGAGCTGCATTTAACAGCACCTGCCACCACTGCCACCTGGGCTCTGAGGAGCAGCAGCGGCACCTGCAGGGGTTTAGCAGAAGCAGCTCCTGCATGAGCTGCAATATGAGATGGGGATTGGGAGGGAAGAAAAGCAATTTTAGTGAGGACTATGCAGCATCTGAGGGAGACCAAGGTGAGAGTCCCGGCAGGCGCTCAGGACATGAAGGCGACAGCCGGCGCTCTCCCTGCGCCTCACGGAACCCCCTTCTTCTACAGGGCGTCTCAGTGAGACATAGGAGAAGAGCCAACATCTCCAGGCCTGCTGAAGTCACGAGGGTGCCCTAAAAGGGAAACAGGTCCCTGGGAGGGAGAAGCCTCCTTTGGGCTTGAGGGCAGGGCTACAGGGAAGGTGGACCAGTGCTCAGGGGAGTATATGGGATGCCAGGGATCAAACCCATTTCGGTCATGTGCAGGGCAAATGCTCTACCCACTGTGCTGTCATTCCGACCAGGTCCCCTCCCACCATGTTGTCACATGTGCACACATTTCTCTCTGCGTTTTTTTCATTCTGTAGAAACCCAGGTTCTCTACTAAATATGTATCCTCTTTTACTCTCCCTTCATAACATTCTAAGTAAATATATTTTCATAAAAATTATCTTTCTTTTTTTTTTTTTTTTTGGGTCACACCAGGCAGTACTCAGGGGTGTCTCCTGGCTCTGAACTCAAGAATTACTCCTGGCAGTTCTCGGGGACTATACAGGATGCCGGGATCGAACCCGGCCTGCACAGGCAGGCTGTGTGCAAGGCAAACGCTCTACCCACTGGACTATTGCTCCGGCCCCTATCTTTCTTAAGAGAGAAACAAGAGAAGGAAGGAAGGAAGGAAGGAAGGAAGGAAGGAAGGAAGGAAGGAAGGAAGGAAGGAAGGAAGGAAGGAAGGAAGGAAGGAAGGAAGGAAGGAAGGAAGGAAGGAAGGAAGGAAGGAAGGAAGGAAGGAAGGAAGGAAGGAGGGAAGGAGGGAAGGAGGAAGGAGGGAAGGAGGGAAGGAGGAAGGAAGGAAGGAAGGAAGGAAGAAGGAAGGAAGGAAGAAGGAAGGAAGGAGGGAAGGAAGGAGGGAAGGAGGAAGGAGGGAAGGAGGGAAGGAAGGAGGGAAGGAGGAAGGAGGGAAGGAGGGAGGAGGGAGGGAGGGAGGAAGGAAGGAAGGAAGGAAGGAAGGAAGGAAGGAAGGAAGGAAGGAAGGAAGGAAGGAAGGAAGGAAGGAAGGAAGGAAGGGAGGGGGAGGGAGGGAGGAGAGGGAGGGAGGGAAGGAGGGAGGGGGGAAAAAATAGGAGCCTACTGGAAAGCATCTTTAAACAAAACGGGGTGGCAAACGTAGCTCTATAAGTTGGCGCTTGCCCGGCTTCAATCACTTATGGTCCCCTGAGCCCCACCAGGGGTGATCCCTGAGCACAGTCAGTGCGGCCTCCAAACCATAACCAAAGCCAAAGGAAATGGCCTTAGAGAAGGCTCAAAGGGCTGAGCATGTCTTCTCCAACGGAAGGCCAAGGTACAGTCCTCAGACCTCCATGGTTCCCCAGCTCCTCCGGGATTAGCCCCAGCACTGAGTTTCTGGTCACCACTGAGCATTGCTGGGTGTGACTCCAAAGCTACAACAGAGGCGCCAGGTCTACCAAAGCTGCAAAGTCAAAAATACTTTTTTTATTTTGATTATTTTGAATCACATCAGTGATACTCAGGGGTTCCTCCTGAATCTGCACTCAGGAATTACTTCTGGATGTGCTCAGGAGTATGTCGATAGACTATCATAGATATGCTGCCAAAAATCAACATGTGACATCACAGGAGCCACCGTCTGCTGGTCTTGTGTCTTCCCCATCAGAAGAACATTTCAGACAGCAGCAGGATTTCTTTATGTCCTTCCCTGTTATTACTAAGTAGGATGAACTAGGGCAAAACAAAGCTGGACATTCTGGGGTTCCTGAATATCTAAGGAAAGAATTTTAAAAGGCTCTTACTTATATGGGCCAAACTCTTCATAGTGTTATGAGCTATTAGCGGGATGGTCCAGCCAGAAGATGTAGATCACTCACAACCATTAACTCCTGAGCAATATGCTCAGTGGAGAACATGGTTTGCAGAAGAGGCTTATAAGATGTCTAGGGATAATCCAAGCCAGCCTGAAACTAGCCGTGAAACCTTAGATACTATAGCTCGCATTGGAAGAGCTGGTTACATTTTAATTCGACTTGCTCACATTTGCTTATAAAATATCTTGCCACCAAGCTCGACATATAGCAAAACACCTTCCAACCTGTGCACCTTTAAATTGTAGTCTTCGAGCCTTGGAACTAGTCCTTGAGAACAAACTTCTAATCAGCTTTGGCAGATGGATGTCACTCATTACCTACCTGTTCACTCTTTGGTCCTTTTTACATGTTACCACTGACACCTTCTCTAGTTTAGTCTGGGTAACCCCGGCTAAAGGGGAAAAGACTTTACATGCTTGTACTCATTTATTTTCTTGATTTGATGGATTTCCCAATGAAATTAAATAGATAATAGCCTAGATTATAGTCGCTGTACCTTTAAAGATGTTTTCCTGGTGTGGCAAATTCAGCAGACCACTGGCATGGCATTCCTTATAATCCCAAGGACCAAGCAATCGTTGAAAGAGTCCACAGTACATAAAAATATCTTCTTTAATCTCAATTAAAAACAAAAACCAAGGAATAGGACCCCTCTAATAGAGTACAACAAACATTTTAAACATCTTTTTGCTTTACATTTTTAATACCTACCTCAAAATACAATTTTTGAATGTTGCCTTTTTAGAGCAGAAAACCATTTTTCAGGGGCTGGAGCAATAGCACAGTGGGTAGGGTATTTTTCTCGCATGAGGTAGACCCGGACATGGTCCCCCAAGAATGCCAGGATTAATTCCTGAGTTCAACCAGGAGTAAAACCCCTGAGTATTTCTGAGTGTGAATAAAAAAGAAAACAAACCCTTCAAAACCTGCTGAACATAAAGAAAGGTATTGGCTTGGGCAAAGATTTATTTTCAAGAACAAAGGTTTATTTGGAAACTGGATTGAGAGGTGCCCCTCTCTGGCAGGTGCCGGCTTGGCACGAGAAAAGATCCCTTTGGAAACCTGTAACAATTGTCAAGAGCATTTTTGGGCCCAAAGGTAGGGATTTATTCCTGGCAGCGTTAGAGTTTACTCCAACTCTGTGCTCAGGGGTTTCTTCCAAGGGTGTTGGGGTCAAGCCTTCATGCAAAGCTGGTGCTGAGCCTCCCAGGAAACTGAATCTTCATCTCTGGACTAGCCCCTTAAGGTCAGCGGGGCAGGATTTATTTTGTTGAAGTGGCCTCTTGTATGTTCCTTGATGGGTTGAATATGATGATACATAACTTTCCCTCACTCACTAGTTTACTGTTTCTCCTCAGCAGAGCAGTTCTCAGGCTTATATAGAAGTGCCCAGGATCACCCGGACCTTGCTGGGGGGGTAGTCTAGGGGGAGATGCTGCCTTTCTCACAAGCTCCTGGCCATACTTGCTGCAGGCCCCATGGAGGGTGTCTGAGTACCAGCGATCATGTAGAGCTTGTCTGTCTGGCCTCAACCTGGCTCTGAGCCGTCCCTAATGTGTTACTCTCAGTGCCCACCAGATGGCGATGCCCACCATCAAAACTATTGGCAGAAATTCCCCTCTAGGACATTGAAGCAGAAGGCATCTTCAAAGATGAAACACCACTAACAAAGCAACTAGAAGCAAAGATAAACACATGGGACTACATGAAACTAAAAAGCTTCTGCACCTCCAAAGAAACAGTGACCAAGATACAAAGACAGTCCACAGAATTGGAAAGATTATTCACCCAATACCCATCTGATAAGGGGTTTATATCCAGGACATATCTGGCACTGGTAGAACTTTACAAGAAGAAAATGACCAACCCCATCAAAAAATGGGGAGAAGAAATGAACAGAAACTTCAAAAAGAAAGAAATTTGAATGGACAAAAGATGTATAACAAATGCACATCATCATTAATCATCAGAGAGATGCAAATCAAAACAACAATAAGATATCATCTTACACCACCAATATTGGCACATATCCAAAAGAGCAAGAACAAGTTCTGACTTGGATGCGGGGAAAAGGGGACTGTCATCCATTCTTGGTGGGAATGTCGACTGGGTACAGCCTTCCTGGAAAATAATATGGACATTCCTCCAAAGACTAGAAATTAGCTCCCATTTGACCCAGGCATACCACTCCTGGGAATATGCCCTGGGAAGTCAAAAACACACAGGCAGACACCATCTGCACTTTTTTTTTTGCCTTTTGGGTCACACCCAGCAATACTCAGGGGTTACTCCTGGCTCTGCACACCGGAATTACTCTTGGTGTAATCGGGGGACCATATGGGACGCCGGGGATCGAACCCGGTCAGCACAGGATGACAGCATGAAAGGCAAATGCCATACCCGCTGGGCTATCGCTCTGGCCCCTGCACTTTTATTTTCATAGCAGAACTATTCACAATAGCCAGAATCTGGAAACAATGTTTGCCCGTGAACTGATGACTGGATAAAGAAACTTTGGCACATCTATAGAATGGAATACTATGCAGCTGTTAGGAAAAGTGAAGTTATAAAATTCACCTATAAATGGATGGATTTGGAGAAGATCATGTTGAGTGAAATTAGCAAGAAGGAAAAAGAAAGATATAGAAAGACTGCATTTATTTTCGTGGCATAATATATATATGTATATATATACATACATATATATGTACATATTATGATACTAATGTCCAAGGTCAGGAGAAAAATGGATCAGTAAGTTTTATCAAAGGTGGAAATTGTCACAAAATGTGGGAGTCACAGGCTAGGTCAGACAGAGAATGGACAGTGTACTAATAATTGTTGACAGTGCTCTTACCAACCTAGAACAGAGCATTAAATACAGGCAAAATGATACACATGACAACCTCTTAATGTATGTCTTGTAATCCACAATGTGGAAGGGAAGGAAGAGAGAAAGAGAGAAAGAGAAAGAGATAAAGACCCTGCCATAGGGGCAGGCTAGGGATGAGGGAGGGAATGGCGAACATTGGTGGTGGGAATTGGGTGGAGGGATGGGGGGCTGGATCTCTGTATGACTGAAACCCAAATATGAACCTCTTATGAACATCTTTGTAATTGTATATCTCACGGTAGTATAATAAAATATTAAATAAATGCGATATGAACATGAAAGAAAAAAATAAAGTTCAGATTGCAAGGGACAGTGAGAAAGGGCCTATCTGAATGTCAGTTTTCTATTTAATAGGTGAGGGATTGGTGTGGGAAGTTTCTATACAGCAACAGTCTTTTGAAAAATAATTGATTAAAAATGTCTGCTTACAAAGTTCAAGACAAAATGTAAATACAAGATAGATAGCATACAAGATAGGTAAATGTTAGTATATCTCTATTTAGGGTGAGCAAATTATGGCCACACAAATGTGATCTGTTGTCTTTTAGGTAAATAAAGTATTGTACCTCTTTGTTTACCTAAAAAACTATTGGCAGAAAATTCCTGCAAATGCTAGGTCCAGAATCAGATCTGAAGGTACCTGATGCCATCTGGGCTAGTGTAGTGGGCGGAGACAGAAGGAGGCCAGTGAGGGAAGGGTTTGGCTTGAAATGCCACAGCCAGGTCGGACATCTTCCTAGTCAGCAGAATCCACATGGGTTAGGATGATGATGATGATGATGATGATGATGATGATGATGATGATGATGGTAATGATGATGATGGTGAATACGGCGATAATGATTATGAGGTTGACGATGAAGTTGATGATGAAGTTGATGATGATGGATGATGATGATGATGATGATGATGATGATGATGATGATGATGATGACCTCCCTACTGCTAACAGTGTTGCTAACATTGTGACCTGGGCCATCTATGTCATTGCTTTTCCTTATTGAAATAGTGGCCATCTACTCAATATATATTTTTTTCTTTTTGTGTCACCCTAGGCATTGCTCAAGGGAGAGTCTTGACTCTCACTCAGGAAGTGCTCCTGGCGGTGCTCAGGGGAATATATGGGATGTTGGGGATCGAACCTGGGTCTGGCCGATTGCACGACAAGCGCCCTACCCGCTGGACTATCGATCCAGGCCCCCTCTACTCAATTGATTTAACAAAGTTGTTCCGATTAATGTGTTACACTCAGTATTCAACCCCAATCCCACCACAATTACACTGCCCACCACAGTTGCAACTGTCCACACAACAACTCTCCACGGCACTACAACTGTCCACCATTACTGTAAAAGTCTTCTAACATTGCAACTGCGACCACCGTTTCAAAGGCCCACCACTGCAAGTGCACACCACCATTACAACAGCCCACCAGCATTATTCGCAATTTTTCCAACCAGCACTTAAGCCTGCCCCTAGAGCAGACCCTCAATAATCTATTTTATATTGCTTGCTCTAGTATGCTAACATGATCTAGTAAAGAAGATAGTGAAGATTTTCCAGTCTCACAGTGAACCTTTGAGCCCTCGTATACAAAGTTACTGATACCGTTGTTACAGGATCAGTGTTGTGTGTACATTTTTTCTTATGCTTAGCTTCTACTTTACATGTATTGACAGTATTGTGCTACTTGGCATGTCAGTAGTAGTTTTTGAGGAATTCCAAAATTTTTCACTGGGTGATAAAGTTGGAGTTCAATTTTTAAGGAGGTGATATTGGCGGGCGGGGCGTGACTATCAGGCCTTCCCGAAGAACAGGAAGATGTGGGGAGGCAGCCCTCTGGCCACGGCATTCGGACGCCACATCTTGGGTGAGGGCCAGTCCAAAACGACCCATGGTGGTTGTGGGGTGGGGGAGGTCCCTCAGGCCCTTGAGGACTTTGTGACTCAAGTGAGAAGCTGAGCGGTCTTCACTGTTGACATCATTCGGTGGGTGTTCTGGATTTCTCCCTTGTCAGTGGGGTTGCAGACCCTAAACCGCCCACGACTATGAAGCGCGGGCCCTCCCCTTCTGGCACCATCTCGCAGTGTACCAGTTTATGCGGTGAAATCCTCATACTAGGAATCGCGAGATGTGGCTCCAACCACCCCCCCCACACACACACACACTCCGTGTTCCCCTCCTCCACTGTGTGTCTCCTTCCCCCCCGCCCCCTAGTGGCGTCTATCCCCCAACCCTGTGCTGACCCAGACTGGATTTCAGAGGACTCAGCTGGCCAAAGAAGGGAAGATGGTGAGAAAAGGCGCTGGGACTGGGATGTGTGGCCAAGTCTAAGGTCTTGTAATGGTACCCCCCCCCCGGTGGCCAGTGTGTGGGCCAGATGAACCCTTGTCCCACTTGCAGTCCTGGCCCAAGTCAACAGTCAGTCCTGCCCTCAGCAATGTCTGCGGGCAGTCAGGACTCCCTGGGACTCTGGACTAGTGACCTCCAGGGACCCCTCATCCAGGAGCTTCCCGGTGCCTCTGCCCCCATAACTGGCCTTCCTGGGCTCCAGGTGTCCTAAGAGTTTGGTGGACACCTTGACCTAGCCCTCTGCAGGGCAGCCACTGTGGCCTGGGACAGGGCCATCAGGGCTCTGTCCCAGCTGTCTTTCTGTCCTTACTGGGGCTGAGGCTTAGAACCAAGGTCCCAAGACCCAAGCTGCTAGTTTTCTCCCCCTCTGGGGTTACTCTTGTTGGTCTCCATGTGTGGTTTGGAGGTGACTAGGGACCGTGGCCCGCTCAGGTGTGCTCTGTCCTACCCTGTTACTTGATAGTTACTAAAGCATTGACACATTTGGGAGCCACTGTTTGGGGTTGGGACCATGTCCTCACTCAGTGTCATGACGCAGGTGGAAGTGCGGAACCAAAGGGCACAGTCCTCAGGTCAACAGGACGAGTATCTGACCCAGCTCCAGCAGTTCCTACTCACAATCCAACAACATCTGGACAGCTACCAGCCACTGGTCTCCGAGAAGGGAGGAGCTGCAGCAGCAGGAGCTGCAGCAGAGGCAGCTCCTGGACCAGCTGCAGCAGGAGCAACCCAGAGGGCAGGCGGTGTTGGAGGAGGCTCTGAAGGAGCCGAGGGAGACCCAGGTGAGAGTCGGGGCAGGCGCTCAGGGCAGGAGGCAGCAGTCGGCTTCTTCCCTGCTCCTCACTGACTGCCTTCTCCTTTAGAAGCTTCTCAGACAGAGGAGGAGAACCAGCAGCTCCGGGCCCTGCTGAAGTCACATGCGTGCCCTGAGAAGGGTGAGTGGCAGGGGATAGGTTCCCCTGTAGGGAGAAGCCCCCTTTGCGGGTCAGGAGGTGGGGCTATGGGATGGTGGATCCAGAGGGCTCGTCCCAGGCCTCTCCTCCCTTCTTGGCTCGCTGAGACCGTGGTGCCATCCCACAGCCAGTCCAGTTTCAAAAGACGTAGAGGTGAAGGAGAAAGAGGTGCTGGAGCCTAAAAAGCCCATGTAGGTGAAGGCGATTGTAAACACAGAGGTGGACGAGACCTTGAAGACCAGTGAAGTCGAGGTGATGATGGAGAAGGAGGCGCCCAAGAACACGAAGACTGTGATGCCAGAGGCGATCGGCTCGTCTCCAATTTCCCTCTTATTCCCATTCTTTTACCGCAATAATGGACCCGAGCCCTTCCAAATCATCCAAATCTAGCCCCAATCCTGTTTTTCTCAGCTCTTCCTTCCTGTTTTCCTCTCACCCTTCTCCTCTTCCCACATTCCTGCTCCCATGCTCCTCCTCTTTTAATATTTAATAAAAGAAGAAGTTTTTGAATCTGGGCATCATGCATGTCCCCCAACTCTAGCTACCAGGGATTCCTGAGAGGCAGAAATGTCCATAATACTAGTCACTAGGGTCCTAGGACCCGGAATTGTCCTCCACCACTAATCACCACTAATCAAGAGATAAGTGTCCATGCTAGGCCCTGTGGGTGTGTGTCACTGGAAACGGGAGGATGCTGACTTTTCGATTGTGGGAGACTATGCCACGGGGTCTCAACATGTCCAGAGCCTGTCACCTGCCAGTCATCCCCAGGTGGCGCCAGTCAGGGGAGCCCAGGAGAATCCACTCTAAGGATTAAAGGTTCAAAAACCTGATGTGTCCTCAGCAGGGAGAGCAGAATGCGAGACCCCAATGCTGTAGCACCTCTGTGGCCTCACCCCACTCCTGTTGCCTATTCCTGTCCCCCTCTGCAGTGCCTGCCACAAAGTCTCCACTAGGCCTCCTAATCTCAGTGGGTAACTACCAAAGGCACAGCTACAAGCCAGCAGAGATTGGGGAGAGTCCTGGCATATACTGAACGGCCAGCGTTCAGGAGGGACATGGACAAGCACAGTTGTCCTTTCAGTGGATGTGAAGTTGGCACCGGGGTAGGCTGACCGCCCCAACAGGGCTCCTGTGTCTTCTTAACACGTCATGAATCTGGGTGTTAGGCTGCATCTAGGAGCCACAGGGGTGCCCAGGTTACCCTGGGCATGGTCCTTTCCAGGTGGATGAAGGGCTTCTTCCAGCCACTACCAGATGCAACTCACGTTGGAGACTGCTCCTGAACAGTCCAGTGGCTCTGGGAAGGAGATTTCATCCACCAATTCCTGACAGTCAGGGTTTGGGGGTCCCTTCCCCTTAGGGCAGAACGATGATGGGGTTGAGGGTCTGTATAGTGGCAAAAGCTAGACGTGGTTTTCACCCCATAATCTCTGTTCTGTGTCATCTGGCATTTGGTAGCCTCTTATGCCCTTTGTAATTCACCAGAATCACCACTGATAGGAACTGGAGGTAGACTGTCTGTCTGCCTCTCTGGCAGCGGCTAGAGATCAGAGCCCCGGGCACAGAGGGAGAAATACCCAGGTCTCTGCCAGGACCCTGCTTTGGGTCACGACTCCCTGAGCTGGTGCCCTTCCTCATGCCTAAAGTGGTCCAACCCCTTAACAGACTCTGGAGTCCTACTTCCAGGGCTGATTTCTGCGTTATTTCAGCTTTTCCTTTTTTCAGTTCTAAATGCCCGCTCCTCCAGTAGGTTTGTAACCCAGCCTCTGGCGAGAGCTGGAGCAGAGCCCACAAGTGTCCCTTTTGGTCCTCTTGGGCTTCTGTCCCCAGGGTCATATCAGCCTCATGCTGCAGGATGCTACATTCCGGGGTTCCACAGGGATTTTCCTGGTCAGTGTGGGGTCTCACCCAACGCAGTGGTCAGTTCTTGAACCCTTGGACAAAGGCTCCACAGGAAGTGAGGTTTCCTGCCTGTCCCTGGATCCTCCCACTCAGAGGTAAGCAGGGCTGGCTCTCTGGCACGATTTGCAAAGGGATTAACACATCATTGAGGTCCAGCACGTAAACCATTGGGCAGCAGGGAGGCAGACCCCAGAGACTGGGAGACCTGGGGACCACAAATTGACCAGCAGGCACTGCACACCTCCAGGAGCAGGTCCCACAAATATCAGTAGCCTCCTCCTTGAGACTTCTGAACTGGGTGCTGTGGGTGTACCAAAGTGCGCTGCATTCCACACACAATGTTCCAGCCTCCAGGACCTCCTCAGTCTTTCCATATCCCTAAACGAACCTTTCGGGCTATGGGACATCACGGCTCTCTCACGGGTCTCGCTGCTGGCCTGAGTTCACCCAGCATCGAGGCATGACTCAGCCATTCTGAGGGAGCCTGAGGGACACACAGTGTCAAGGCAGATACTTATTTGTGTTTCTGGATCTTTCAGGAGGTGGAACACTGGGAGCGAGGCTAGGGTCAGGAACATGGAGATTCTTGTTTCCCTGAGGAGCACCAGCTCTGCCCAGACCCTTGGTTCTCTGGGCCCAGTAAAAACAAGAAGAAAAAAGTGAACCCACCCCCCCCCACTCCCACCCCACCACACCCCTGATGCTGGCAGGGCTCAGGGCATTCTTCAAGCTTAAGAGACTGCAGGAGTCATGACATGCAGCAGATGAATGAAGGTGGTGAGTTCCGACCCCAGAGTCCAGCAGACTTGACAAGGTCAGTTTTGACTAGACCCCTCAGGGAAGTGTCCCCAGGTCCCCAGCTCCTCTGACTTACTGGACATGACTAGACAAACAGTTGCCTCATTCAGAAAACCCCAGGCTGAGGCTGGGAGCCCCATTTCAGAACCAATTAAAAATAGTACCATCATGACCTGTGCCGTATCCCCAAACACAAAGTTCCAGGAAATAGTTGTGAGGCCCTGCCTGCCCCACACACCCCAAGACCCAACCCTGCACACACTCCTTCCTTCTTGGCCTTCTTTTTGGGTGAGATGCTACATGCCTCTGAACCTGACTTTCCTGTCTGTGTAATGGGCAGGTGAGATGTGTGGAAGGTCCCCTGTAGGGCTGAGAGCCCCACTTGGATGATGGGAGAAGGGGAGGAGGGCGCTCAGTCAGAGGCTGGGGTGGCACTGCACACTCATTGCCCCAGTGCAAAGAGCATGTCCAGGAAGCACTGGGACAGCTGCGGGAGGCAGGGACAGAGACAGAGGGAGCCCTGCTCCAGCTGGGGGAGGAACTGTCTAGGAGGGAGAATGCTGCTGGGGGCCAGAGTCATCATTCCACCCAAGGAGTAAGGCCACTTTGTTGCCCCATTTGGCACCACAGCCAGTCACCAACTAGGTACATGGACTCTTTAGGGGGTGGAGGGTGCTGGATGGATGTTTTAGAATATGGTGTTGGGTTTTCCTTTGCTTGGAGAGCAGAGGGTTGGGTCACACATCCAGCAGTGCTCAGGAGCGATTTCTGACCATGCTCAGAGCTCTGCGGCCAGGACCAGAGAGAGCACAGTGGTAAGTCCTGCCCGCCAGGGTGCTGAGATGCCAGGGCCTTAGTGACATAGATGGTTCAGAGGTCATGGGCGAGGCTTGAGGTTAACAGTGAGGGACATGCTCAGGGACTGAGCCCTGGGCTAGGACAGGAGCTTCCCCACTCACCGTTCACCCTGCACACTGAGCCTCAGGGGCCTAAGATTGAGTGGAAGGAGGTACTGGGTTAAATAGGGAGGGCCCATCACTTAGACCCTAAAAGCCAGACATCCTGAACAGGTGACAGGTTGCCTCAGGTGCCGCCTGCCTTTGGTCTGGGAGTCAGTGCTGGGGCCCATCATTTCCTGCCCTCTTTGGCTTCTGTGGCTTTTCCCTATAGCTGACGCAGTGGCACATTGCTGGTTGCCCCATTGGAACTAGGACTGTGTCTCCCTACAACAGCATGTGGCCCCCTTCCAGAAACAGCTCCAAGATCACCTTCAAGATCTAATCCAGAAAGTCCTAGAGAACAGGTCTGGGGAGACAGTCCAGCAGGGGAGAGAGTGGCCACATCTCCTTGTCAGGAAGGTATGCAGCTGGCTCCCACCGGCTTTCTACTTTCTTTCCTCAAGTTTAGAAAGAAACATCAGGAGGAAACTTGCCTCCAGGCCCAGCCTAGGCAAGACTGCTGCCCCTGAATGGTAGGTGGCAGCCAGGCGTGAAGTCGCCCATGGGGGTTAGAAAGCAAGGCGCCCTGGGGACACAGAGCGCAGAAGCCCCAACCCAGACCCTGTCACCTGCCCCTGCCCCAATTGTCTGAGACCCTGGGAATGCCACTATACAAAACAAATTGGCCGCTCCCTGGGGGTGCAGCTGGCCAGGCGGGTGCCTGGGATCATGGTAGAGCCCCAGGCCTCGGCAGAAGGTGGAACTACAACCCCCAGAAGTCCGAGCAGAAGAGGAAGTAAAGGGACATTTTGAATCTCACTCCAGCCAGTCTCTGCTTTAGGTATTCTCCCTGGGTGGTGCGGCTGGCCAGGTGGGCGGCCACTCAAGCGGCAGCTTATTAATACAAAAAGTAGGAAATTCAACACCAAGGGAAGGTAATATCCTCAAGTAGAAAGAAAAAGTACACTAGAGGAATCTATCCCTGAACACCACAACACCATGGGAAACAACTCAGATGCCCAGTTCAAAGACCAGATAAAGAAATCAACCCTGAAGGTTTAAAAAAGAATGCAGATGTGCATGATCTCTCTGACAATGAATCTCTCTGACAAGGAAAGAAGGTAGAAAGGAAATAAGGAAATAGGAGCACACTGGAAAGAATCTTTAGAACTATCAAAACAAAGTGGGAAACGTAGCTCAATAAGTGGGGGCTTGCCCAGGTTCTCTCCCCAGCATCACTTATGCTCCCCTGAGCCCCCAGGAGTGGTCCCTGACACAGTGAGGTGTGGCCTCCAAACCATAACCAAAGCCAAAGGAAACAGGGCCTGAGAGAAGGCTCAAAGAGCTGAGCACATCTTCGTCCAAGGGAGTTCAAGATCCAGTCCTCAGCCCCCCATGGTTCCCCTGCACCTCCGGGATGATCCCCAGTGTTGAGAGTCTGGTCCACACTGAGCACTGCTTGGTGTGGCCCCAAAGCTACAACAGAGGCACCAGGTCTACAAAAGCTACAAAGTCAAAACTACTATTTTATTTTGATTATTCTGTGTCACATCGTTGATGCTCATGGGTTCCTCCTGGCTCTGCACTCAGGAATTACTCCTGCATGTGCTCAGAAGTATGACGATAGATTTTCATAGATATGCTGCCAAAAATCCACATGTGACATCACAGGAGCCACCGTTTACTGGTCCTGTGTCTTCCCCATCAGAGGAACAGTTAAGAATGCAGCAGGATTTCTTTATGTCCTTCCCTGTTATTACTAAGAAGAATGAATGAATAAGCAACTTTTGAAACTGGGCATCATGCATGTCCCCCAACTCTAGCTAGCAGGGATTCCTGAGAGGCAGAAATGTCCACAATACTAGTCACCAGGGTTCCAAGACCCAAAAATGTCCTCCAACACTAACCACCACTGCTTGGGGGGCAGAAAATTCCACGAAATATTCACCAAGGAATCTTGGGGGGCAGACATGTTCCCAACACTAGCCACCAGGAACTTGTGCTCTAGCACCAGACACATGTTAAGGTGGCATATTTGTTCCCTACCAATGAATACTTGGTTTTCAGGGCAGAAATGCCCTCCCCACTGGGTACCAGAAAGTCCAGAACAGACATGCCCTCCCGAATTTCAGCCAGAAGAGTAGGGATAGGTAGTGGCTACCCCCTTTCTAAAACTAGGTCTCAGAGAAGAGACTGGGTAAAAATTGCCTCCCCCACACCCATTGCTTAAGAAATTTTCTGAGCATTGGATAAGCCAGGGTTATGGGTTGCCTCGCAGTACCTGGGGCACTTTCCCCTTCAGGGTTGACTTGGGTTATGTGCAGATGCTCCAGGTGCCTCAGGGCAGGCATTGCGTGCAGGGCCTCAACTCCATTCCCTGGCATTACATGTTGTCCTGTGCACAAAGCTAGGAGTACCCTGAGAGATTCCTAAACCAAAAATGTCTTAGATAGTTCCACACAATGAGGCTCAATATAGCAGTTACTTGGTGGTTGTGGGGGGGGGGGGCTCAGTGCCTTAGAGGAAACGCTGGACTGTAGGAGCAAATGAAACCCCATTCTGATTCATGTTAAAATGGCCACTCAAACCTTAGCCTTTGACTGGAAGGAGAGCACAGTGGGGAGCACATTTGCCTTGCATGCGGCCAACCCGTCTTCGATTCGCAGCATCCCTTATGGTCCCCTGTGCACCATTCCTGGAGTGGTTTGTCTCTGCATTGGAAGTTTCTGAATAATTCCTGAATTATTCAGAAATAATTCAGGAGTAATTCCTGAATGCAGAGCCAGGAGTAATCCTGAGCATCACTGGGTGTGACCCCAAAAAAAGTCTCATGACCTTAATGACCCCCAAAGCTAAACAACAGTCTGAGCTGGGAGCTCCTGCTCCCAGGAACTTGTCTCTTCTGGGGATGGCACCTGTCTCTAATGGGGTCTAGAGCTATCAGCTGACACAGTTCTAGGCAATATTTGGGGCTGAGTTGGTGTCAGGGAGAGGGAGAATTAAGGAGGACTGGGCCCGCTCTCCCTGACATTCACTGTTCTATAGTTCTGGATTATTACCAGGCCTGTGTGGTTTTGTCACTGGTTGGGCAAATTCTGCCAGGAGCAAACGTTTCTGGATTGTGGGGATCCTGTCCATGGGGTCTCACCATGTCCCAGCCTATCAACTGCACTGGCTTTCACAGGACGATGGCTTGACTTGCTGTTATAGTACGTGTGTCTAAGATGGTGTACCACCACCAGGGTCCCCCTCTGTCCTACCTGACGAGTAGCGACTTATGTGTTATCACTGTGGTATCCCATCCATGTCCTTGTATGGGACAGGTTCCGGAGTGACCCAAACCCCTGCATCCAGCACCCTAAGCCCACCTACACCTTCTGCGTGAACATTCATATCCACTCCCAGTGGTCAGAACTCAGAGCCCAGGCTCAGCCCTCCTGTAAGCAAGCTCCACGCTCTGGGTCTTTTCTTCTCCTGCAGAAAGTGTGGAGACATGCTGGTCTGGTCACACTCTGCTCGGGTTTAGGGCAGGAAGTGCTTCCGGATAGTGGCCAAGGATCTGGAGATCAGAAATTAGGGATCAGGAAGAAGCACCATCTTTTCTTTACTCAAAGCGTCTGGACACGGGTGAGCCACAGTCTTTCCTTATGCCTACCCATCCCTCCCAGGCTCTGAGACATCGCTGCTGTCTCACGGGGCTCCTGGCCTGAGATCGCCCAGCATCGCGCTTGATTCAGCCGATCTGAGCAATCCTGGGGGGACACACAGTGTCAGGGCAGACACTTACTGTTGCTTCTAGCCTAGGAGATGAGAGGACATTGTCACAGCTCAAGTGACAGATGGGGACAGACCTGTTCAGAGACAGACGAATGTACTTGTCCCAGGAAAGCAGAGGTCAGCACCAGAGTCCAACAGGCCTTACAGACGTAAGCTGTGACACTGGGCCCCCAACCATGGCTGTTTGGTGCTGCCACAGATGGGACGAGTGTGCATGTGAGGGCCCCTGCCCCTGCCCTCCCTCTGGTGTTCCTTTCAGAGTTATTTGCTATGTGGGGTTTGTGAAGGAGCCACTGTTGGAGGAAGAAGGAAAGAATAACTGTGTTTGGCAATAGACAAAGGGAGAAGCAGAGGCAGAGGCCAGACACTGACAAGACCAGGGAGTAAGTCCTGCCCTGGGCAGATTCCCAGAGGGGGCTGCGAGGGGCAGAGGAGTATTTGGGACTTGGCCAAGGGGGGCACCATCACGGACCCTGTGCCTGGTTTCAGCGTGCCAGGCCACTGCTCCTTCTGCTTCGGGTGCTCAGCCGACCATGGGTCAAGAGGATTTAAGGTCTTGCAATTTATGCCTTAGAGACAAGATTAGGAGTTGAGGAGTTTCCCTTGTCTGCTGCATGGTGGGGAACTCAGGAAACAGGTGCTGGTGTCTCTTCTCCGCTGTCACAAGCCATGGGCAGATCAAATGGGACCTTTCAGACTGAGCATTCAGCTGTGGTGCCGCTGCTCAAGCAAATCTCCCAATGAGGAGTTTGGTTCTTAACGGAGCAGGTTACAGGGAATGGATCCCTGCTCAGTCCTCCCTGTCCTCTGGGGCCTCTTCCCCTTCCAGTTCTGGCAACCATAGGAAGCTGTGGAGAAGGCACCTGGACATACACATCCTCGGAGTTTCCACTCTGGCTTGTTTTTTTTTTTCAGGGTGGCAGGATCAAACATAGGCCATGAAGAGGGAGGCTGGGCCCTTGGGAGGCAGTAAAATTCTCACATCAGTACAGAGCAGGCGCCCAGTCTGCTGCACCTGCCCTGTTCCCACGGCCGTTCAGCTGCCGCACAGAGATGAGTGAAGGAGAAGAGGCGGTGGAGCCGGCAGTTGAGGTGATGACCTAGGAGCGAGACCGAAAGGGGTGGTGCAAGGGACAGACTGTCCATCTGCTGCCTGCATGGGGGTCAGTGTCTGAGCCCATGTCTCCTGCTGGGGTCTGCATGACGCTGATACCTGTCTTCACTCCAGTCCACAGATGCAGGGGCAAGACTCAGCAGGGCACTGCCTGTGGCCAAGTGGGGCAGTTATCGCTGTTCCCTCCAGCAACACTGAGCTGCATTTAACAGCACCTGCCACCACTGTCACCTGGGCTCTGAGGAGCAGCAGCGGCAACCGCAGTGGTTTAACAGAAGCAGCTCCTGCAAGAGCTGCAATATGAGAGGTGTGTTGGGAGGGAAGAAAAGGAAGTTTTAGTGAGGGCTATGCAGCTTCCGAAGGAGACAAAGTTGAGAGTCCGGACAGGCGCTCAGGGCAGGAAGGCGGCAGCCTGCTCTTTCCCTGCGCCTCACCAAAGCCCTCTTCTCCTGCAGGTCTCCTCAGTCAGACAAAGGAGGAAGACCAGCATCTCCAGGCCTCTTGATGTCAAGAGGGTGCTCTAATAAGGGAAAAGGGTCCCTGGGAGGGGAGAAGCCCCCTGTCACGGTCAGGGGCAGGGCTACTGGGAAGGTGGATCAGTGTTCAGGGGAGTATATGGGAGCCGGGGATCAAACCCATTTCAGTTATGTGCAAGGCAAATGCTCTACCCACTGTGCTGTTCTTCGGACCTGGCCCCATCCCATCATGTTGTTACATGTACACACAATTCTCTTTGCTTTTTTTTTTCATTCTGGAGAAACCCAGGTTCTCTAGTAAATACATATTCACCTTTTACTCTCCCTTCATAACTTTCTAAGTAAATATCTTTTCATAAAAATGATCTTTCTTTTTTTTCCTTTTTTGGTGGGGTTACACCCGGCAATGCTCAGGGGTTTCTCCTGGCTCTGTACTCAGGAATTACTCCTGGCGGTGCTCGGGGGACCATATGGGATGCCGGGATTGAACCTGGGTTGGCACAGGCCGGTAAGGTGCAAGGCAAATTACCCGCTGGACTATCGCTCCTGCCCCTATATTTCTTAAGAGAGAAGGAAGAGAAGGAAGGAAGAAAGGAAGGAAGGAAGGAAGGAAGGAAGGAAGGAAGGAAGGAAGGAAGGAAGGAAGGAAGGAAGGAAGGAAGGAAGGAAGGAAGGAAGGAAGGAAGGAAGGAAGGAAGGAAGGAAGGAAGGAAGGAAGGAAGGAAGGAAGGAAGGAAGGAAGGAAGGAAGGAAGGAAGGAAGGAAGGAAGGAAGGAAGGAAGGAAGGAGGAGGGTAGTTATGTAGGTAGGAATGAAGGAAATAGGAGCCTATTTGAAAGTATTGTTTGGAAAATGTAGCTCTATGAGTGGGGACTTGCCAATCTTCACTATCCAGCATCACTTATGGTTCCCTGAGCCCCACCAGGGGTGGTCCCTGAGCACAGTCAGGTGCGGCCTCCAAATCATAACCAAAGACAAGGAAACAGGGCCTGAGAGAAGGCTCAAATGGCTGTGCACGTCTTCTCCAACGGGAGGCCAAGGTTCAGTCCTCAAACCCCCATGGTTCCCCAGCTCCTCCGTGATGAACCCCAGCACTGAGTTTCTGGTCACCACCGAGCACTGCTGGGTTGGCCCCAAGCTACAACAGAGGTGTCAGGTCTACAAAAGCTGCAAAGTCAAAAAATACTTTTTTATTTTGATTATTTTGATTCACATCGTTGATGCTCAGTGGTTCCTCCTGGTTCTGCACTCAGGAATTACTCCTGGATGTGCTCAGGAGTACGTCGATAGATTATCATAGATATGCTGCCAAAAATCAACATGTGACATCACAGGAGCCACCGTCTGCTGGTCCTGTGTCTTCCCCATCAGAGGAAAAGTTCAGAACGCAGTAGGATTTCTTTATGTCCTTCCCTGTTATTACTAAGCAGGATGAACTAGGGCCAAACAAAGCTGGACATTCTGGGGTTCCTGAATATCTAAGGAAAGAATTTTGAAAGGCTCTTACTTATATGGGCCAAATTCACCGTAGTGTTATGAGTTATTAGCGGATGGTCCAGCCAGAAGTTGTAGATCACTCACAACTTGAGGTTGATTGTAAAACGGCATTAACTCCTGAGCAGTATGCTCAGTGGAGAACATGGTTTGCAAAAGAGGCTTATAAGATGTCTACGGATAACCTAAGCCAGAATGAAACAAGGGGCGAAACCTTAGATACTATAGCCTGCACTGGAGCAGCTGCTTACATTTTAACGTGGCTTGCTAACATGTTGCTTATAAAATACCTTAGATTCTATAGCTGGCACTGGAACAGCTGGTTACATGTTAATATGGATTGCTAACATGTTGCTTATAAAATACCTTGCCACCAAGCTCGACATATAGTAAAACATCTTCCACCTGTGGGCCTTTAAATTGTAACCGTAGAGACTTGGATCTTGTTCTTGAGGACAAACTTCTAATCAGCTTTGGCAGATGGATGTCACTCATTTTCTACCACGTCGCTACAACTGTCCATCACCACTGTAAAAGTCTTCTAACAGTGCAACTGCTACCACCGTTTCAAAGGCCCACCACTGCAAGTGCACACCACCATTACAACAGCCCACCAGCATTATTCGCAATTTTTCCAATCAGCACTGTAGCCTGCCCCTAGAGCAGACCCTCAATAATCTATTTTATATTTCTTGCTCTAGTTTGCTAACATGATCTAGCAACGTTTTCTTAGAAGATAGTGAAGACTGTCCAGTCTCACAGTGAACCATTGAGCCCTTGTATACAAAGTTACTGATACCATTATTACAGGATCAGTGTTTTGTGTACACATTTTGTTATTGCTTAGCTTCTACTTTACTTCTATTGACAGTGTTGTGCTACTTGGCATGTCAACAGTCGTTTTTGAGGAATTCCAAAATTTTTAACTGGGTGATATAGTTGGAGTTCAATTTTAAGGAGGCGATACTGGCGGATGGGCGTGACTGTCAGGCCTTCCCGAAGAACAGGGAGACGTGTGGAGGCAGCCCTCTGGCCACGGCATTCTGAGGTCACATCTTGGCTGAGGGCCAATCAAAAAGGACCCATGGTGGTTGTGAGGTTGGGGAGGTCCCTCAGGCCCACGAGGACTTTGTGACTCAAGTGAGAAGCTGAGCAATCTTCACTGTTGACGTCACTCTGTGGGAGTTCTGGATTTCTCACTGGCCAATGGGGTTGCAAATCCGAGACCACGCCCACGACTTCGCCTTTAAAGCGCCGGCCCTCCCCTTCTGGCACCATCTCGCAGCGAACCAGTTAATGTGGTGAAATCCATCCTCATACTAGGAATCGCGAGATGTGGCTCCAACCCCCGACTCAGTGTTCCACTCCTCTACTGTGTGTCTCCTTCACCCCGCCCCCTTGTGGCGTCCATCCCCCAACCTGTGCTGACCCAGACTGGATTTCAGAGTACACAGCTGGCAAAAGAACAGAAGATGGTGAGAAAAAACGCTGGGACAGGGATGTTTGGCCCAGTCTAAGGTCTTGTAATGGCACCCCCACGCTGGCCAGTTCGTGGGCCAGATGAACCCTTGTCCCGCTTGCAGTCCTGGTCTAAGTCGACAGTCAGTCCGGCCCTCAGCAGCGTCTGCTGGCAGTCAGGACTCCCTGGGGACTCTGGGCTACTGACCTCCAGGGACCCCTCATCCAGGAGCTTCCTGGCCCCTCTCTCCACGGAACTGGCCTTCCTGGGCTCCAGTTGTCCTAAGACCTCTGTGGCCACCTTGTTCCTAGCCCTCTGCGGGGCTGCCACTGTGGCCTGGGACAGGGCCTCAGGGCTCTCTACCCGGCTGTCTGTCTGTCCTTACTGGGGCTGAGGCTTAGAACCAAGGTCCAAGCTCTAAGAGATTTTCCCCCTCTGGCGTTACTCTTCTTGGTCCCCAGTGCTGTTTGGAGGTGTCTAGGGACCGTGCCCCCTCAGTTGGGCTCTGGCCTACCCCGGTACTAGATAGTTACAAAAGCATTGACATATTTGGAGCCACTGTTTGGGTTTGGGACCATGTCCTAACTCAGTGTCATGCCTCAGGTGGAAGAGGCGGAACCAAAGGGTCCGGTCCTCAGGGCAGCAGGATGAGTATCTGACCCAGCTCCAGCAGTTCCTGCTCACAATGCAACAGCATCTGGGCAGCTACCAGCAGCTGGTTTCTGAGAAGGAGGAGCTGCAGCAGCAGGTGCTGCAGCACAGAGGCAACTCCTGGACCAGCTGCAGCAGGAGCAACCCACAGGGCAGGTGGTGTTGGAGGAGTCCCTGAAGGAGCTGAAGGAGACCCAGGTGAGAGTCGCGGCAGGCGTTCTGAGCAGGAAGGCGGCAGCCGGCTCCATACATGCTCCTCCCTGATCGCCTTCTCCTTTAGGAGCCCCTCAGACACTCGGAGGAGGAGAACCAGCAGCTCCGGGCCCTGCTGAAGTCACATGCGTGCCCTGAGAAGGGTGACTGGCAGGAGAAAGGGTCCCCTGGATGGAGAATCCCCCTTTTGGGAGGCAGGAGGTCATTCTATGGGAAGGCAGACCAGGAGAGCCCCGCCCAGGACTCTCCTCCCTTCTTGGCTGGCTGAGACCCTGGTGCTGCCCCACAGCCAGTCCAGTGCCAAAGGACTCAAAGGGGAAGGGGAAAGAGGTGCTGGAGCCTAAGAAGCCCATGGAGGTGAAGGCCATTGTAAACACATAAGTGGACGAGACCTTGAAGACCAGTGAAGTGGAGGTGATGATGGAGAAGGAGTCGGCCAAGAATAGGAAGATCGTGGTGCCTGGCGGCGATGGGCTCGTCTCCAAGTTCCGTCTTATTACCATTCTTTTACCGCAGTGATGGACCCTACCCTCTCCAAGTCATCCAAATCTAGCCCCAACCCAGTCCTTCCCTGCTTCTCCTTCCTGTTCTCCTCTCACCCTCTTCCTCCTCCCACATTCCTGCTCCCGTGCTCCTCCTCTCTTTTAGTATTTAATAAAATAAGGCACTACAGAGTCTGAGCATCATGAATTCCCCCAAGTCTACCTAACAGCGATTTCTGAGAGGCAGAAATGTCCAGAATACTGGTCACCAGGGTTCCAGGTCCCGGAAAAATCCTCCACCATTAGCCACCGGGGCTTTTGGGGGCAGAAAACTTCCCAAGCTAGCCACCAGGAAATCTTGGGGGCAGAAATGTTCCCAACATTAGCCACCAGGAACTTGTGCCCTAGCACCAGACACATGTTACGGTGGTAGATTTGTTCCCCACCACTAAATACCTGGTTTTGGGGGCAGAAATGTCCCTCCCCAGTGGGTACCAGAGAGTCCAGAAGAGACACGCCCTCCTGTAGCTCAGCCAGAAGAGTTGGGACAGGCAGTGGCCACCCCCTTTCTCCAATTAGGCCTCAGTGAACAGACTGGGTGGAAATTGCCTCCCCCCATCCTGTAGCTTCAGAAATGTTAGGACCATGGGAAAAGCCAAGGTTATGGGCTGCCACGCCGCCCACAGTTTCTCCCAATCTGTGAACAGGGGATTGTCTCCATTTATTGTGTCCCCTTTTATTTCTTTAAGTAGTGTTTTGTAGTTTTATTTTTTTTTGGACCAGTCCTTTAGTGACTTAGTTAAGCTGAATGTGAGGTACTTGAGTCTGAGGACATTGGTGTTGGGAAAGGTGCACTGGTGGAAGGACAGGTGCTGGAACACTGTATGGCTAAAACCCAATCATGAACAGCTTTGTAATTGTATATCTCCTTGAAGTGTTGCAGGTGTGGCTGTGGTGCCTGGCTGTGTAGGCAGGTGGCAGACAGGCTTGTCTACACCCAGGTTTCTCCCCGTGGGCCCTAGATGGTTGATGGTCTGACTAGTAAAAGACTGGGCCCCTTGGAATGAAAGCCAGAGCCACGGCAGAGCCTGGCAAGCTACCCGTGATATATTCGATATTGCAAAAACAGTAAAAATAATGAACCTCATTCCCAAGAAATGGAGACATTACTGGCGCGTGCTCAGGCAAATCGAATAACAACAGGAAGACAAGTGGAGTAATACAAGTGGTCTCACTGTAATGTAATAATATTTAAATAAAAATTAAACATCTACACACCCAATAAAAAGCAAGCAAAATACTTAAAACAGCCTCTAACAAACTTCAAGGAGGACAGTGGTAGCAGTAAAATAGTAGATGGAGACTTCAACCAGCATCTTATCACCTCTTGATAGATCAGGGAGAGTAAAATGCAGCAAGGAAATAACTACCGTTGAAGGAAAAAATGGAAGAGAGAACATGAATAGATATACCATGGCATTTTTTTTTGTTTTGTTTTTTTTTTTTGCTTTTTTGGGTCAAACCTGGTGATGCTCAGGGTTTACTGCTGGCTCTGCACTGAATAATTACTCCTGGTGATGCTCGGGGACAATATGGAGTGGGGGATCAAACCCAAGTTCGCCACATGTAAGGCATATGCTTTACCTGCTGTGCTATCGCTCATGCTGTACCCAGGGTTTTCATTGCCCCAAAGCCAATGCACATGAAACATTCTCAAAAATAAATCACATGCTGTCCAAACAAAACATTTCTCAATAAAAAGAGGGTTCAGATAATAATACAGTGTGAAGGTGTGTACTTTTCCTCTGACCATTGTCACTCAGTGTGATGCTCTCCACATTAATCCATTTATAGGTAAATTTCAAAACTCTGTTTTTCCTAATGGCCACATAATATTCCATTGTGTAGATATACCATAGTTTTTTCATCCAATCGTCAGTTCTCGGGCACTCAGGTTTTTTCCATATTCTGGCTATCGTGAATAATGCTTCTCTGTACATAGATGTGCAGATGATATCGCTGCTGTGTGTTTCTGGGCCTAGGGTATATTCCCTGGAGTGGTATTGCTGGGTCAAATGGGAGCTCAATTTCTAGTTTTTGGGGGAATGTCCATATTGTTTTCCTAAAATGCTGGACTAGTCCTCATTCCCATCAACAATGGATAAGAGTCCCTTTCTCACTGCATCCATGCCAGCACTGGATGTTCTTGCTCTTTTGGATGTGTGCCAGTCTCTGTGATATGAGATGCTATCTCATTGTCATTTTGATTTGTATCTCCCTGATGATTCATGGTGACCATTTTTGATATGCCTTTGGCTATTCGAATATTCTAGGAAGTTTTTTTTTATTTCTTCTTTCTTTTTTTTGATGGGGTTGGCTGATATTTTTCTTGTAAAGTTCTATAAATCATTGGGCCCTTTTGAAGGAGTTGTTTGCATGAAGAGTTGCTTCCCAGCGTGAGTCTTTGAGTCTGTGTTTGCTTTGCAGTCAAATGCAGACTGCAGACCAGCCTATCACAGCCCGGCTCATCGAGATCCACCCTGAAGCAGTCTTTTTTTTAAATCTGGCCCAGGTATGCTGATCCAGAGACTTACAGACATGGGACGGATCTGCTACTGGCTCTCCCTGTGCCCAGCCGCTCATGAGGCACAAGGGAGGATGGCAGATTCTAGCCCTGGCCCGCCACCCCAGCAGAGCCTCACAACAAGCCAGACTAACCCCCACTGTATGAGGGGCCTCCATTTTCCACATCCGACTTCCTCCTCGTCAGAACTCCACCAGCAGACCAGCCTATTACAGCCTGGCTTGCGGGCCGCAAGTTCATCATAAATGCTGGATTTTTAGATGACTACAAGTGTATGCTACCTGCTCGGCAGAGCCTGGCAAGCTACCCGTGTCGTATTTGATATGCCAAATACCTGTAACAATTATAGACTTCATTCCCATGACCTGATGGAACGGTTTGAGGCTTTCTGGAGCAAGCAGGTACCCTTGGGCTCTACTTGCATGAGACAGGTCATATGGAGATGTTACTTGGTGCCCGCTCGACGAAATCGATGATGAACGGGAAGACAGTGATACAGTGATAGAGTTTTCTCTGACTATTCAAATGTGTTTCTTATAGGAAACAGAATGGTGCATTCAGTTTTTTGATCCATTTTGCCACTCTGTGTGTCTTTTTTTGTTCCAGTCCATAATTTTATTTTATTTTTTCAGTGTAACACAACAGAAACTAGAGATGACATTTTCTAACATAAGCATTTTCCCTCTGTTCATTGCCCCAAGCATTTACAATCCTTTGATTCTGTTACAACAAACTTCCAAACAGGAAGTTGAAAATAAACAACAACAACAAAATGAATATTGAATTATTTACAACTGTATCCCTAGTCTTCCCTCAATACTTTTTTTTCTTTTTTTTGCCTTTTATGGTCATTCCGGCAATGCTCAGGGGCTACTCCTGGCTCTGCACTCAGGAATTACTCCTGGCGGTGCTAGGGGGGAACATATGGGATGCCAGGGGATTAAACCCATGCCGGCACAGGCCGGCTGTGTGCAAGGCATACGCCCTACCTGCTGAGCTATCCGCCCGGCCTCCCCAATTCTTATTTTAACAGTAAACATTTATTGATCGATTGATCGATTGAATTAAGTTTTTATTATACCACCATTAGATATACAGCTACAAAAGTGTTTATATTTTGGTTTCAGTCATACAGTGTTCCCGCACCCATCCTTCCACCAGTGCCCATTTCCCAACACCAATGTGTCCTGATGCCCCCTGCCCCAGCTATTTCTATGGCAGGCAATTTTTACTTCTCTCTTTCTCTCCTTTCTCTTACACATGTGGATTTTTGTTTTTTGGGTCACACCTGGCAACACTCAGGTGTCACTCCTGGCTCTTTGCTCACGAATTAGTCCTGATGGTACCCAGGACTATCTGGGAGGCTGGGGATTGAACCCGGCATGTGCAATTTTCACTTCTCTCTCTCTCTCTCTCTCTCTCTCTCCCCTCTCTCTCCTTTCTCTCTTACATATTGTGGATTGCAATACATACATTAGAAGTTATCATGTATATCCTTTTGCCTACTTTCAATGCTCAGTTCTATGCTGGTGTTATTATTTACCATAATTATTAGTACACTGTTCCTTCTCTGTGTTATTATTTACCATAATTATTAGAACACTGTTCCTTTCTCTGTGTTACCTAACATCTGACTCCCACACATTTGCACTACGTTCTACCCACTGATAAGACCTCCTGCTCCATGTATTGTCTGGCCTTGGATATTGGTATCATGCTATTTTTTTATATCCCACAAATAAATGCAATCATTCTATATCTGTCATTTCCCCTCTGGCTGATTTTACTTAGCGTGATCCTCTCCATGTCCATCCATTAATAGGCAAATTTTTATAACTTCATTTTTCCCGAGAGCTGCATAGTATTCCATTGCGTAGAATCACCCCAGTTTCTTTATCCAGTCATCTGTTCTCAGGCACTCTGGTTGTTTCCCGATTCTGGCTATTGTGAGTAGTGCTACTATGAACATAGAAGAGTAGATGACATTTCCACTATGTACTTTTGGTCTCACAGGGTACATTCCCAGAAGTGATATGGCTGGTTCAAACGGGAGCTCAATTTCTAGTCTTTGGAGGAATGTCCATATTGTTTTCCAAAAAGGCTGTACCGGTTCACTTTCCCACCAACAGTGGATGAGAGTCCCTTTCTCCCTGCATCCATGCCAACACTTGTTGTCCTTGCTCTTTTGGATATGTGCATGTCTCTGTGGTTGAGATGATATCTCATTCTTGTATTGATTTTGCATCTCTCTCATGATAAATGATGATCAGCATTTTTTCATACGTCTTTTTGGCCGTTAGAATTTCTTCCTTGTCGAAGTTTCTGTTCATTTCTTCTTCCCATTTTTTGGATGGGGTTGGCTGTTCTTTTCCTTGTAAAAGTTCTACCATGGCCTGATATATCCTGGATATTAATCCCTTATCAGATGGATATTGGGTAAGCATTCTTTCTCATTCTGTGAGCTGTCTTTGAACCTTGGTCACTGTTTGTTTTGAGGTAAAGAAGATTCTTAGTTTCATGTAGTCCCGGATGTTTTTCTTTGCTTGCAATTGCTTTGTTAGTGGTGTTTCGTCTTTGAAGATGCCTTTAGCTTTAGTGTCGTGGAGGGTTTTTCCTATAGTTTCTTCACATGCTTTATGGATTCAGGTCTGATATTGAGAGATCTTTAAACCATTTTGATCTGATTTTTGTGTATGGTTGTTCGGTGACATGCCCTACTGAGCATTAACCTCAAGTTACACTTAGCTTATGTGGAGAGCTGGTCCCTGCCTTTGCTGAATCTCTGGAGCAGACACAATGGGAGTTTAGGCAGAATTGGACAGATTTCATAATTTTATATGGCACAAATAATTTTATCATGACACTCCTTTGTCCCAGATCAGTATTCTGTTCCCACGGGTCCCCACGTGGGACTTACATGTAGATATCCCAAGAGTACTTGGCCATTTTGGGATCAACCCTAAAGTAGTCAATTCTCCTAGTTCAGAGACATGCCAATGTGCCTCTTGGTAATCTCAAGTGTCTCTGCCTCTAAAGGTAATGCCTAAGTGAATTATTCTGATGAATTTTGGGTCTTAGTGGATCCAGAGTCTGGGATTGCTAGCTATAGATTCATAGAAAAAGTATCAATGCCATTTCCTACAAATTACATTCTGAACTGCTTTCTGGTTCAGAGATGCAGCCCCTCCTCACTCTGCTAGGGAGATTTTGCCTCTGGAAATCAGCTCTGGCTTTTGTGAAGCTTAAGCCAAAGGCCCACTTAAAGATCTACATTACAAAAGGGTCATTTACCTGACTTCAGCTCTAGATAGCTGAGCTGGAAGATTTTGGCTGGCTTCTGTCTATAAAAAGAAGGTAGGGAAAGAAGAAGGGGCCTATTTGCCATTTAGACTTCCCTTGGCATTTGCTTCTCTCTGTCCTCTCTATTCTCTGTTGGGCTTGAACACGTGGTGGCAGCCATCTGGGGCGGAACACGTGGCGGGCCCAGACTGGAAACCAGGGTCTGGGGATTTTCCCTGTTCTTGGATTGTATATCAGAACCTGTGATAGTAAATTCTTTTAAAACTGCACCATATTCTTGACTTTTTATCCATTCCCGCTGGCTTTTCTATTTTTTTTATATGTAGCTGCCCAGTTTTCCCAGCACCACTTGTTGAAGAGGCTTTCCTTGCTTTCTTTTATGTACCTTTTGCTCCTTTGTCAAAGATTAAATAATCGTATTGGAGGATGGGTGTCAAATCCTCAACTCAATTCCATAGGTCCAGAGTTCTGTATTTAATCCAATACCATGCTGTTGTAATTACTACTGCTTTGAAGGTGTGAAGTCAGGTTATTAATATGGACCCTTTTTTTCCCCCGGATAGATCCTTGCAGAGCTATGAACTTTCCTCTTAACAATGCTCCGCTGTGTCCCCAAGTTGTGATAGATGGTGTCTTCATTATCATTTGTTTCCAGGTATTTTTGGATTTGCTCATTGATTTCTTCTATGACCCACTGCTTGCTCAGCAGTGAGCTCTTCAGTTTCCAGGTGTTTGGTTTGACTCCTCAATTTATAGCTGATTGACTTCCATTTTCTAGTAAAATGTCAGAAAAAAGATAATTGACACAATTCCTATCTTCTTATTTTTATTGCGTGTGCTTTTTTGGCTCAGCATGTGATATATCTTGA